>CM054125.1:141764198-142166268 GCA_028751855.1 Ambrosia trifida
TCATTCGGATCGTAGACGCATATCGCACGACCTTCGTCTTCAATTATCATGTTATGAAGTATCAAACACGCGTACATAATGTATCTCAATCTTTGTGGATGGAATGCACGTGCTGGTCGTTCTATTATATGCCACTTCGCCTTGATCACACCATATAATCGTTCGACGTCTTTCCTTGCTGCTTCTTGACACTTCGCAAACTTTTTCCTTTTGTCATCTGAAGAATTCAATATTGTCTTCACAACAGACGCCCAGCTTGGGTATATGCCGTCACATAAATAATACCCATGCTTATATTTTACGCCATTGAGCTAAAAGAATCATCAGGGCCAGTGCCTCTAATCATGGGGTCAAAAATATGAGATCTTGCAAGAACATTTAAGTCGTTACACGAACCTGCAACGCCAAAAAAAGCATGCCAAATCCAAAGATCTTGTGAGCAAGCGGTTTCAAGAATAAGTGATGGTTCTCCTACGTCACCCCGAGTATATTGACCTTTCCATGCGGTGGGGCAATTACGCCATGGCCAATGCGTACAATCAAGACTTCCTAGCATGCCAGGAAAGCCGTGTTCTCTGCATGGTGCGCGTAGAGCTTTTCGATGTCGCTTTTTCTTGGCGTACGCATATAAACCTTGCTATATAAGTTCACAACATCTTCGCAAAACTGGTACAAACATTCCCGACTCATTCTATCAGACATCCTTAAATACTCATCCCATGAATCACTCGCAGTGCCGTATGCTAATTGACGAATTGCAGACGTGCATTTCTGTAGGGTCGTAAAACCCCGTTTTCCTCTACCATCGTATCGTAGTGTAAAAAATTCATCATAATTAGCTAAATCATCGGCAATTCGGTCGAACAATCTTCTACTCATTCGGAAACGACGTTTAAACTGTTCGTCCGTGTAAACACAGTTTTCGTCAAAATAATCGGCCACCAAACGTTCGTGTGCACCTTTAAAAAAATAAAACATATTAACAAAAAATACAAAACATATCAACAAAAAAAAATAAACAATTTTAACAAAAAAATAAAACATTTTAACAAAAAAACAAAAACATACCTCACGATCTCTATCAAGCGCCGCGCTCCGTGTCAATGGTACCGAAGACGCTTCACTATCGCTTTCGTCTTCCAACTCGGCTATAAGTTTTGTCGTTTCCATCATTGCGCCAACGTAAAAGTTTATCACATTTTGTTCCTCCTCCTCCGACGAACTCATGGTAACAAATTGAATTTTTATAAATTTTTTGGAGATTGAAAATGATAGTTGTGGGTATGGTTGTGTTGATGAAGGTTTATATATATATAGATAAAAGGTTTAAATTGAAGGTTTATATATATATAGATAAAAGGTTTAATTTTTTTTTTTTTTTTTTTATTTCAAACGGCTATATGCCATGGGGACCCACCACCAACGTTCAAAAAATATAAACCAATCAAATCGCTCGGTTCAAACGGGTAATTTTCCCCGTTTACCCCGAAAAAATCACGGGGGGGGGGGGGGGGGGGGCGGTGTTCCCGATCGGGGAGTTTGCCAAATCACCTCCCCGATTCCTTTCCCCGAGTGCACACCACATAGTCTAAGGATCAACAACAAACATAACATTAACAAAACATGACTAAAAACCGACACTAAATGTGGTGCAAACTTGTCATTTCTCACTTGCATTCAACGCCAACTTCAGCGGCCCGATGAGGTTTGTTTTTCCTTCTACTTCCCATATGGCGAAAGCCATTAGACCGGGTTCCATTAGGGCTTTCGTCTTTTACCAATTTGCCCCTTTCTTTTCCCTCTTTGTTCCGTTTCCTCTTTCCATTAACATAAGAATTCGCACTTTCATCATCATCTTCATCTTCTTCTTCAATCTTCTCAACATCTTCTTCCACCTCATCCATTAACGACTTTTGAGGCCTACCCTTTCGCTTCATCGAAGGGATTTTTTCGTCTTCTCCACTCGCAATATCATCATTGTTGTTTGTTAAAGTAAACTTCTTCCCTTTGCCTCTACCCCTACCCATGCTAGCACCAATCAAGAAACTTATAAAACAAGTAACAAACTCTTCCAAGTTAATCAAGAAAAGAATAATAAAGTAAGTGCATATAATTATATAAATATTTACATGAAATACACACCACAAACAATTGCATTATCAAGAACCATAAAGATAAAAACATCTTTTTATTTCCCAAATGGGTTGAGTTAAAATTTATGGATAGTAAAATACTTATGTTTATATCAAGACCCTAGATAGCATAAAAGAGCTATAAATCTAATAAAGCACTAGATCCAAGAAACATATTTGATACAAAACTAATTAAGTGGGACATGAACAAAAAAGTAATCAATGAACACAACAAGATAAAGAAGAAATCTACTAACCTTGTGAGGTAACAGAACTAGAAGAACCTTTGCAGTTAAAGCATATCTTGTAAATAGAAAAAGATCCTATCTTTTTTTTTTTTTTCACTATGCAAGAAACAATAAACCCAGATTAAGAAAATGTTACTAAAAGAAGAGGGAGTGGAAGATATGATATATTTTTATGTGTTTTGTGATCGTTTACTGAATGAATGTGTAGTAGATGGGAATTTAGTTTGGAAAGTGAGATAAGTGTATCTTGAGTGTGAGGAAATCCAAAGACAAAGACAAAGACACGGTCTAAGGGGTAGATTTGGTAAATTACCAACCGAAATAATAGTGATATTCAAGTAACATAAAATGAAAAAAAATATATATATATAGCGTGATAGTGCTATAGGTAAAGGTTCAGGTACAAATGTCATATTTCGTGAGAAAAGTAAGAAGCATCAAGAATTGATATGTAGGCATCATGTTTTGGATTTATATATGACGTTTTGAGTTGTTTTTTTTTTTATATAGAAAAACACCAAACACAACAAAATAAAACTCAATGCAATGTATTATACCCATGGTAGCTAAAACACACAGCTAAAACACAAGAATTTAGAACACATGTTCTTGGCATCATATTTTAAGTTTTTACGCCTAGAATACATTGATTTGTGTTTTTAATACTATGGCAATACTCTACTACAGTACTACCACTTTGTCTAACAAAAATAATCTTCTGATAGAGATTAAAGACCACAGAACTATCAACTCTATCATAAGTCTCTTTTAAGTCAGTCCACACCTCTGTGACTAACTTAGAAAAAACTTGTTCTAAATAAAGTTCTTCACTAACAGAATTAAATAACAATGAAAGCACAACATAGTTACATCTATCCCATTGTCTAGCAAAAATAGCATCAGTTTCAAATTTTACACATGTTCCATATATAAAACCAAGTTTATTTTTAGTTTCAAGTGCAAGTTTCATAGCATTAGACCACACTAAGTAATTCTTTGTTCCTATTAGCTTAATGCTAACAATGGTCAAACTAGATGTATCACTAGGGTGCAAATACAAAGAGTCTCCTATGTCCAACTTGTTAATCAAGGTTTCTGGTTCCACAGCAGGACCTCCTCTGCTGCAAGACCACCAGGATCAACCACAGTAGCATCATCAGCCATATTAAACATACAACAAATAACAAAACAAACACAGGGAATGAAAATAACAAAGTTAGCCAAAGACTAACTCAAACAAAACAACAGACAAACAACCCTAGAGAGTGAAGCTGTGTATGTGTTCAGATCATGTGTTCATCACTCGTAGGTGCCCACGCATATCCTTACACAGGAGCTGTTTATTTTCTAATTATATATATGTGTGTGTGTGTGTGTGTGTATAATAGACACAATATACACAAAGAACAAACAATGCCAAGATAGATAGTAAACCAAACCAACAACAGTACACAGATAAGATCAAATCACAACGCCGATCCACCCTAACCCGGCCAAGACTTCTAGACAACAAAAAACAAGAACAAGAAGAAGAAATACTTACAGAGTACTCCAGCAGCCAAGCAAATATAAAACTCAACAAAGAAATAAACCAGAAGACTTACAAGTTGCAAAGCTTCCAGATCCAAAACCACAGACTTACAGAGTAGCCAGCAACCAGCAAATAACCCTAAGATCTCAGCACAAGAACCAAGATCCTTCGAACAATACACTGACAAATCAGATGAACAAAAAAATAGACCAGGTCAAAACATATAGATCTGAGACAACAAGACGAGAGAAAATAACTCATATCTAAACAACTAGATCTAAGAAATAATAGCGGAAACACCCAAGACACAAGATAGACAATGATAAGAGAGCCCTTAGAGCTCTGATACCATGTAGAAATTTAGGGTTTGATAATAGACAAACAATCTGATCTAAAGAACAACAACAATCACAAACACAACAGGAGAAATAGCGACAAAAGAGGTGACAAAAATATTATTAAGCCAACCCAAATCGTTACCCCCAATACCCAAGAATTTGTAACCAAATACAAGTTTAGAAATCAATACAATGTCTAAGAAATTCGTCTGATTGATAAGATCAGATGAATCACTTATTAAAGAGAAGAAATACAAAGACAAATAAGGAAAAAACCTTACAAAACTATAACAAACCCTAATCGAATATAAGACGAAGATCAGAGAGATCAGAGAGATGTGTGTGTGAGAAATGTGATGATGAATGAGAAAAATATCTCTGACACTGCCTTTTATACTGAAACCCTAAAGACCCTTCTCGAATACTTTTGCTGAGTTGTCGGCTCTAAACTTGGGCTTTAATCATGTTGGGCTTATCGAATACTTGAACAATCAATGGGCCAAACCCGTTACCTGAATAAACATTCTTACACAAATACTTGAACCCAATATCAAATAAAGATAAAACCAATTATATAACATGTTTAATATTTGAAGACTGAATTACAAGTTTTGTCCTTTATGTTTATACCTAATTACAAAGCATGCCCTTTACGTTTAAAATTGATTGGTTATGTACTTTATGTTTCAAAATCTTGCACGTTTTGTCCTTTGACACTAACCTAGTTAGTTTTCTCGTTAAATCAGATCATGTGCAAGGCACATGAGGGTATAATCATCTTTTAACCTATATTGTTTATGAAAAGAATATAAATTATATATATCACCATCTAAACCTATATTGTTGAAACTTAGTATAAACGTAAAGGACAAAACTTGCAATTTAGTCATATTTGAATTAATATCATACTTTTCAGCATAAGCCAACTCTTTGAATGATCTTCTGTATAAGATTCTTTCGTTGGGTTGTTGAGTATGTTGATAAATTTTAAAAGTCATGAACGTCAAGTTTACTAGCGAGTAATAAGTATTTCAAGACATCGTACTCAATATCCCATTTGTAGACAACCAACTCATAATACGAAACGCAAACGATTGTTTTATTCATGAGATATGTCAAGTAATTAAGGTATTCTATTCACGTGTGTGTGCATAACTGAAAATGAAACATAAGGGTGGAGAGGTGTAACGAGTAAAACCATACCATGTTTTACATTAATAAATCGCGGATCAACTTGTATGATTCTTAAACGAGTTTCCACACAGATGTTCTTCAAAGAAACAAAGATGTCAGTGGTGCAATGACGACGCCGGGCTTATAATCCCACATGGGATACACCAACTCGGCGTCCCCCATTGCACCACTAACAACCACGTTTCAAAATTCATATGTCACAAGACTAGCTAAATAAATGTTTGATGACAAAAACTGAACTCCTATCGACCCATTTTATAGAGTCCCAAATCGATCCCCCCACTCCCATTCAAACTATAGATGCTCATAAAGTGGGATGCTTTCCGGTTGATGAGCGATCCGTGTGATCGATATTTCGCTATCTAGACTTATTCGACATTAAATTTCAGCAAACGAACATGATTCCTAGCTCCATTAAAGGTAATGACATAGGATTATAGGAATCTATCTTCTTTACTTTCTAAGATGATGACATAAGACAATAAGGAATCAACAAAAACAAAATATATTACCCACTTACTCTCAACTTTACATACGCGTTCAATACATAACCAATTTTTAAATAAAAAACTGCAACAAGCACTTGTACAAATTTTAAGTAAAGAACTACAACAAAACGTTACATATTTATGTAGCAAGCCACAACTAGCTTTACAAAACCAATACCATTAGCCAAATCACATGAACAAATTTAAAGAATAATATAATAGCTAAATGTTCAAGATTTTATACCCTACCGGAACTAAAAGTAAATGTATAAATAAAATCAAAGAAAATTATGGAAAAATAAAAAAAATATTTCAGTTTCTCTTCTTCATCCCTACATGATGATGACTAGTTTTGCGTCGGGTTTGAAGAACTCGGTGGGCGCTTCCTCAAACTCGCGTCCACCATGGTCTCGGGCCCATTCGCGGGTGAACCTAATGGATCTGTGGATATTGAGGTTATAGAAGAACCTAATAACAATCTTCTTGGTTGACTTCTATCTTTGACAAATACAAGTGATATGGAAGTAGGAGAGCACCAAACAAGATGATGAAAGAAAACCAAAGAAATAATAAAAATAATTACTTTGTAAGCCATTGTGTTTATATGATTTGATGGTATTGAACTTGAAGAAAATTAATACAATGCAATGCAATATTTAGTTAGTTATAAGAAAGATGGCAAGATATATAAGTATATAACTGGATGGTAAAGTCTGACAAAGCATGTGTAATGTCACAAGTATTATTATTAAAATAATTGAAAAGAAAGCATTTTAAAGAAATGCACAAGTGTAAAGTGTAGTCTCATAGACTCGAAGATTGTAAAAGTTTTGTGCTTTTTGTGAACCAACTACGCGTTTTAGATCATTTACTTTATATGTAAAAAGGGAGCCATGATCGAGCCATGGCATTGGCATGGTGGGTCCTGAATGCTTTGTGACAACACAGGCTTGCGGACCTAGCGAACCCGGGTGGTTCAACATGGGCCTTCACTCAGGTGTCCTTGACCTCCGGTACAACGCATTTAACATGCAATTGTCCATGTTTTTGCAAGTCTACGAACATCTCCAATGCTCGTCTTTTGGGTGTTTTTTAGCTTGCGTGGACCTTATGCTTGTCTTTTAGGAATTTTTTTTAGCTCACGCGGAGGAGAGATGTGTTTGAACAATCGTCCCATCAAAAGTTCAGTTAAACCTCAAATAAATCATGGGTTTGTCACCGGCTAAATTGCTAATTGATTTACTTATTCATAAGTTAATTCAAATTATGTTATCCCTAAGAAACTAGAAACTAGTTAATTATTGAAATATAAATTATGTAAGATGATTTATACACTATAAAAATACTTTATACACCAACTTTACAACATACACAGTACAAGTTGTGTAATAGAAAGTTTAATTTGATTAAGATTTTTTCCATAAAGGAGGGAGGTGAAGTGGTATTAATATTATCATGCTTAGGGGTCACATGATCTCACCCATGTTCTTTAATATTCTTTTATTTACATATAAGTTAGGGAAAATGTCCCAACACTTCTTCCAAAAGTTTTCCTTTTTTATGTTAAATAGAATTAAAATTTTGAGTTTAGTATTATTTTTGTTTATCATAAATAAAACAACTTTTACGCCCCTATTTACGGTGTGCGCATGTAATGTATATATGTGTGGCTTTTGGGGGGCAAAAGTAAAGTTGCACTAGTTTTAATATTATTTTACTAATTTCGTGAAAATAACGTTAAAAACGACGGACGGTTAATCATGCATCATGTGGTGACGTGGATAGCCAAAAGACAGAGGGGTACATGCACCGATCGGGTTTGTCCCGATTGCTAAGTGTTTTGTGCCTTATGTCCAAGGTTTGATACCAAACCACATCGAGCCGGAGGTCTCACTGGAAGCAACCTCTCTATTCTTAGGAGTAGAGGTAAGGCTGTCTACATCTTACTCTTTTCAGAACCTACCTTAGCTTTTGCTATTGATGGGATTAACTGAGTATGGTGATGATGATAAATAAAACAACTTTGATTATGCATCTTTCTTGTGACATTTTATAAAGCAACAGTTTATTTATATCTTAACTTATAAGTAGTCTTCTCATGTCATATGAAAAAACAGATACTAATGTGTATGAATGTACTATAGGCAATGAATCATAGATGTCTTTTATCAATGGTATTGTGTGAATGGTATATACATATATGTAAGATTTGTCAAAGTTGACTCATGACGAGCAAGATAGCATGCGTACACCTGGACGGTCGGCCCATGCTGGTGGCAAACGCGCATATTCATCCATACCGGGTTGCTCATCATATGGCCTTTCCATGACTTTAAGCAACCGTCTCACTTCTTCAAAGTCGCCTTGTTCAGCCATGTCTATTGCATTCTGACACAAATAGTTTCTAAGAATGTATTTCGGGTTCACAGAGTTCATTAAAGCTTTTCTATCCTCGTCTAGAACTCCACTGCCGGATAACTGTTGAAATCATACCAAAACAATGATCAAATTACGCTACGCTTGTTTAAAACTATTTGATCAACTTTAATCAACCCACTTGACCTATTCCTTTTTTTTTTTTTTTTTTTTTTTTTTTTTTTTTTTTTTTTTGCATTTTACGCGTTTGACCTATCAGAGATAAAATACAACGCAAAAATCGACTTTGCCACCTTTACTATACTACATAAGAAATTTACTACTACATGTAAAAATGCATGATATTGTTAATGGAGGCTTGGCAGCCGAATTACCTCTGCTATGTAGGTTTTGACCCAACTGGTCCAAGCGTCCTTGCGTTCTTGACCAATGTCTAGTAGAACCGGTTTAAGTGGGACCAACAGTTCTTCATCTGGGGTGGTTAGATCAGCTTTAATGTTGGATAATAATCTAAAGAAATTTGTGTAGTCAACTTCGTCAACCGCCATATTGTTAAGCAGATCACTTATAAGTTGTTTATTATAGTTTGGTAGCCCAAGTTTTTTGGTCATTACGGATTTGTAGTCGTCCATAAATTTTATACCATATCTGCAACAGATCAAGAGAATAAGATGTTATAAAAAATCAGCTCGCTAATAAAGCGACTAAAGAACATACGCAGTTTGACTTCAAGGTCAAACAGGCTGCTTACGGAGAGAGAAGGCCAAAAGTGTCGAATACCTTTCAAGGGCGTAGTCGGCCTCTTTCTCGTTTATCAAGTTAGCTAAAGAAAGAGTTGATACGAACTGAGCAATATTCCATAGACCAACATCGGGTTGATTTGAAAAGCAATACCGTCTGCCCGGAAGATCAGTGGTATTCGGGGTGAAACTTGGATCAAAAGCGTCAAGAAATCCAAAAGGCCCGTAATCAATAGTGAGGCCCAATACACTCATGTTGTCGGTATTCATCACACCATGTGTGAAACCAACGCCCTGCCAGCTGGCGATTAATGAAGCGGTACGTTCAGAAACTTCCACCGCCCAAGCTGATACATCCATCAGGTACAGATAGCATCAGACGATAACCACTAATCAAAAAATGTAATCTTTATTTGTTTTAATGTTTACCTGCGTATTTGTTTGAAGTTAGATCCACAGCAGAACCGTTTTCTTGGCCAGTCGAGAATGATATACTGTCGCTTTTGCTCATACTTTCTATATGAGGAAAGTGATGTTTTATGGTGTAATCGGCTAAAGTTTTAACTATTTCAAAATCCTCTTCTCCTCTCGAAGCATGTATTTGATATGAGCCAAAACGCAGGAATGATGGCGCAACTCGGCATACAACTGCACCAGGTTCATCTTTTGGATTGCCACTGCATTTAAACACATGATAAGTATTTCAAAAGCATTCTAGTTTGGGAGACTTTCCATATTCGTGTGTTGAAAGTTGAAACCGAATATCTTATCAACCATAAACGGATTATTTGATTCTAATTAAGCAAAATCACATCTTTACTTGTGCTAATGACGGTGTCCAAATTTGAAGCGTTTAAGATACGTAAAATGGAAAACGCTTTAAATAAAACTTACTCATAAAACATGTCACGTCTAACGTATTTCCCAGTCGTTACAAGGCTAAGAGCACGAGTTGTAGGAATCCCAAGATTATAAATTGCTTCACTGCAAAGAAATTCCCGAATACTACTACGAAGCACCGCTAAACCATCAGCAAATCGGCTATATGGAGTCTTTCCGGCACCCTTAAGCTGAAGTTCCCACCTTTGGGACATAGAATTCACAACCTCACCTAATGTGATCGCCCGCCCATCACCCAATTGACCCGCCCACGTCCCAAACTGATGCCCACCATAACATTGAGCATAAGAAAACCTGAAAACAATTAACAAACACTTCAAGTTTTAAACTTTTAATAAAACTTCAACTGAAAACAACCAAGTGATGCTTTCTGCTTACCCTCCTACTAATGGAGATGCCCCTGTGAACAAAAGCGGAAAATCAGGTCTTTCAAATCTGTTACACCAAGAACAGTTTCAACTTTCAAGATTTTTGACATAATTATAAATGATTATCATAGTAGACTAGTAGAGGATTAATTAACTAATTAAGAAAGGGGATTGTTAAGCGTAAACTTAATTGGATCTTTTGACACCCAATACGGTTCATGTAAAAAGGATATACAATTCGTATAGGTAATAGGCCCTATACGACTCGTATATTTTACCTTAATGTTATTAATATACGAGTCGTATATACTCCATATATTCCTAGGGATGCAAACGTACTGAACGTTCAGCAAATATTTCGTGAACCGTTTTGCTGGAAGTTCGTTTGTGTTCGTTCGTTTAATAAATGAACAAACACAAACAAGAAATTTCATTCATTTAGTTAAATGAACAAACATGAACAAATGCCGAGTTCATTCATTTATGTTCACGAACATTCAATTACTGAATTACGTGTTCGTTTGTGTTTGAAAATTCATTAAGATTCTAATATTTATATTTTATTTTAAATACTTCAAAATTCCAACAAATAAAACATTTAATAAATATTAGTATACTGTATTACATACCTATTAACAATTTGGGGTGGATCTACATCTACATAATATTTTTGATAAAGATGATTTTATTCCAAATTTATATATGTTTGTGTTTGCATCTATTCATTAACCGTTTGCGTTCATGTTGTGTTCATTTGCGTCATTTATGTTTGTTACCTAAAATTAACAAACGAACATGAACAGGAAATCTCGTTTGGTAAGTGTTAACAGTGTGCGAACATATTTACTTCCTTAACAAACAAACATGAGCAACGCATTATTCGTGTTCATTTTGTTCGTTTGCAGCCCTATATATTCCTATTCGACACGTATACGAGTCACGGGTGTCAAAAAATCCATCAGGGGTGTGCCAATATCCCAAGCCTAAAAAAATTAAACAAAAACTCACTCTTTAGGATCTAAATCAAGAATCTCTGCAACTGATTCAGACCAAGCAACTAACTTAGGGTTATCCACTTGAACAGAAGGGGATACTTTTGAATAACAAGCATGAAACACCTAAAAGATTGTAAAAACACACACCCAAAATCATTAAATTATGTGGGTATAACTTATCTTGGTCAATAAGATAAAAAGATTGAAACTTTATGATAAATAGATAATAATTAACCTGTCTTGGAACAATATCTGTACGAGGGTCACTGGGTAACTCACGAATAAATGAATGGTCCCAATTTAAATCCTCAAGTTTTAAAGCATTGGTAATAGAATCCATGGAAAGGTTGGTGGAGAAAGATGGTGGTTTGTGGTGATGTTTGGGTGGTGGGATTGGGTGGATACGGCGGTAGAAGGCGGTGGTGGTGGTTAAATGAGAGAGCATGGTGGTTGGTGGTGATGGTTTTGTTTAGTTTAGTTTAGTTGTGTGACATGTTTGAACATTTCTTTGGATATGAATTGGACACCACATGAAAGTTTGGGTATCTGAAGGATAGGCAGGATTTCAGTTAAATTAACGTTTGCTTAGACTATTTGGAGTGGTTTCGGTGAGTACCTCGGGAGCTGAGATGGACTCAGCACCGATATGGAACAACCCCCCCCCCCCCCCCCCCTATTTTTCGGGGAAACCAGGGAAATCTCCCCCTCTGTCCTGAGCTGTCCCATTGGTTAAAAAAAGTGACCGTTGTTGAGGTAGCCGTTGGTTTATATATATATATATATATATATATATATATATATAGGGAATGGTTCTAGAGAAAACCCTCCTTATTTGGTAAACTCTGGAAACTCTGACTTCCCAATATTTTTTTTTTTTTGAAAAAAATAGGGCAAGTAATATACATGATTTTAAGCATTTTGGGCCAAAAAAATTAAAAAAGTGCCGAGTATTTTTTTTTAAAAAAATAAAATAAAATTTTGACTAACACATGTTAAGCGCTAATAACAGGTGTTAACAATGTGTTAACTATATGTAAACAGTAGACGTTTTTTATTTTTTAAAAAAAAACCATTCGGCGCTTTTTCGATTTTTTTGGCTCGAAATGCTTAAAAAAATGTATATTACATACCCTATTTTTTTCAAAACAAAAAAATGTTGGGAAGTCAGAGTTTCCAGAGTTTACCAAATAAGGAGGGTTTCCTCCATATACTTTACCTATATATATATATATATATATATATATATATATATATATATAGGATTCGGATATTTTGAAAACTCCTCTGAGTTACGAGAACTTGAGAACTCCCTTAGTCCAATAATATCATGACACATAAGCTAGTTAATGTTTTTTTATTAAATGGCATTTGTGTCAAATACCATATCCCCTACTCCACCCCACCCCACCCCACCTCACACCTTTTAATAAAAACATGCAGATTTTTTTTTTAAATTTCATTTCATCTCTCAAACTCTCTCTCTCTCACACACACACACACCTTTCTATCTCTCTTGTTCTCTCTCTCTCTAAATAATAATAATAATAATAAGAATAATAATCAGGAAGACGACGACACAGGTGGTGTTCGACGGTGCAGGGGTTTGGTTTTTGCATGTGGTGTTTGACGGTGGTGGTGGTCTTTTTTGACGATGAAATAGGGGTTTGGTTCGACGACGGTCCGGGGACGATGAACAAGAAGACGACGGTGGGATTTTTCGAAGGTGGGTGAATGGATCTGAATAGATCTGGGGACAATGAATAGATCTGAATAAATCTGATCGTTGGAGGTTTTGGGATCTTAAACGTGGTGGTGGTGGGGCTTCGATGGTGGTGGTGAACAGGGGGTTTGATGATGGTGGTGGTGAACAGGGGGGTTTGATGATGATGGTGGTGAATAGATCCGGAGGTCTGAAACAGGGGGGGGGGGGGATGGTAGGGGTGTGGCGGTGTTTGGTTATGATGATGGTTGTGGTGGTGAAGCCTGACAGGGGGGCGGAGGTGACGGTGGTGAAGGGAAGGCGACGATGGTCTGATGATGATATGGTATTATTATTATTATTATTATTATTATTATTATTATTATTATTATTATTATTATTATTATTATTATTTTGTGTAGATCCTTTTTGTAGTTGTTTTTGTTTTGTGTTCATGGATTTTGTTGGGTTTTAATTTTTTTTATGGAAATTTGCATCTTACACTGGTGAATGTGTGTTTTGTTTTCATGGATTTCTTTTGTAGTAGTCATTCCCTTGCACTGGTGTTTTTGATGAAAAAAGTTGTGCATGTTTTCAAAGAGTTGAAACAAAAGCATGTTTTCATGGTCATTCTTTTTGTAGTGGTTTTTTTTGGTGTTTTTTTGCTTTAGCATTCTAATAAACATTTTGGGGTTACACCAACGTTTTTGAAAATTTACACTGGTGTAATTTGTTTGAGTTAGTGGATAAGATTTTTGTAGAGTTAGTTTTTTAGATGTAGGTTGTATATTTTTTGGTGTAAGGGCATGTTTGGGTTTTTGAATGTATAGATGTTTTCATGCCTTTTAATGGTCTCAATTGGTTCTTCTGCAGGTTCTTCCATCTCCAACAACTGAGAAGTTTCAGTTTGCTCCAAACGGCAACAATAATGATAATATGAGTAAAGATAACTTCTTTGAGGAGTCCAATAACACATCCTTTGCCTTTAAACCTTTCTTAGATTTCAGCTTCAACACCATGTGACAATGTAAGCAAAGTAACATACATTAAATATTGTATCTTATATTTTTGTGTTGAGGTTGCAACTTCAACACATTTGCTTGTAAATGTATAAAATCTCAAACGGGTCAAACATGACCTAACTATGTTTTTACGTTGGTGTTTTTGAATGTATAGATGTTTTTGGTTGTTTACAGTGGTGTAGTTCGAATGTATAGATGTTTTTGTTGATGTTTGTGGGGCATTTTGCAGTGGTGTAATTCGAATGTATAGATGCTTTTGGTGGTAGATGTTTTTTGTTGGTTTTTACACTGGTGTAAAATAATTATACCCGTGTAATTCATGGTAGATTTACACATGTGTAAATAATTACACTAGTGTAAATCATTCTCGTCATATTCATCTGATTATTTATTATAAAAATTTAAAGGATTTAAAAAAATAATATATAATAAAAATTTTGATATTTTGAATAATTAAATAAAAAATTAGTATAATATTATATTAATTATTTCTCTTTTCCATAGTGTTTTTACCAAAACACCCCTGATGTACTTTATTGTATTAAAATATTCATAATATAAATTAATTAGCATGTCATGACAAAACATCTCAAGATTTAATCTCAACCATTGGATTGAGAAGATCAAAGGTCCACAAGAGTTCCTATGGTTCTCGCAACTCACACGAGTTTTCAAAGTATCCTAACCCTATATATATGGGAATTCTAATTTGCAAAACCATCCTTACTTGTGCAAATCAAGAAAACCTCATTGTGTGGTCATGCTTCTTTCACCTCTGCCATGCTTCAAAGATACTTTAGGTACTACACATTTTCACATGTCTTTCAAGCTGACACCTTTTTCTTTATAATCTACACTCAGTTAATGAATATAAGTAAACACAAACATATATAAATTTGGAATAAAATCATCTTTATCAAAAATATTATGTAGATGTAGATCCACCCCAAATTGTTAATAGGTATGTAATACATTATAAAAATATCTATTAAATGTTTTATTTGTTGGAATTTTGAAGTATTTAAAATAAAATATAAATATTGACATCTTAATGAATTATCAAACACAAATGAATATAAACGAACACGTAACTGAATGTTCATGAACATAAATGAACGAACGTGGCATTCGGTCATGGTTCATGCTATTATGATGATTTTCTTGAAACATCAGCTTCAACTCGTTAAAAGCTAAAATTGAACTGAGATTTACAGTGCTAGAGCCTAAGCTTATCTTGCGACTCATTTAATATACAATTTTGAGCTGGTGATTACTAGAGTCGTGATCTATTTTTTACATAACTAGTGGTATCAAACTCACCCGTTGCGCTAGAGGACTCCCCACGCTACGTAGCCATAATTTGGTCGGTGTCAGTTTGTTTCATTTTTGTATACACTCGTTATATCAACCGAAAGAAAATAAGTAAATAGATAAAATCGTTATATGACCCAAAAAATACCAACACGTGATTTAAACAAATCGAAAACAATTATTCAATGGGAATTGGGTCAGTTCGTCAATGAACTGCCACTGTGTTGGCGCTTATACAGTCAACGACACCAAAAAATAGTCTATTTTAACCAAAAGGAAAAATAAATAAATAAAATCGTCATATGATAAAAAAAAAAAAAAATACTAGCACATGATTTACATCAATAGGAATTGGTTCGGTTCGCTAGGGTACAACCACGATGTCGACCCTCATAGAGCAAACACCACCAAATAAGCACTCTATTTTATAGCGTACATAGGGTGTAAATGAAGGTTCGGTAAATAACAATCGAATAAAGTACAACAAATGAAAATGAAATTCCACTAAATGACGAAATAAATTAAAAGGCGAAACAATTTCATTTGTCCATTAATATAAATAAATTAACAATGTAATGTAATTTTTTATTAATATAGTGTAATGTAATGTAATTTTATTTTACTTAATATATTAAAAATACATACGTATTCAACCAACGTAAGCCTTTTTAAGGGGGTTCTCTTGTAGCCTCTTAAATGATTTAAATAATATACCTCTGAATCATTCAACATTATGTGTGTTTGGATCACTTAAAGTAAGTAAGCTCCTTACCAACTCTTTATTAATTAACCACAGTCGATCACTCACTCATGAACCACCTCGTCAACCCATTCGCACCAACTAGTCCAAGCTATAGTTTAGAGTCTCTTACTCAATCAAACATATTAATAACTAAGCACTTACTGACGCACAGGTTGTCAAACTACCCTAAGGGGTTGTTTGATAGAATCAGTCTGATTAAGTACTGAATCATTAAAACGGTCTGAATGGTTGATCACCCTTTATTAGTTGAATAATTAAGGGCTTAATGAAACCATTTAGATATTTTTTTTAGTTGAAATAAACACTCTTAATCCTAATTTGTTAATCTACTCTTACTCCTCGTCTCAACTCAGCTCGACTCGACTCAACTCGACTCGTTTACCCATTATACTCACAAGGTTCATGCCCCGTATCTTGATCATCATTTTTGTACACTACCCCCATTTACTTTTAACCATCCAACATCCAACGACCCAATTACGTCATTCCTCACTTCCTAACCCCCTTCGATCTGCAGAACCACCGCTAACTGCAGCAACAGCTGCCGTCCACACCTCTAATACCATAAAGTTTATTAATTTACTCTCTTTCACTACAATCTTAACAACCCCTTTAATCTTTTATGTACCCAATTGTTCATGATATTATTATTATTATTATCATCTCTTCACCATGAACTTCCAACAGCTCTCAGACAGCAGTGGTGAGTCAATCTTTATTGTTCAAGATCACATCTTTATGTTACATTTACACGCATACATCTTTATCTGTGTCTAACAAAAATACCCTTTTGATATTTTTGTTTTTAAGATGAAATAAGATTAGGGTTTGTTGTGATTTTGTTTATTTGTTTGTTTTGTGCTTTCTTGGTTGGTAAAGTTGGAAGCTTTAGGTTCTGAGTCTTGATTTGAGGTTGGATAATATTATTAAGTTTTTAGGGTTTAGGGTTTGATCTAGGTTTTGGATTTGAGAGTTTTATATGTATGATTTTGATTTATTTAGGTTTGGATGTAGTGATGTAATTGAAGCCCTAAGTTTAAAGAATTTGATTTGTGTTAATCAATCAAGATCTTTTTTTTTTTTTTTTTTTTGGGATAGCACTAAAAGATTTGGTGTATGTTTATAAGTTTATTACTAAATGATCAGATTATTATAGATATGGTTTCTGTCAGCTTAAAAAAATATAAAGAGTTAAAGAATGAAACTATGGAAGAGAGTTTGTCATGAACAAAATATGCAGACATTATTTGAGCATAATTTTGTAACGCAGATAGGGTTACGTTTTAATGTTTTATCTCGGGAGAAAGGAAGCTACTTTATAAGGAAGTTTAATAAATACACGAATGATGAAACGGGCATCAACGTAAGTATGTAACTGTATGTGCTTCTTATTCGAGATAGGCTTGTTGAATTTGATCTGATTAGATAGATAGATACCTTTTATAATTCAGCGAAACGAATGATGAAATATGTATAGCGTGAGGAGTTGTTGTAGGGCTCTAGGGTATATTCTATGATTCTATCTTTATGTTGTGAAAAGCTAGAAAGATATAAGCTTTGTTGCTCCTAGATTCAACATTTTTGTTTGTCTTTTTACGCGTCGTTTTCGTGGATACGTGTATAAAGAATAAAGATATAAGTTTATCTCGTTACGTTTGACAAATGGTAGTGCATTAACGTCTACTTTTTTTTCTTTCTTTTCTTGTATTTGCAGGAACAGATGATGATCTTCCTCCGCCACATCAGCAGAAATTCCGAAGTGCGGGACCAGGTACTGGGAACGGAAGAACTATGGCTGTTGGCAATGCTCCATTCCCGAGAATTCAAAACGATATGGAGACACAAATCCACCTTATTGAACAAGAAGCATATAGCTCGGTTTTGAGAGCATTCAAAGCTCAGTCTGATGCTATCACTTGGGTAAGCTTCGGAATAACATCTAATTTAAATTATTGTTGGTAAATGGTAATTGGTTTGCGATGTTAACAAGTTGGTTAGTTTGCTTTTTCTAAGTGATTATTGTGACTTGAAGAATTGGAATAAGATAATCCGTTAAGTTAAATAATCATGTGCTCAACGTTGGCGATGGTTACGTAGTTCCTACATTTATCTCAATAAACAGTGTTGTTTGATTTCTTGCATGCCTCTCCACATCTAATTCTTTTGACATTCAATATTAATTCTTTTTAAAATCATAATCGCGTTTTGGCTGCAATGATTTGCATGGACTCACTTCCAAACACTGCCTTAGAGGCAATGGTGTATGTTCCAAGGTGGCCTAATTGCGGAAAAAGGTAACCAACTTTGATCCAGTTTTTGAGTTAGGTAACGTAACCAGCTTTACAAAAATCCAATTTAAGGTAGTCTGACAAAATCATGACACGGCAACTCACGTGTTGGTATTTTTTGTCCATAACGACGTTTTATGCAATTAATGCTAGTGATTATCTGCGGCTCTTAGATTGTGAATTCCAGTCTAATTTCCTTTCCTGTTTAAAAAATGGTGTATGCATTAATGTTATTTCTTCCAGCATTTTCCATCTGTTTATTAATTAATAAAATTATTTTAACATGCTTTAAGGCGCTTTTGTTAATATGGTACAGGAGATGGAAGGTTTGATAACAGATCTTAGAAAGGAGCTGAGAGTGTCTGATGAAGAACACAGGAAGCTTTTAGCTAGAGTTAATAACGATGACATCATTAAGAGGATAAGGTAGATTTAATTAAGAATTAATAATGTCATATGATTATATTAATGGAAATTACATATCATGTTATATCGAACAGGGAGTGGAGGAAGACAAACGGGGTGCAACCTGGCCAACTAAATAGTCCTACTGTTTCTGCATCGCAAAAGAAACAAAAGACGTCCCATTCCGGGCCTTCATCATCCTTAGGCCCGCCACCACCCACCCTCCAGCAGCCATCCTCATCAGCCTTGAACCGTGGCTCCGGTTCAGGGTTCAGGGGAAAGAAGCCACAATCTGTAAGATGAGTTCCCTTAGTTTTTTTTTTTTTTTTTTTTTTTTTAACTGGAGTTGCTATTTTAAGTCTTTGGCCCATTTGCTTATTATTGGGTTGTCGTTTATTGTCCTAAATGGGTAAATAAAAAATAGCTAAAAAGGCCCTAATCTTAGCTTTAATGAATTTAAATTCTTTTTATTCAAAGATTTAATGATGTATTTTAATGAAGTCTTTGCAGTATGGTTCGGCAAGTTTTAATGGCAGGGATCAAGTTTCCAAGCAGGGCTTTGGTGAAGACAAAAGCTCTGATCCGTTGATTGGGAGGAAGGTTTGGACAAGATGGCCCGAAGATAATAACTTCTATGAGGCTGTAATAACAGACTTCAACCCTGTTGAGGTATGTGTTGACTAGAACACGGAATGCTGATAGTCTAAACGGGTCGGATCAGGTTTTAGATACGCTTCTTGTTCTGGTTGTTCATATATTGTTTGAGTATTAACCAAATTTTATTTTGACAACTTTTTAGGTGATTTTATGCATCAAAAATACACTTTGCGTTTAAGCTACGTTGTTTGATTTTTTCTAGCTCATTCTCTTCTATTGATGGAAATTTGGTTTCAATTATTTACAGGGTCGTCATGCTCTGGTCTATGATAGCAATACGCCCAATGAAGCATGGGAATGGGTTAATCTTAGAGAGGTTTGTGTTAATATTTATGCCAGTATGATCCTATTTCTCATCTTTTTGGCCAATTAGTTTTTAATTTTATAGCGTATAATGATAAAAACAAGCCAATGAATATTTTTTAAATTTTAATATCTTTTTTGGCAAAAATGCTAAGGGCTTAGCGGCTAATAATCAACTTTGACAGTGGATCTTTACACAAAAAAAAAAAAAAAATCTTTCCGTTTCATGGGGTCCATAAATGGTATGTTTTTTAGTGTCTGAATCTTTCCAATATTTGTTTGTTTTCCATTATAGATATCTCCGAATGATATTCGTTGGAAATGGGAAGACGTTGGGATTTCAAACAGAGGTGGGCGAAGTGGATCAGGCCGTGGGATAAAAGCTTCAACACCTCGTGTTGGGACTAATTCTGGTTCTGGAAGAGGTAGACCGATCACAAAGGGTCTGCCCAAGAAAGAAGCACTTCCAAAAGAAAACGGCGTTGCAAAGAAACCTTTGAACAGTATTGAAATACTCCACACCGATACCCTTGTTAAGGAGGTAACATCCCCACCCCCACACACATACAATCATTGTTAACCACCTCATGGTTAGTATTTCCTAAGAATACATATACAACACAAAAGGGAAAAAATCAAGCAATTATTTGTATTTGCAAAATATTTACATCAATAGTAAAAACTAATGATAAGATGGTTGTGAAGAATTGCCTTAAGGGGCATCTTATTTATATTTACTTATAAAGAAACATTACAAATGGGGTTGAAAGCTGCAGAATGTATATTTATAATTCATTAAACCTCTTATATCATTTTTATTAAGAAAAAAAAACTATGTTAATTCAAAAAACTGGATCAAGTTCAGGGGCGGATACAATTGAGAATGAGGGGGGACGTCTGTTACCCCTCGATTATCCTGATGAAGTGGAAAAAAATTGTTTTTTTAAGGTATTTTTATAAAATGTTACCCCTAAAACAAATTTTTTGTTACCCCTTAAAATAATTTTTATAAAATGTTACCTCTTTTATTTTCTAGATCCGCCACTGATCAAGTTAACATGGTCTTTTCTTAAAAAAAAAAAACTACATTGTTTGAAGTTTGAACAAAATTGTTTCAGGTCAGTTTAGGTCGGTCCCATTTCGACATGCATCTAAAATCCTTAGTCTTGACCGCTAACAAGGACGCCCGAACTGTCCATTTTATGCCGTCTCTGGCTCATTCCCAGTTCATGCAACATTACTATGTTATGAATAATCTTTTCTGCTTTCTTGACAGTTGGACAAAGTGTTCAGTTCAAGCAATGCTGACCCAATGGACATAGAGAAAGCCAGAAAAGTGCTGAAAGTATGAACTTTTGATTTTTTTAGCATCCATCACTTTTCTTTTATTAATTTATTATTTTGCTAAAGTTTTTTATTTTGTAATTTAGGAGCATGAACAAGCCCTTGTGGATGCAATAGCAAAGCTTGAAGGTGCCTCAGATGGTGAAAGTGGTAATAACTGATTAATTACACATAGTAATAATATGCATAAAAATTGTATAATTCAGTCACCATCAAAGATTCCTGCCTTTCTGGTTCAAATATGTAAATAATCAGCCACTTTTGGCTAAACATCACTAGTGATTATTGGATGGAACTCTTTTTGACCTTATTCTTCTAATCATTATCCTCTTACCATATTTTTATATGTTTGGATAGATATGTTTCCTGTACAGTTTTTTTTTTTTTTTTTTTTTTTTTTGTACCAAAGTATCACTGATTTACAATAAAACCATATTGTATTGTTGAAACAAATGCTGATCTGCTTTACATTTTCCATGCTTTTCATGTTATGATCCGCGAAGATCGCGACCATTTATCAAGAAAACATGAAGCAGGTGAGGGCGGTGCAGATGGCAATAAAGTGGCTGTAGAGGATCAGAAAATTGGTGGTCAAGACTTGCAATAATCACTAGAAATCATCATGTGGATGTACAATGTCTAATATTATGTGATTAACTGTTTGGTTTAATCTTGTAATTTAATGTACTCTATGGTTTTAACATTTTAAAGATTATGTCATCTAGAACTACACATGACTTGTTCTCTCTAGTTTGTTGTGCTATTATATATAACTTGTTTATGGTCAACTCATGAGTTA
Organism: Ambrosia trifida; assembly: GCA_028751855.1. NCBI lineage: Eukaryota > Viridiplantae > Streptophyta > Magnoliopsida > Asterales > Asteraceae > Ambrosia > Ambrosia trifida. The sequence continues at coordinate 141,786,100 of CM054125.1, forward strand.
ACAACTTGTGGTGAAAGAATCTGCCATCTTTGATATTCAGCTTTATGATGATATATGACCTGCACACACATAATCACATGAAATACATAATCAGAAACACATATTTTCAATAGGGTGTTTGGGATTGCTTATTATATAAATCCTTTGACACTTTTGGCTCATTGGCGCCGGAAGCGATCAGATTTCTGACAAGAGTCCAGCGGGTGGTCCACAGCAACTTCTCGACATTTGTTTTCTCTAGATTAGGGTTTCCCTATCCAAAAGGGTGGCGGCGCAACTTGTTGTCCGCCTACCTGCTATTCTTATGTAATTTGCCCCTTTTGTTGAAATGAAAATTTTTATTAAACACAGTTTCATTTCAATAAAAGGGGCAATTTACGTATGGATGTCAGGTAAACGGGCAACAAGCTGCGCCGCTACCCCCTTACGGACAGAGAACCCTAATCTAGTGAAAACAAATCCTCGCCCTTGGAGGTCGAGAAGTTGCTGTGGACCACCCGCTGGACTATCGTCAGAAACACTTAATTTATATAAATAAAAACAGAAAGCAGTAATAATAAGCAAATAACAAGTACCCTTAATTTGATGAAACTGAAACACAACATCAAAAGACTGCCAAAAACAGCCAAACTGTTTGTATTAGAAGATCCATCACCTAACAACTCATAGATCTGAAAATCTTTAGATTAATATATTATTATTATTATTATTATTATAATTATAATACCCATATCTAAAAAGTAACAAACATGAAGAACAAATTAAAAAAAAAAAAAAAAACTCTACTTTAATCAATATCTTAACAAATTAGGCAAATATTGATAATCTTGAAAGCTATTCAACAAGATCCTTAATGTATTTGTACTACCACAGTGATTGACAACAATCTATGAAATGAAACTATAACAGAACAGTTTATAATATGAAACTCATAATAACAAATAACAAAAAAACAAAATCTTGAAACCCAAAGGGTCAAAGGTCAAAGCTTTATTATGATTACCTTTACATGAGATGATAACCAAACCAAACCAACCCAGTATTGAATATGGGTCAACCAGCAAAGCAGAGCCACATAATTCTTGTTCTTGATCTCTTCAAAATCATCATCTTTTTATTTTTTTTAGGATAATATTTTTGTTCATACTTTCAGTGAATCATCATTAGTTTCATTTATAAACACATCTATCTTACAATTGGCAGACTGTTTTTTTTTTGTGTGTGTGTGTGTGTGTGTGTGTGTGTGTGAGAGAGAGAGAGAGAGAGAGAGAGAGAGAGAGAGAGAGAGGTTGGGTGATGAATAGACCTAATTTTAAGATAGATAATATTAATGGGTGATATAGTTTGTAGACGTTAGTGGGCTTTCTTTTTGCTAGTATAATAAGCTTGATTGGCCTAATAGAAATTTTGCTATATTGTCTTGTGGATGCAATACTTCATAACTATTATTGTATAGTTGTTCATAGTTCTTTTCACCCTACTTTATTATACTTCCTAGGAAGAAAATATATAATTAACAAGTGTAATTTAATAACAACTTCTATAACTAACAAGTGTAAAATCTTAATAAATAAGTGAGATATACATAAATAAAAATGATGGAATAAGGATTGGAATTATCTATACCTATATCTATATAATAAAATGATTGGGGTGGAGACACATGACACTTGATGAGGTCATCTTCACTCTTAAGTATCCGCAAAAAAATACCTATATCTATTTGGACTTGTCGCGTGAGGGTGAGTCCTTTGGGGGACGCAGATGATTCAGCTTACGGTTTTCGGTTTCTAGATTTTTTGATAGCTTTTTGATCAGGTCAGGGTAATCAAACCTGGCTTTCTGTGTTCCTTCCCCGCGGCTTACGTAGGAGGCTCGTGGTATGTCCGATCGGTGATTGGAATCTCTTCGTTCCTTTCGTGAGTACGGCTGCCTTGGAGGCCTATTCTGTCCTTTATTCCTAGAGTTTCGGTAATCCCGTTGGTCTGTCGATTTGTGCGCCTCCGACTTTCGCCTAACTGCATGATTCATGTCGATTGATTTTTTTTGCTTGATGTACGCGTTTGCAGTGGTCATCATCTTTTCGATGGCCTGAGGGTATCCCCTCGGACCGTAGAGTTCCCGTAGAAGACCGTCATCATTTACCCCCCATCATGAAGCCTGTGCATGACAACTCTTCCACTCTACCTGGGATTTCTAAACGTTCCTTATTAAAGCGGATGATAAAGTTCTTCACGGTTTCATTGTCCCTTTGCTTGATGTGCATAACTTCATCTCTATACTTGGTGTGTCGCCGTCACTAGTTGAATTGCTGAGAGAACTTTGCTACTATTTCTTCATAGTTGCTAATGGATCCTGGGGAGAGACTGTCCCACCACACTCTTGCGGCTCCTACCAGTGTCTGTACAAACAGGTGATGCTAAACGGGCAGTTGCCAATTCTATACAAACATGTGTCCCACCTGGTGGTGGCGGATACATATAGCCATATGGCTGCATGGGGTAATACAACATAAATGGCTGGTTACCAGGTTTGACTGACGTATATGGAGCCATGGTTGGAGGCACCATGTTAGCAACCGACGACGACGTCATGGCCACTGTCGTCCATGGCATAATTGATGAAGAAGGGCGTACTCTTGCTGATTGTGCAGTAGTGCTAATAATGGGCTGAGTGAAGGTGTAGGTTGGTTGAGAACGTGGGCGTGAGAATGATGGTGTGAAGGGCGCACTCCTTGCGGAGGGTAGCCCTAGGGTTGTTGTGTTTTAAGGACAGGTTTCTCCTGGCTCAAAAGTGAGGTCTGGACTTTTGTTGGTAAGTGGTGAAAGGACTTAACAACATCTGAAAGCGCCGCCGTCTGGGCGGTGTTTTGGTTTTCTACCATTTAAAGCAACAACGGGGGATTTTAGTTCATTAGGTCCCACGGGTGGCGCCATTGAAGAAACAAGTACCTGTCATGTGTGGTCTTTTGAGATGAATCTAAACATCTGTCACTCGAATGGCCTTCAAACCAAGCTTGGATAACTGCAAAATTGAACACCGTTAGGACTCGCCACAGGAATGGGGTTTTCTCTGTGACCACAATCCGACGTGAGAATAAGTATCCGTATGTATGAGAAAGAGGAGATTTGTGAATGAATTATGAAAGATACATGCTCGTCTAATTATAGCTATTGGTGGATTTAGGGTTAGTAATTGTATTTCAATTATGATATCTTCCCAGAATAAAAGGAGATATCGTAATGATTGAGAATCACCCGTAAAAGGCGTAGATTATGTTATTAGATGATAAAGGATTTGCCTTATCAATAGGTTTCATGTATGCCGGTTTCTATGAACCGGGTTTAGACAGATTTTCGTTGAAGGCCAGGTTAGTTGGACCGGACCACACCTCGTTGGTATGTTTTAGCACCGACAAGAAAATTTCAGTATTGTCCACTCATTCTCTTTGAGTGAACCCTTATTCTCGCAAAAAATTGTATACTCGATCCCATACCTAAATACCCGTCCCCAATATTTCAGATGTTAATTCTCATACGATTCAAACTTTTTTAATCACTCACAATTTATTGTACAATCAATGTAATTTATCATCCATATTTTGCACCATTTTAATTGTTACCCTATCTAATTATTTATTCCTAGAGATTTTACAAGTTAGATACAAATAAAAATGGTTGTGTATGACAGGCTGGCAGATCCACTTTAGTCGTAGATAGACGAGTTCAAACACAAGACTTAGTATTTAAGTTGTAATATGTCCTAAAACAACACCCCAAAAATAGATGTCAGACAATTTTGGAGTCTTACTAGGAGTTTGTTACGCAATCACTTACTATTCTTCTTTAATATAAGACTTCAATCACTTAACATTTCACACACATCACACATCTCCATCTCAATTTCCATCTCTCAAATTAGGGTGGTGTTCGTTTTTTTAAATTAGTTTCTTGAATTGTGAAGGAAAAAGATTGTGCGTGTTTAGTACGATCTACTACTCAGATTGTTATTTTAACGTAAATGACAACAAGTTTTCGTAGAGTTCCTGTAACTCGACGTCAGGTGCTAAACTCACTGGCTTTGGAGGCCCCACGACCAGTAATTACCGACACAACCTCCTCACCATCACCAGAATCAAGCGCTGGTCTTGTTATCCTCTCCGTTGCAAAGTTCCATAAGAGGTTTGAAATTCTTGAACATACATTGTTGTTTCGACGTTAATTAAAGATGCATACTTACTAGGGAAACTTCTAATTATGCCTTTACAAACTTGTAACATATCATTTTTTTTTATAAAACAAGTTCTTAATGCATAATATACAATGTTCATCTAGCATTAATATGTGGGATATATGAAATTTAACATATTTTATCGGATTAGAAGTTTAATTAACCAAACTAAGCGTATGTATATCTAAATGATGTGATAACGTGGTGGTTTCTTTGATTCTTTCTATTGTTATTTGGACATATTTGCACGATAAGATAAATTATCAAACAATTAATATTGCACACATTTGTTTCAGCATGCTATCAGTTCTAATGATATGAATACATGTAAGTCAAACACTACTATACGTCACGTACAACATTTTATTGATAAGTGTTTAAGATAATTGAATGTAGTTGGTTATTATTTAATACTATACCGTGAATGTATATATTGTGATCAATTATTATTTTTTATTTGTGGTATCTAAAATGTAACATGTATTTGATAAGTGTGTAAGATAATTGAATGCAGTTGGTTATATTTAATATTTACTATATCATGAATGTTTATATGTATATATTTTTTTGAACGGTTAACAAATTAATGTTACTTACCATTGTAAAAGTACCCATACGTTTCTGGGAGAAGATACGTTTTAGCTGCCCGCCCATAAGTAGTGTTGGGTAACTAGAACTCACCAAGTCACCAAATCTGGGGAAAAAATCCGACCACAACCCGCTCGAATACACGACAATAAAAAATTGGTAAAACCCGGGTGGGATCAGGAGTCAAACCTGAGACCATTCAATCCCAAGTCATGTCCTTCACTTCGCATGCTACTTTACCACAAGAGTGGGGACCATGAATGTTTCTATTGATTGATCAATGGGCTATTTTGTTAATAAAAAAGTAATGTTATTGAAAATGAAAGAAATACACTTTATAATTGATTTTATGAGTTCTCATCTTTTAAAACTAAATAATTGCATCATCATTTAAATAAACTAATTAGGCATACTGTTAAGCAGTATTTATAACTTTCTTTTAAAAAAACTTTTGTGTTACCTCTATAACTAATATTTAACTTACATAATTTTTTAACTTAGGCACACAAAAAAAAGATAAAACCAAAACAATCACTAAACAAGAAATAATCATAATTAAACAAAAAGTAGCCATACACCCGCTTGCGATGTGCATATATAATGTATATATGTGTGAGCTATCGGGGAGCAAAAGTGAAATTACACTAATTCTAACGTTATCTTACTAATTTCACGAAAATAACATTAAAAGCAGTAGATGTTTAATCACGCATCATATGGTGATGTTGATAGCCAAAAGACAGGGGGTATATGCACCAATCAACCTCTGTCCCGATTGTTAAATGTTATGTGCCTAATGCCTAAGGCTTGATGCAAAAGTTGTGGAGTCCAACTGGAAGCAGTCTCTTTATTCCTATAGGGTAGAGGTAAATCTGTCTATATCTTACCCTCCTCAGACCTTACCTTGGCTGTTGCCATTAGTTGAATTTACAGCGTATGATGATGATAATGATGTTGAAACAAAAAGTAGCCAAGATTAACATACAATTTAGAAGGTGGTGGTGGGCTAGGTTAGCGCGGCACGATGGCTAGAACAAGTGAGAACACTGGGCGATAGAAGTTTTACGCTTAAAATTGGTGTATTCATCTTAAAAAATGTGATGTCACTAGAATATCAATCACATATATAACACATTTATCGTTGTCATATAACTGCGATTCGCCCATCTATGCATATGAACAAATCATAAGAGTTTCATATGAACAAATCTAGATGGTGTCGTGTTCCGGAGATTTACGCTTTCCATGTTAATGATTTGGTGAACCTTCACGAGACGAGTGGAACGACGGGAATTAAAAAGGAAGTCTTTAAAGGGGTGATCATTATTGCTTGTTGGATGTTATGGAGGGCAAGGAATGGAAATTTTTTTGACAATAAGGTGCCTAAAGTGGTAGAGATTCTAGCGGAAATAAAAATATTGTCGTTTCTTTGGTATAAACATAGGTTCAAACAAGAGGTTGTGGATTGAGATAGATGGTCTAGATTTGATTTGATGTAATTGGTTTTGGTTGTTGTTTTCGGCCTGCTTTCCCTAACTTGGGGATAGCTTGTCGTTTTTTACGGTGTTAATGAAAGTTAATTTAAAAAAAAAAAAGTTGTTGGGTTGCCATAAAAAGGTCTAACAAACATATCATTCTTCAAAAAAGTTTTACCTTCGTTTTAAGTTCATTGTAGTTTCATTCACGAGAAATGATTTTTTTTTTAAATTGTCAATGTGTTCATAAAATAACCAGCGTAGCAGGTTGTTATAAAAAATGAAATCTATAAAGAATCATATAATAGAAAATTCGTTAAAAACTCAAAATAATAACTTTATTAAATTTTAGGGGTTGTAATGTAAATCGGTTAAAAAAAGAAAGAATAAAAAATATAATTTTAATAAAGTTAAAAAAATGTTAAACTAATTAAAGATCATGAGTGTAAACAAAAATTACACGCTGAAAACAAATATTTAATTATTCATATATAAGCACACCTAATTGTTAAAATTATTGGTTATCTTATTAATTAAAATATACTATGCATAGTTATGTCATTGGCTAATGGCTATTAAAATACTTTTGCGTCTAATAATCCAAGTTAGATAAAACGTTATCAAGATATTCTATATACACATAGTTTGAAAGTTGTAATTTTAGGAATTCGTCCTAGCAGGCGGGTATAATGTAAACTTTCAAAACTGAAAGGTTATAATGATTTCAAATGAAAGTTAGAAGTTATTGTTATCATTTTTATGTTTTTATTTTTAAATTGTAAAGGTGAAGAACTTTAATAAAAATAGAAAAATTGAAACATGTTTGAAGCCTAGTTATTTTCCTTTATTAATTTGCCTTTTGTGATTATGCTAACAAGTTTATTTAAACTATATTTTTTCAGAGGTATCCTTGATCAAAAGTAGCAATGGCTTCAAACAATATCCCCTTGGAGATCTCTATAATTGTAAGAATCATATTTTATTTCGTATTTGATGTGATATTTTACTGTGTATGTGTTACTGTATATTTTCTAACACGTTCATATTTTAATAAAACATTTCAATTAATGTTAAATATCACACTCTTCTTTAGTTTGTTAATAATTTTATTAAATTATTAATATCTAATATTAGTAATTTATTAATATATAATTTTTATCTTTACTAATTTCTTCGTCCCTCTTCTATTTAAAAATGTTAAACCATAATTTTTTTTGTTCTATATCATATTAAATAATAATATTAAATTATATTTTTGGTTTCTCACTCTTATTAAATGAAAATACTAAATCTTAATTTTCACTTTTTTTTTGAACGTTAACTTTCATTAAAAACACACGGGGAGTCCTCAAAACAAGGACGAACACCCCTTAATTACAACATATACAAAGGATTACTACACCAATCCTCCCAAACGATGTTTTTAAATTTAGACCTATGCTTTAACCATAAAAACGACATAGATTTTATACTACCCACCACACGCGACACCTTAGGCTCCATACCCTTGAAAATTTTGTCGTTCCTAGATATCCAGATCAACCAAACAGATGCCAAAATAATGCCATGCACAATCTTCTTTCCCCACTTTCCACCTGAGGCCTGTTTATATAACTCCATAATATCCTTTGTATGAAAGACAAAAACTGTATTTAAACCGCACCATTTCCAAATATTGGCCCAAACCCCATACGAGAACCCACAACCCGAAAAAATGTGGTCCGTAGTTTCCATGTCAACCTCACACAGGATGCACCTATCATTGGGAAGAATCACATTTCTTTTGCCTAAGGCTTCGACCGTGGGAATCCTATCCATCTCCGCCCTCCAAGCAAAAATATTACACTTCAACGGAACCCACCCAACCCATTCGAACTTATAAAAATTACCGTAGTCCCGAGCGCCAATTAATTTTCACTTATCTCTTATTTTATAACCTATAATAAATTAGTCAAATGTTATAATAATTAAATATTACATCAAATTTTATTTTTTAAAGACATATCTTGTTGAATGGTTGTGTTAACCGATTAGTTGATTATATTATATTTACTCAAGCCGTGTATGACACGAGTTATGCAGTCTATGAAATACATGAGCTTTTTTAAAGATATAATTGTTTTATTACTTGGTATAAAAAAATTACATATATTCAATTAGTGTAATACGTAGGATTGTAACATGTGATAAGATACTACATGTCAAAATTAGTAGGTAGTTTAATCTTAAAAATAAATACATATAAAACCCTGTGTTGTTTGAAATTGTTTTATGGACGGTCGGTTCACAAGTACTGTTTTTCTTTTTCGTTTTTTTTAAAGAAATCTACTAAAGAAATTGGAAACTTATTAGAAGAATTGAAAATTAATTAGTTAGTCTTATTTCTAATACCAAATTTACTAAACGTACCGTTGTAGTAGATAGACAAGAATGTAATATATAACGAATGATAATTATTTGGTCCGCACATGCAACAGTCACAAGAACCTGTTAAATACAAGTCAAAACGAAAGGTTGGAGGCTGGGGTCCAGCATTTCTCCTTCTAGGTACATAATCTCTCTCTCTCTCTCTCTCTCTCTCTCTCTCTCTCTCTCTTCAAAATAATTATAGATCGACATTTGACCAACCTTGTAACACAAATGATCCCTGTCTTCTTGCAGCAAATCAAGCCCTCGCAACATTTGCTTTCTTTGGTGTTGGAGTCAATTTGGTGTTGTTTTTGACCCGGGTCATGGAACAAGGCAATGCTGATGCCGCCAATACGGTTAGTAAATGGACTGGCACAGTCTATCTGTGCTCCCTCCTCGGAGCTTTCCTTAGCGATTCTTATTGGGGTCGTTATCTCACCTGCATGATCTTTCAAGTTATCTTAGTCCTGGTAATTACTTGTATATATACTTTGTTATACAAAAGAATTTATGATATCTTGGACAAATCTACAAAAGAAACGTTAGGTTCATAACAAATTATCTGCCTCATATACTACCATAGTGTTTTGGGCGCAACTTGTAAATATGAGGAGAATTTACACAATTAACTAGGGTTGGCATGTCATGTCAGACACGATACGATAAGACACAACACGACACGATAAGACCCGATGACCTGAAGGGCTAGACACGAACGCTAACCTATTTATAACATGTTAACACGATAAGACCTATTTAGAAACGCTATAAATATGAACTTGTTTAGTGAAAAAAGAGTCGTTAGAATGTTCACAAAAGTTTTAAATAATGGATAAATACATAGTGCTATTTTTTATGGTTCATTTCCTTGATCGCACATGCATATAACCCTCGTCCCACATATCCTAATCCTAGTTTTTTTAAATAAAAATTATTAACATGTTTTAACGGGTGCTTAACATATTAACAAGTCGTTAACCTGTTTAGACACAAAAATTTACAGGTCTTATCGTGTCGACATGTTGAAGACACAAAACCTGATCTGTTAAGGTCAAACACGAAACCTATAAAGTCATGTCGTGTTATCGTGTCCTTGTCTGAAATTACCAGCCCTACAATTAATTAAGCATGCTCGGGTGGGTACTTCAAAAATGAGTGACCTCTTAAGGCTCCACCCGGAACAAAACAAAGACAGCTAAGTGAGCTATCTATGAGAAAAAAATGATGATATTAGTTAGTATAAAAGTTTAGATGTTACAATTTTATAGGAGTTTATACCACAACTAAAAACCTAGTGAATTCGTACACGGCTAACATTGTATCAAGTTGTTCAAAGCTATAGGGACATGTACTATGTTGAGAAACGTAAGTGAACAAAATATAATTAAAGTGTTCAAATCGCTACTACAAACACATATTATTGGTTCTGAAATGAAATGAACGTCACTCCAAACTTATAAGCCTATAAAAACATCAAGATTTATAAACATGAAAAATTATATATAATCATCTATAAGATGATATTAATAATGCATCATGCTTTGTAGGGATTGATGTTGTTATCGCTAACTTCTTGGCTATTTCTTGTGAAACCTGTCGGGTGTGGAGACGGAGAAAAACATTGCATTCCAACATCATCAAAGGGAACAATAATGTTTTATTTATCAATCTACATGGTTGCATTAGGATACGGTGGCCACCAGCCAACCTTAGCCACTCTTGGTGTCGACCAATTCGACGAGTCGGAGACAAGATATAAAGAAAAAGGTGCTAGAGGGGCTTTCTTTGCCTACTTCTATGTTGCACTCAACATTGGATGTTTGTTCTCGAACACTATTCTTGTGTACTATGAAGATATTGGTCACTGGACAATTGGATTTTGGGTGTCTATGGGGTCTGCGGTTGTAGGCTTGCTATCGTTTTTGTGTGGTTCGTTTCATTATAGGTATGTTAAGGCGTCTGGAAACCCTTTGCCACGCGTCGCTCAAGTGTTTGTTGCTGCGTGCCGGAAATGTAAAGTTCATGTTGATGGTGAGAAGCAATTGTATGAAGTTGAGGGCTCGCATTCGGCCATCAAAGGAAGTCGAAAGATTCTTCATAGCGAAGAGTTCAAGTTAGTCGATAACAATTTATTTTATCTTTTTAGCATATTGATCGTTATAAATTTTCGTATTAGTGTGTAGCTTGTTTAGGAATGAGCATGGTACTTCTAGATTTTTTATTTCTTCTTGTATTTTAAGGCGGTTCGTTATCCCATATATATGTGAGCGAACTGCCTATAACGAACCGCCTAGAAGTACAAGAAAACCTACGGAAAAGATATATCATAACGTGACAGTTAACGTTTCAGGTATCTAGATAAAGCAGCAGTAGTAACTGAAAAAGATTTATCAGGCCCACATAACAACTGGAGACTATGCACGGTAACACAAGTAGAAGAAGCAAAATGTGTCATAAGGATGCTCCCAATATGGCTCTGCACGATCATATACTCCGTCATATTCACTCAAATGGCATCCTTATTTGTCGAACAAGGCGCAGTCATGGAAGCCCACATAGGAACATTTCGGTTACCAGCCGCCAGCATGTCAGTGTTCGATATATTTAGTGTCCTCATCTCCACCATGCTCTATCGGAAAGTGTTGGTCCCGTTAGCTGGGCGGTTAAGTGGAAACCCCAAAGGTTTAACCGAGCTTCAACGAATGGGAGTTGGTTTGATCATTGGACTTTTTGCAATGGTTGCGGCTGGAGTAACAGAGGTCGAAAGGCTAAAGCGTGCAATTCCTGGAAAACATTCAAGCACGTTGAGTATATTCTGGCAGGTCCTGACCTATACCCCTATTTATACTAAATAACCATACTAATTATATTCAAATACTTTTATCAGTTATAATCTAATACTAACTCTACTAGTTAAATCAATCTAGATAATTCAAAACATTCAAACTAAGCTAAATCAATCTTTCAGGTCCCACAATACGTATTGGTTGGTGCGTCTGAGGTTTTTATGTATGTCGGGCAGTTGGAGTTTTTTAACGGTCAGGCGCCTGATGGGATCAAGAGTTTTGGAAGCTCGTTGTGTATGGCGTCGATATCACTTGGAAATTATGTAAGTAGCCTTTTGGTTCATATAGTGATGACTATCACGGCTAGAGGGGATGAACATGGGTGGATACCGGAGAACTTGAATCATGGTCATATGGATAGGTTTTATTTCTTGATTGCTATATTGACCGTGTTTGACTTCGGGATCTATGTTTATTGTGCTAAGAAGTATAAAAGCATTAGCGTTGAGGAGAATGGTCATGAGGCAAAGAAAGAAGAAGTCTAGTTCGTGGAGCGGTTTGAAATGGTTCTAGCGCGTAGCGTAGTTTAGCGTTATAGGGTCTATGGTTTATGGTTTTAGTTGTTTTGTTTGTTAAGACATGTTGCTACTGATTAGAGACGGTTGAGTTGTGGTTTGGTCATAAATAAATACATCAAGTCGTTGGGTCAGCTAGACGGGCCGTGGAGGAGCACTCCACTGGCCGTGGGGATCCCCACGACCTAATATGATCTATTTTTTTTAGTTTTTTATATTGTTTTATAAATTTTAAGCTTGATATTTGTGTTTTTTTATAAAAAAATGCTTTCTTACCATAAGTATAAATTAGCGTATACAACATTTTTTTTCCGTTAAATAATTCGTATACATGATAAAACAGTAACATACGATAAGCTATCATAAGTCAACATAGTCTCTTCTTATATTCACCCTTTGTAGACGATTTTGATACAACGTCTCCCACTCCATTGCATGTTCATGTCGAAAATCACGCCACGTTCCATTTAGTGTTGGCATTGGAGCGCCTTTTGATAACTCAACCACGATGTAATGGTTGCGTTTAACCAAAGCAAATGATATGAACACATGGTCTTCAAAATTGCGTGGACCATCGAACATAAGGAAGAAGGTCTCACTGTGACCACCCTTACATAAAAATTGAACAACCACCCCAAATTTCTGAGCAATCAGCAATACTGTGGAGGTGTTTCAAGTTGGTATCAGAGCCCTGGTTTGAGTGAAATCTTGTACATAGAAGTAAGTACCTAAACTCAAACCTATGTGCTCTTGAAATTAGTGACCCGTACAATCCAAGACTCGATCAAGGCCCAAAGGTAGAATTTAATATTAACTCACATGAGATGTTAACAACTAATTGTGGTGTTTATGTTAAGGTGAGCTTTTGTGGTGATGATGAAGAGGTCTCTATGACATGATCCAAGATAGATATCGGAAATTGTGGAATGGATAGAATGCTCGCAAGTACGTAGTATTATTATGTTATTTCCATATTTTGAATTGGAGGATAGGATCCGGAGACCGGATCCGAACTTGCAAAAAGGCGTTTGGATGTGATCATTAAGTATTATTGATGTTATTTCCATATTTTGAATATTTGCATGAAGTCACTTAATGAACTAACGAAATGGTTATGTGGTAGTTGCAGGTTGTCTAGTCTAGCTCACAAAACAAGAAATGGTTGGAGGTCGAGCGAGGACACGGATTGTATGGGATTGCGGTCACGTAAACTAATGAAGATGAGTTGTATTAGATGTACTAACAAACAATAAAAGATGAAACACCTATAATATCTTGTAGCTATGGGTTCCAAACATAAGAAAATGTTTTTATAAAGCAAGAAATTTTCTGGTTCGAATTTCCGCTGCGTATTTTCAGTTTGAAAAGGTTTAGGGTGTTTTAATATGTCAGCTATTTGATTAGCTGTTGTCACATGCTTCACTTCAATTTTGCCTTTTTTTCATAGCAATCCCTTATGAAATGATACCTGATTTCAATATGTTTAGTCTTTGAGAACTGAACAGGATTTTGAATGATGCTAATGGCAGATTTGCTGTCTACAAGCAATGGTGTCTTGGTCTCTTTGATTCCATAATCAAGAAGTTGATATTGGAGCCATTGTATCTGTGATGTACAACTGGCAGCTGCAATGTATTCAGCTTCAGCAGTTGAAGTTGCAACAGATGTTTGTTTCTTTGATTGCCAGGACACTAGACAGTTTCCCAAGAATTGACAACCACTAGATGTTGATTTTCTTAACATTTTACACCCTGCATAGTCACTATCTGAAAAAGCTGATAACTTGGTATTGCTAGAAGCAAGATACCAAATTCTAAGTGTAAGAGTTCCTTTCAGATATCTGAAGATTCTTTTGACTGCAATTAGGTGTGATTCCCTAGGAGCTGATTGATATCTGGCACAGACACATGTTGAAAACATAATATCTGGTCTAGAAGCAGTTAGATATAAAAGGGAACCTATCATACATCTATACATGGTTTGATCAACCTGTTTTCCTTGATCATCTGGTTCAACTTGTGTGGTAGGTGTCATGGGAGTGGAACATGATTTACAGTCTTGTAAAGAAAATTTGTTTAATAATTCTTTAACATATTTGGATTGATGTATAAAAGTTCCATTTGTTTGTTGTTTAATCTGCAGTCCTAAAAAGTACTGCAGTTCTCCCATTGTACTCATCTCAAATTTTGATTGCATGAGTTTCTTAAATTCATCACACAGTTTTGTGTTTGTTGAACCAAATATGATATCATCAACATAAATTTGAACAAGTAAGACATGATTTCCAACATGTTTTATGAAAAGAGTTTTATCAATGGAGCCTTTTGTGAAGTTATTTTTGAGCAAAAAGTTAGAAAGTGTTTCATACCAGGCTCTTGGAGCCTGTTTTAGCCCATAAAGAGCTTTGTCCAGCTTGTACACCCACTCAGGATGAGAAGGATCCTCAAACCCAGGTTGCTGACAGACATACACTTCCTCTTTGATTTTTCCATACGAAAATGCACTTTTAACGTCCATTTGAAAAACTTTTATTTTGTTGGAAATGGCACAAGCCATAAATAACCTGATGGCTTCAAGTCTTGCAACTGGAGCAAAGGTTTCATCATAATCAATTCCTTCTTCTTGAGAGTAACCTTGTACTACCAGTCTTGCCTTGTTCTTTATAATCATACCAGCCTCATCTTGTTTGTTCCTGAAAACCTATCTTGGGCCAATTGGTTGCTTACTTGGTGGTAAGGGATAGATTTCCCAAACCTGTTGCTTCTTGAATTGGAGCAACTCATCTTGCATAGCTTGCACCCAATTGTTGTCTTTGAGGGCTTCTTGGTACTTCTTAGGTTCCAACTGAGAAATGAATGCAGAGAAGAACAAAAGTTGGAAAGCTGGTTTCTTGTAAGAAAACCTAATGCAATATCACCCATGATTTGTTCCAATGGATGATCTTTGTGTTCAATCAGTTGTTGTAAACCACTGAGGTTTATAATGTCTGGTTCAGCTGTTTGAACATCTTCCGTAATTGTAGGAGCTGAATCAGATGTTTGAGTTTGTATATCAACAGTTGTTGAATCAGAAGTTTGTGAAACTTCTGATGGTTTGAAAGTTGACTTCTGGATCCTCATCATCAAACCTTTGATCACCATAAGAAGTAGGTTTGGATGAAGTGACAGTCTTCTCAGGTCCGAAATGAAAGCTGTCAAGGTCAAAGAGTTCAGCAGGATATGCTGGAATAAGAGTGTGTTTTGATTCATTGAACTTGACATTCAGTGTTTCTTCTACTATCTTGGTTCTTGAGTTAAAAACCTTGTAGGCTTTTCTAGGGGAAGAATAACCAAGAAAATAACCTGAATCAACTTTAGCAGCAAACTTTGAAATAGAGTCTTTAATGTTTAGAATGAAACATTGACATCCAAAAGCCCTGAAAAAGGAGATAAGGGGCTTCATGCCATGAAGAACTTCATAGGCAGTTTCGGAGTGTCTCTTGTTGACAAGGACTCTATTCTGAACATAACAAGCAGTGTTGACTGCTTCAGCCCAAAAATACAATGGTAGGCCTGAATCAGCTAACATAGTTCTTACTGCTTCAATTAAAGTTTTGTTCTTCCTTTCTACCACACCATTTTGTTCAGGAGTTCTGGGAACACTGAATTGTCTAATAATCCCTTTAGACAAACAGAATTCATCCAGAGTTTTGTTCCCGAACTCTGTCCCATTATCACTTCTAATGGCTTTGACAGATAGAGAATATTGTTTCTCAACTTGTAGAATGAAGAACTTGATGATTTCAGCTACCTCATCCTTTGAAAATAAAAAGAATACCCATGTGAATCTTGAATAGTCATCAATGATGACCAAGCAGTACTTCTTCTTACCAAGGCTCATGATTTTTACTGGCCTAAATAAGTCCATATGGAGTAGTTGAAGACATGCAGTTGTTTTTGATTCTTCAATAGACTTATAGGAGGACTTATGCTGCTTTCCCTTTAAATAGGATACACAGTGTTCTTGACACTGGTATACTTTCAAGGGTAGACCTCTGGCCAAGCCCATTTTTGTGACTTTATTTATGGTTTTAAAGTTTACATGGCCAAGTCTCCTGTGCCAGAGATCAGTCTCTGAAGTTGATGCCTTTGAGAAGAAACAGGCAGTATTGTTCAGTACTTTGTCCTTTTCAATGTCCACTGGATAGACATTGCCACATCTTTTGGCTACTAATAAAGTATGATCCTCAATGATCTTCTCTATCAACTTCTGGCCTTCTAGTGATATGATCTTGCATGCTGTCTTTGTGAAAAAGGAAGAATATCTTTTATCACACATTTGTGACACACTCAGCAAGTTGCACTCAAGGTTTTCAACCAGATTGACCTTGTCAAACTGTATTTTTCCAGAAGAGACATTGCCATGTCCTAGCACATATCCCTTGGCATTGTTCCCAAAGGATATAGATCCTTCTCTTTGACTGATAAAGTTGTTTATCAGGTATCTGCATCCTGTCATGTGCATTGAGCCTCCACTGTCAACATACCAAATGCTATTTAAGCCTCTGGAGACCCTCTGCACAAAGTAGCAAATTAGTTAGATTTAGGAACCCAAGCCAGTTTGGCTTTGGGTTTGCACTTGAGAACATTTACAGTTTGTTCTTGACCAGGTTGGGAAATCCATGTCTTTTTGGCAATGGATTTTTCATTAAGAGCAATGGTGGTATCCTTTTGAGGACCACCATCAACCTTGGTCATCAGTATTTGTACCATGTTCATGAGATTTTTAATCTCAGCAGTTTGTGAAACTGCTGATGATTTAGCTCTAACTACTGAAAGAGAATTTTGAGAAAAAGACTGTTGCTGAGATTTCATCTTTTTCTGAGAAAAGGTGTTGACTGGTTGTTGTTTCTTAGGAAGGAAAGTTTCTTCAAAATCATTTTTAATTTGTTTTCCCACAACCAGTTGTGAAATTTTCTTGTTATACTGAATTCCTTTTCTGTATCTACAAAATGCTGTCTTGTGGTTAAACAAACCACATATTTCACATTCTTTTGCCTTTTCTTTTTCATTTAAAGGCAAATTTCTGACTGTTTTGATTTGTTTTAGGTCATCAGTAGTTTTCAGGTTCTCAACTCCTGATGTAGATGAAACTACTGATGGCTTAAAACCAGATTTTATCAGTACTTCTAAAGAACTTTCTTTGTGAGTTTTTAGAAAGTTTTCATGAAAAGATGTGCAATCTTTCTCTTCAGAAGTATCATCTGAAACAATTTTTCTCCCATCTTCAGTAGTTTTGGGGGAAAAATCAGTTGGTGTTTCAGTGTGATTGTACCCTATGCCAAACCTAACATTTGATGCACTTTGTTTGTTAAGCAGCAGTTGTTACCCTTTACAAGATTCCACCCATTTTTCACAAACAACCTTGGTGTCAGCAAGCTCTTTTCTGACATTTCCTAGGTCTTCTATCATGATTTTAAGTTGTGCTTGAGTTTCAATAGCATTGTTAGTTAATTGAGAATTTTCTTTTGCCTTTGCAGCAAGTTTTCTTTCTAAATCACACTTCATCTGAGTAAATTTTCTCTCAGAGTCATTTGCTTTTCCTTGTAAATGCACATTGGTCTCTTTTATGAGAGCAAAAGATTCTTTACATGAAGTTGAACAAAGTTTTGTTAAAGATTCTTTTGATACCTGAGACAAGGCAGATTTTGAGGTGCAGCCCTCAAATGCCATCAAGGCAAAATTCTTTCTGCCATTGTCAGGTTCTCCCCAGTTGATGTCAAACATTTTATTGTCTGCATCAGGATTGCACTCAGTAGTGTCAAAAGGAAGACTGCTCCAGTCAACATACCCTGAAGTGAACAAACTTTGTTGTGAGGGTTGCTGAGTCTGTGGAGGTTATTGAGCAGCTGGAATGGAAGGGATTGGTTGTTGGCTCTACATCTGTTGAGCAGGAATCTGTACATATTGTACTTGTGGCACATATTGGATTTGTGGAGCTTGTGCCTGTACAAAATGTGCACTTCCCTGTGTTCCATTATTCCTATTATAACTAGGGTTAAACTGATTTCCAGACTGAGATTGGTTATAGCTAGAGCTTCTACACTCTCTAGCAAAGTGTCCCAACTTCTGACACTTATGACATCTAAGTTTAGACTTGTCAAAACCAATTTTTGTAAAACTATTTAGTCTTGGAAATTTCCTTCCTAACCTTTTGTAAAATTTGTTTGTTTTTATACTTAACATGGCTAGTTGGTGTAAGATGTCCACTTCTTCTAAGTCATCATTGCTGAAATTCTTTAAATCATCCATGATAAAACACATGTTATCAGCAGTTTGACTATATTCATCATTGTCATAACCTGGGAATGATCTTTCTGATGAGATCCCGGCAGTTATGTCAATGTGGTCAAAAGATCCAAAACTATTTGAACAAGTAGGTGAATCTTGTCTCAATAGTGCTGTACTACCTGGTAGATAGCCATCAGCAGTTTTACCAGAACTTTGCAATTTCTTCTTTTGATCGATTTCTCTTTCAAAAGTTAGCAGTCTCCCATGTAATTTTGTAAGAGTGAGGGGGCTAAAGTCTGGTGAAGATCTGAGGACTATGGAATATGTTTCCCATTTTTCAGGTAAAGACCTTAAAAATCTATGAAGCATAGATACAGTTGTATAGGTCTGACCATTTAATTTTAGCTCAGATATTAATGAGGAGAATCTTTTAAATTGTTGAGTTAAAGTTTCCCCATTTATGTGCGCAAAAGTTTCATATTGTTGAGCCAAGATTTCTCTGGTGTTGGCAATCACCTCTTCAGTTCCTCCAAACTGTTCTTTTAGGCAATCCCAAAGCTCTTTGGCACTATCACAATGTAATAGTCCAGAGTAGATTTCATTTGGGAGTGCCATTGCCAACATAGAGAAAGCTTTAGCATCAAACTCAAGTTTCTAGAAATCATCTTCAGTATAGTCTTTTGGGTCTTTTGGTATTTCAACTTTAGTTTCAAGATTAATGTTTACTGGTTTGAGAGGACCATATATCACAGATTTCCAGCAACCAGTGTTGGTCTGTGATAAAGTATGTGCCATTCTCCTTTGCCAGATATTGTATTCATTTCTAACTAGCATAGCAGGTTTATTGGTAGAACCAGTATTATGTGGATCCATTTTAAAGAGTATTGATTTGTCAAATATCTATTAAAGTGATGGATGTTGAAAAAGTGAACTTTTAATCCTTTATTGAATATCAATAAGAGCCTGTGTCTGATTCTCAATGTGTTAGATTGATATGTAATCAGATAAACCAGTGCTCTGATACCAATTGTTGGATCAGTATGCTCTTGAAGGTTTACTTGCTAGTGAACACTTATGTGTTTAGCAAGTTTGAATCGGATTTGCACAGCGGAATAAGCAAGTAAAGTTACACTATCAACAGGAGTTATTACTCCCCCTGGATGTTTGAAAGCTAAAGATAAGTTAATGAGAATCTAAGTATTAAATATGAATGACAATAAATACTAAGATAGATTCTCAGTAAATGAAATGGAAAGAACAATAATAAGCTTTGAAGGATTTCAGTTTCTATTAAAATCGATGTCTAAAATACTGGGATGAACCCATCTATTTATAGACTTACAAATACATGAACCTTGTTCAAAGCTTAACATAGAAGCAATACTACAACAGGTTGTAGTCTTGGAACTTGTACAAAATGATAAAGTAATAATAAACTATTAAACTACTGAAACATAAGGCGGTGGAAAGATTGTGGTATAAGTGCTGATGAATGACAAACTACTGATGAGTAGTTTGTCTCCAGTAGTTCTTCAGTGAACTTGTCTGGTTAGACTTCAGAACTTCTGATCTTTCTTCTTCAGTAGTTCTATACTTAGAATATTTTTGCAGAAGAATGAATTAGACTAAGGTTTGCAACAGTTGTTTCCTCAATCCTTTCTGTCCTAACACTATGTTTTAATAACTTCGGGACGAAGTTCCCAAAAGTAGGGGAGACTGTAACATCGCATATTTTCCCCAAATTTTTAATAAAACCACCACTTTACCTAGTATATTTTCCTTTTAACAATTTTTTTTTTCAAAACAATATATGTTTTAATCACCTTATACTAATATTTTTAAAATCGTTGGGTTTTAAAAATTATTCGTAACATTTTTTTCCTTGTGTAATTATAATATATATATATATTAATATAGTTTATATATATAATGCTTCAAAAAAAATAATTGTTTGAACCGGGACTCGAACCCGCGTCCAAACCAACCCACACAAACTCTTGAACCACTGAGTTACGCCGTCTTTTGTGATTTTATCCGGATACAAATAAACATAACACCTTCTTGTTTATCCCTTGGTCAAAACTGATAAAGTCAACACCCAGCTATACAATGCAATTGAATTCAATCGACCCGCCTAATCGCGTTTATTTTTCAATTAACTTCCAGATTATACTCTTTTATGATTATTATACTTTCCTAAGTTACTATTATGCGTAATTAGCACCGGATTAATTGCCAATTAAGTCAATTTTGACCAATTTAAACCATTTAAAGACCTTCCTTAAACCTAATACTAGAAATCGTATATATAGGCCATAGAATTTCGATTAAACTCACCCACACAATCAAACCATAGCGACTAGAATAACCCCTCAAGAACCTCTCGTTTTCATGCCTTCAATCTTCCATAATCGAGTGTTTTTTGCCGTAGCTCGGTGCACGAGTTTCATCATCAATCGGTACACTATAATCTTTAATTTTACATGCTTTTGATTCTTTTTTTAATAAGGAAAAAAAGCCCTATGCTTTCGTTTGTTAACTGCAACGTTTCCGGACTCAATTGAAGGGATTAGGAATTAGGGTTCATAAGCCTTGAAATGGGGATTTTATTTTAATTAGAAAAAATTTATTAGTATAAGGTGATTAAAACATATATTGTTTTGAAAAAAAAATTGTCAAAAGGAACATATACTAGGTAAAGTGGTGGTTTTATTAAAAATTTGGGGAAAATATGCGATGTTACATGGTAGTTATGTGGCCATCCAAGTAGTATTTGCATGTAGTAGTGCATGTTGTGCTAATGTGATCTAGTTTATCTAGTAGTTGTAAGGTAATCGAAAAGGTGTGAAAACCGGATGTAACATCTAGACGTTTTATATCTAGATGTTTTATTATTTTTATGTTCAAACAAAATGTTTAAATAGAAACTAAATATAATAGATTACTAATTAAGTTAAACTTGTATTTATAGAAAGATGCCTCATGGAAAGACTAGTCCTAGACGATCAAAGAGAAAAGCAAAAACAACGCCAGAAGTTGTAAATGACTTACGATCTAAACAGAAAAGTAATGCTTCTTCGTCTAAACCAACCGAACCTGTTGAAGAACCAATCATAGAAGAAAATCCCACATCCAACGATCAACTGAACTAGAAGAAAAAAATGAGAAAATTGGTACTAGACGGAATCCATGATTCTATACCCTCTTTGATAGACATGCTAGGGATAGAAAAAACAACCTACCTCAAAAACCCCCGTTGTTAATAGAGAAGAAGAATATGTCAATTTAGAAAACAATTCAGGAAAAACTTGTGATTATAAATCTTTCATGGCATGTAAACCCGAATCTTTTGATGGTAGTACAGGGGCCACAGGAGCCACTAGATGGCTAGAGGAAATGGAAGCAATCTTAGAAATAAGTAACTATGCACCCCGTGATCAAGTAAAATTTGCTACCCACTCATTAAAAGCTGAGGCTTTAAATTGGTGGAACATGATTAGACAAGTAAGAGGAAAAAGTGTTGTGGCAAGTATGACCTGGGTGGAATTTAGAACTTTGATAACCGAAAAATACTGTCCTATAAATGAGATAGAGAAAATGGAGATGGAATTTTTAGAACTAGAAATTAAAGGTTTAGATTGTATAAGCTATATCAACAAATTCAATCAACTTGCTCGTTTAGTACCACACCAGGTAACACCTGAACCTAAACGAATAAGAAGATTTATTTGGGGTTTAAATCCACAGATCCAGGGGATAGTCAGAAGTGCGAAACCCGTTAAGTATGACGTTGCATGTGAACTAGCCTTAAGCTTAACAGATGACATAATCCGACATAGAGAAAAAGATAAGGTTCAAGTAGGTAATAAAAGAGGTTGGAGTGAAACCTTCCGTCCTACCAATTACATTACTTCAGGAAAAAGTCAAGAAAATTTCCGAGAAGAAGGAAACCCAGAAAAGAGACCTTATAGGGGAAGCAACCCGTTCTGCCAGAAGTGTAAATTTTACCATACATGTGACTGTAAGAAAAGATGCAACCGATGTGGACGAGTTCACTTTGGTGAATACAGGGGACCACATTGTCAAAAATGTAACAAAGTCGGACATCAGACTAGGGAATGTAGGTTTGATCCCGATCGTCCACGGCTTTGTTACGAGTGTAAAGAACCCGGCCATTACAAAGTTGACTGCCCAAAACTCAAGAATCCTCCAAAGAAAGAACAAGGACGGGGAAGGGCCTTTGTTATTAATGCGGAAGAAGCACGTGAAGAACCAGATCTAGTGACGGGTATGTTTTATCTTGATCACTTGCCCGTTTATGCTTTATTCGATACCGGGGCTAACCTTAGTTTTGTTTCAAAGACTTTTATAGAAAAGATAAACGTTCCCCCAGAATTCTTAATCAAACCCTATGAAATCAAAATAGCTGATGGTAAAATTTTAAAAGCTACCCAAGTATTTAAAAATTTTACATTAACTATTGAAACCTGGGAATTCAAAATTAATCTTATACATATGAATCTAGGAGAATTCGATATTGTCATAGGAATGGATTGGTAAGCATCAAATCAAGCTGAAATAGTTTGTAAAGAGAAGTTCGTAAAAATTCCGTTACCTAACCAAGAAACTTTAACTATTTACGGAGAAAAAACTCAAGGGAGCGTTAAACCTAATTCCTAGTGCTAAAATGATGAAATATTTGAAAAAGGGACATCAAGCCTTTTTAGTACATGTGAATTTAGGAAATGAAGATAAGGGATTAGAAATGGACAAAATCAAGGTTGTTTCGGAATTTAGAGATGTGTTTCCAAACGAGTTACCCGGTTTACCCCCACCTCGTCAAGTAGAATTCCAGATTAACCTAATTCCTGGAGCCGCACCCATTGCTAGAGCTCCATATAGGTTAGCTACTACTGAATTAAAAGAGCTTACAAAATCAGTTGGAGGAACTAATAGAACGAGGGTTTATTAGACCTAGTACCTCTCCCTGGGGAGCACCCGTGCTTTTTGTTAAAAAGAAAGATGGGTCAATGAGAATGTGTATAGATTACCGGGAGTTGAATAAGTTAACCATCAAAAATCGATACCCGTTACCTATGATAGACGATCTTTTTGATCAGTTACATGGGTTAAAATATTTTTCAAAAATTGATCTTAGATCCGGCTATCATCAGTTGAAAATAAGAGAAGAAGATGTTCCAAAAACTGCTTTTAGAACTAGGTACGGACACTACGAGTTTTTAGTGATGCCTTTTGGGTTAACCAATGCTCCCGCAGCATTTATGGATTTGATGAATAGAATCTGCCGACCGTATTTGGATAAGTGTGTAATAGTGTTTTTAGATGATATTCTGATTTATTCAAAATCTGAAGAAGAGCACGAGCAACACTTAAGAGAAATCCTAGAAACATTAAGAAAAGAAAATCTTTATGCCAAGTTTACTAAATGTGAATTTTGGGTGAAAGAAATTAAGTTTCTAGGACATGTCATTAATGAGGACGGAATTCAAGTAGATCCTGCAAAAATAGAAGCCATCCGAAAATTGGAAACTCCCAAAAATCCTACCGAAATCAGACAGTTTCTGGGATTAGTAGGATATTATAGAAGGTTTATTGGAAATTTTGCTAGATTAGCATTACCCCTTACAACCTTAACCAGAAAAGCTTCAAAGTTTGAATGGAAAGAGAAACAAGAACAAGCATTCCAAATTTTGAAAGAAAAGTTGTGTAAAGCCCCCATGTTAACACTACCCGAAGAGGGAAAGGCATTTACAGTATACTGTGATGCTTCCCTACAGGGATTGGGCTGCGTTCTAATGCAAGAAAACCAATTTATCGCATATGCTTCCTGACAATTAAAAAGGCACGAACAAAGTTATGTCACTCATGACTTAGAAATGGGAGCCATAATATTTGAATTGAAAATCTGGAGACATTATTTATATGGAACCAAGTGTACCATTTACACTGACCATAAGGGCCTCCAGCACATTTTCGATGAAAAACTTTTGAATATGCGACAAAGAAGGTGGGTAGAAATCTTAAGCGATTATGAATGTGATATAAAATACCATATGGGAAAAGCAAATATTGTAGCAGATGCTCTAAGCAGAAAAGATAAAACTTTAGGAGCAAAGGTTTACAAAATTTCCATAATTAACGAGTTTTTATCACAATTAAGAAACTTTCAAAGAAAAGCCCTAGAACCTACCCTTATAGAAGCCGAGTTACTCAACAAAGAAGAAGAAAGATTGATAGAAGGGACAGACGGAATATTAAGACACAACCAAAGAATTTGGATACCTAGTATGGAAATCAAAGAGAGATAGTTTTAAAATAAATGCACAATTCTAAGTATTCCGTTCACCCAGGAAGCCATAAAATGTACCGGGATCTTAGAAGAAACTTTTGGTCGCCTGGTATGAAAAGAAGTGTTGGAGAATTTGTAGCCAAATGTATAATCTGTTCCAAAGTTAAGGCTGAGCACCAGAAACCCAGCGGATTATTGATCCAACCAGAAATTCCAGTCTGGAAATGGGATCAAATTACCATGGATTTCGTAACAAAGTTACCAAGAACCCAAAGAGGGCATGATACTATTTAGGTTATTGTGGACCGCTTAACCAAATCTGCTCATTTTCTGCCTATACAAGAAAATTTTAAGATCGAAAAATTGTCCAGAATCTATTTGCATGAAATAGTATCTAGACATGGAATACCTCTCTCAATAATCTCAGATCGTGATAGTCAATTCGCATCTAGATTTTGGGAAGGCTTCCAGGATGCTCTAGGATCTCAAATCAAAATGAGCACAACATACCACCCACAGACAGACGGACAAAACGAAAGAACCATACAAACACTAGAGGATATGCTAAGAGCATGTGTCCTGGAATACAGTGGCAGTTGGGATACTCATCTACCATTAATAGAATTTTCTTATAATAATAGTTATCATGCTTCCATCCAAGCTGCGCCATTTGAAGCTCTATATGGTAGAAAGTGTCGATCTCCAATATGTTGGAATGATGTCAGAGAAAACCAACTTACGGGCCCACAGATTATCCAAGAAACCACAGACAAAATTGTGCAGATTAAGAAAAATTTAGAAAAAGCAAGAAGTCGCCAAAAGAGTTACGCAGATAACCGAAGGAGACCACTAGAATTTCAAGAAGGAGATTATGTCCTATTGAAAGTATCACACTGGAAAGGAGTGATAAGGTTCCAAAAGCGAGGAAAATTAAATCCCCATTTTATAGGACCTTACCGAGTGAAGGATAGAATATGACCAGTGGCCTATCGATTGGAGTCACCCCCAGAATTAAGGGAAATTCATGATGTCTTTCATGTTTCTAATATTAGAAAATGCGTAATAGATGCACAAGCCATTATTCCTTTAGATCACGTCAAAGTAAATCCTCAACTTCACTAAACTGAAGAGCCCATAGAAATTATGTCACGACAAGAAGGGGAAGTTAAGAAGAGGGAAGATCCCTATAGTACAGGTTAAGTGGAATGCCAGACAAGGACCTAAGATTACATTTGAAAGAGAAGATGTTATGGGAACAAATTACCCTCACTTATTTGAAAACTAGGTATACTTACATAAAAATTTCAGGGACGAAATTGCCTAGGGGGGGGGGGGGGGGGGGGGGAACGTAACGACTTCAAAAATTAATCACGATTATAATTAATCATAAATAATTAATGGAATAGTATTGGGCCACCCAGGGATGTTGCCCAATAACCTTACCCAGATAATAGACCAAGACCATTAGTAGTAAACCGGCCCAATAATTATTGGACTTAGGCCCAATAATCGGTACACCTTTAAAAGCCCAAAAAGAACAAATGGGCCGTAATATTGGACCCGATAAAGAATAAAGGCCCAAACTACAATCTTAGTTATTTGATAGGCCCAATTAGGTAATACCAAATAAAAACACACGGCCCATTACCCTATTATGACAAAACCATATTTAGAATGTAAGTCCAATTGAGTTGCAAATAAAAGGTCCAATATCCCCTAAAAATTAATAATCGGCCATAATAAGGTAGAGGTATGTGCCGCCATTTTTTTTTATAAAGAATACACCTAAGCATTAAAAGATTCCTCCATTATCACACTCAAAGCCTTAATAACCCTCTACCTTGCACTCTAGGATTTTAGATACACTTATTACATGCACGAACTTTACAATCCTCTTGGATAATAAATAAACCATCGGCCCACTTTATCTTACTAAAACCACCTTCTCCAAAACCCTTTAACACTTTCCTTTTCCTTTCTAAACATGCATGCCTCCGATTACGTACCCCGTCCTTCACCAAATTAACCATCACCATAATATTAAAGCTAGTATAGGAACTATAGGCCAAGGTTTAGTAACCGGCCGGTTATATTGTCCAAGCCACGATAAATCCGGGTAAGTATTCTACTCGAAACTAGTAGGAACACGAGTGCCTAAGCTGTAATAGCCAGCTTTAGCTTAGTTATTTATAGGGGTGTACAAAAAGCTCGCGGCTCGAGGCTCGCTCGAAACTCGCTCGAAAAAAGCTCGGCTCGAAGAGGCTCGTTTTGTTTTCGAGCCGAGCCGAGCTGGCTCGTTTTGTAATCGAGCCGAGCTCGAGCCAGGGGTGTTCAGCTCGTGGCTCGGCTTGTGGCTCGACTCGTGGCTCGACTCGATGGCTCGACATATGGCTCGACTCAGGCTTGTGTATGTGTAATTAATATATAAATGAAACTAATATATTTTGGCTCCAAACCCAATTCTAAAATGAAAAATTTGAAAATCCCGCTCATACTACCTATCTACCCCATCTTTTCATAATAAATAAACCATAAGTTAGAAAAAAAAAAAATACATGATTATTTGTAATTTTTTTGTTTTTTATTTAATAAATATTTCTAAAAAAAATAAAAAAATATAACGAGCTGGCTCGAGCCAGCTCGAGCTCGGTTCGAACATTTACGAGCCGAGCTCGAGCTCGACTTTTCAGCTCGACCAGAAAAACGAGTCGAGCTGAGCTGACTCGGTTTAAGTTCGAGCTCGAGCTCGAGCTGGGTCTGGCTCGGCTTGACTCGGCTCGTGTACAGCCCTAGTTATTTATACGCCTAAGCTGTAACGGCCAACTATATTATACTATAAATATATTTGTAGATAATTGTTATTATGTTCACAGGAAAGCGAAGCACCACGAACACCTTCAGAAAGGGATAAAAATCAATCGGAAGTAATAGATGTGAGTGTGTGTACCCCATACTTTCTTTAACGTTTTCGGGGTAAATGCATGTTGGTCGTTTATGTGTTTTAGCTTGCATTGAGTCATGATCATGAGAAAACCATAGAATTCGATCGAATAGAAATAACGAGAGTGGATCCATTCGGTATTAAAATGAATGTATTCCGACCACCTAGAGGATCAGACCATTAACATATGTCAAAATATTCCATCGATATACATTCTACCTTAGAAATGATAGAACCATATGAAAGTTGCATGTTTTATAAATAAGAAGTCTTAATCGGTCGTTTTTGGCACCACTCACTAGCGTAGCTAACGTATTTTCGACATGCATTTCAGGATCATGAATGAAACGGTGGAACCCGAGCTCAAAGTAGTCCGAAAATATTGACGCAATGTTTATAAATAACCGGCCCAGTGGGCCGGATTTGTGTCCAAAAATGGCTACGACCATGTTATGTTGTGTTGTAGTTTGTTTGGTTAAAAACTTTATGGTTCTGTAACTTTGAAGAAGAATGTTGGTTGGTTTTTTAATATAAGAAGTTGGTTATGTTTTCTTAAATAAAAAGTGTGTTTATTAAAGATTGATTGTCATAATTACCAATTCGTAATGACTCGGTAAATTCCGGGTCGTTACAGTATGCATGCATGCTTGTAAAGCAAAAAATTAAAATATATACCCTTTCGACCGTCCTCACACAGTCGTTTGTAGAGCAGTTCAAGGTTGTATTCGTATATATCTAGACTAGGAGATCTACACAGTCGAGCCCAAGATTGCAAAAATATATTCCAATCTTCTTTTGAAAATTATTATTATTATTATTATTATTATTATTATTATTATTATTATTATTATTATAACAATATTTTGTGAGATGTGCTACCTGCATAGCAACTTCGAAGCTTTTGGGAAAACGGTGTTACATGCATTCATTAGAGCTAGATCTTTATCTGTAATGATTACACGTGGCTCGATACACTGTTGCAGCAAATCTCTGAGCCTCTGTAGCACCCATACGTAGTTACTCGTTTTCTCTTTAATGATAAATGCATAAGCGATACAAAACGACTTGTCTGTCGATGTCACACGTACAATTTGAACAAACGGGATTCTATACTCGTTCGTTTTGTAGGTGTCGTCAATCAACAACACATGTGTGAAGGCACGCCAGAGATTGTACGAGACCCGGTGTACAAAGAAAATATCCTAAAAAACATCTGTCTCTGGATTCTGCCGGGTGTAGTATGTAAATTTCTTTTCAACCAAGAGACTCTCGAGTATCTGCATAACAATAACAATAATAATAATATTTAATAATAATACCTGCATTGGAGTTTGGTCGCCGTACATTGTGTGTTTAATCTTGCTTATGGTATTGTGTATGTCTCGTAGAATGCATACACTATTCGGGTTTTGTTCTCTAATGGCCAAATGTATGTTTGATAGATCCATCCCCTGAAAATAAAGTCTTTCCACCATCTTTTCGTCGAGCAATGTCAGCCTCCTAGCAAACGCGTGACCCTCAACATGTTTAAAAGGGTCGTGGTTATGATTCGGGTTTATTACCTCCAACTTCCAACCATTGTTGCCTAGCTTCCCTTTCAACTTAAAGGGTCAGTTAACCTTTTTGCTACCCGAAACCGTACTGTGGCTGTAGTTTGGTGTTCGCCACCACGGTCACATCTCAGCCATATCTTAATTTTTTTTTTTTGCATAAGATCCTTTGCCTTTTGAAATAGAACATCCGGTCACTATGACGTAACCACTAGCAAGGGCTCTATCGTAAACCCATTGTTTCAACTCTTCAATAGACCCAAATACCTGAAATTTATATAAGAGTCTAGTCTAAATTTATACTAGTCTAAATTATAGACCACTGTAAATATATACTAGTTCAATCCAACAAACCATAAAACATGTAAATATATACTAGTGTAAATAAATAAACGCACCTGATCGGTTTTATACGAAACATCCGGGTTAGGTTTCACTTTTATGTCAACACCTTGAAAAGCACATTTCTCGTTGTCATCATCTTCCTCAAAGCCGTTTTCACCTTCCTCGAAGTCCTTAGCACCATTCCCGCGTGAATGGTAAGTCCTGTATGTGTACCGCGGGTAGCTTGGTGGCACGAAAAATGACTCATCTTCCTCTACATATTCTTGGTTCAGATCGGGCAGCATCTTCCCGTCATTACCACGAACCCCGGATTTAACCTCCTCGTCACCAACTTGAACCCCGGACGTAAAACTCGTTCGGAGACAGGTCACCGGTTGAAAAGCTATGTAAATATAACATCGTGAGACTGGCAAGTCGAGATGGTCCAAGGGAATAGTGGTGGTGATGTTTGAATTTTTGTTTGAAATGAGGAAGAAGGTGCTCCCGTCTGGGTTTATTTCTAAACAAAGACGGGCCGTGGAGGCCTCAATGGGCCGTCTAAGGTTAAAATGAGAAAATATGTCATGCCTCCACGGGCCGTGGAAAGTACAATTTTCAGTCTGAACACCCTGCTTTTGCAGGGAGTTCAGACTGTGACCTCGTACCTCGTATAAACACGAACCGTGGGGGCCTCCATAGTCCGTCTTTTATCAATTTTTGGTCGACCACAGCCCATTGTAGCCTCCACGGTCGTCTTTTTTCACTTTTTTGTTGCCCACGGCCCATTGTGGCCTCCACGGTCCGTAAAGAGGGGTGTTTAGGATTTTTAAGGGAATATCACCCTAATATTGTAGATGCGTACTTATTTCATACACAGAAAAAGAACATACGTACATAAAACATACATCGTTACATGCATCAAGAGTCTCCAGACCGTTATTTAATTTATCACACCACACAAATATGATAGACGTAGATATCCAAGATCACATGACATATGCGTGATTACATGGAGAGTACATCTCCATGCCATCCAAGAGACCTGTTATCTACAACACTTATCTCTTGTTACATATATAGTTTTCCACTGGGATGATCATGAGGAACTACTACTGATTCAAAATAAAAGTTGTAGGGTAAGAGAAGTAGAGGCAGGTGAAAGGCGCCCGTGGACAGCGCCGGTTAGAGCAGTGGAAACCCTCGGGGTGGAGGGTAAGAGAAGTAGAGGCAGGTCCAAAGTGACTTGGGATGAGTTGCTTAGACGAGATTTGCTTGAGTTGCACCTTTCTGAGGACATGATCCATGATAGGAGTTTGTGAAGAAGTAAGATTAAAGTTAAAGATTTTTAGTTGTAGGGGGTCTGTAATTTTGTTTTAGTATGTATTCTCCTCCACTTTATGTTGGATTGACATGTGATTGCATATTCGTACGTAGGCGTGTCGTTCTTTCATAATGTTAAAGTGCTTAGATGTATTATTTACTTTCCCTCAACTTCCTTTGTTTGTCTGTGTACTAGTAGTTTCTTGCTATATAGTTTGTTGTTTCGTTTGTTATTTGTTTTGGAGTTGGGGGTCTTTTCGGAAGCATCCTCTCTATCTCTATGGATAGAGGTAAGGTTTGCCTACAATATCCCACCCTTCCCAGATTAGCTTGCTATCTGTTGGATTTACTTAGTACGGTTGTTGTTGGTTGTTGTTGTTCTAGTCTTTCTAAAAGACAAATTCAAACAAGTCTTAAATTACGCATCAAGCAAACATAATATTATAGATGCGTAGTTATTTAATACAAAGAAAAAGAACATACGTACATATAACATACATCGTTACATGCATCAAGAGTCTCCGGACCGTTATTTAATTTATCACACCACACAAATATGATAGACGTAGAGATCCAAGATCACATGACATACGTGAACATGGAGATCGAGTACATCTCCATGCCATCCAAGAGACTTGTTATCTACAACACACTTATCTCTTGTTACATATATAGTTTTCCACTGGGATGATCATGAGGAACTACTTCTGATTCAAAATAAAAGTTGTAGGAGTTGATGCCAGTGAAAATTCCATCATTCTTGATGGTGGTAACCCTTTTACCATTTGTAAGAAGATCACGTTGCTTGAAGGAGAAAGGCACATCGCAAGCAGCCCTTGTAGACATGAGCGTCACCTTCATTGTAGTTAATGGTGGCACCACAACCACATAACTCACTTCTCTTTTGCGTTCTGTTGTTTCGGTAACTCCCCATCCATGGGTATAACCGGTTTCAAATGACCCTTGGACATCTACCTTACTGATAAATGGAATAATATTAGTTTCGAATTTTACAGTTACACCAAGAGTCACTGACACAGTACTGTTCCAAGAAGTGGTCCTGGAATCAGATGATGAATAACTAAGGGTGACTTTGGTTTCATTGACGGTGCTGTTATTAGTTGCAAAAGCATAGGAAACTTCTTGGATCTCCTCGTCATAAATCCTGGAGTTGGAGAAACGATATCGGAGATCAAAGATCTCTCTTTCCAGGACACATTCTTCAACCATCAGCTTTGTCGGTCTGGACATAGTTGGATAATCGGTCCTTAAAATCGTTCCTCCAGATGAGCCAGTACCGCAGAAGCAGTGGGTGCCCAGATTGCGAAGAGCAATGACACCGTCACTTATTTTGACAAATGAAAACAAGGTGTTATGACTATGATTCGAGTTGTCATCATCTTCTGCGTCAGCATAAGCCGAATCAGAGTCGCACCGGATGAACTTCCCAAAGCACATGTTCTTTATACGATAGTTTCCATCAGGAGTGGGGAAGAGTTCATGGGCCACCAATGGATCTGCGACTTCCCCCTCGGACTCAAAACTAAGCTGCTTGTCATTACCATCGGGGCGAAGGTAATACCCATCCTTTTCTTTAGATCTGAATGTGACTTGAGAGGGAAGTATCACAAGAGTTTCCCAATCAACTGTAGGGAACAAGGTTGTGTCAAAACCCAGTTCCAAGCCATTCTCAATATTGCTCACTACATTCATATTCTTGGCGATGCTTCGGAAAGAGAAAGCTTGAGCTACACATTCTGGCCCCGAAGTCGGACGGAACAAGGTGCATGCGGGGTTTGTTGGGTCTTCTTGTCGTTTGTCAGCTGACGCACGAATCCAAAGTCGCCCATCGATATCATGTACTTCCCAGTACTTGTTGGTCTGACAACATCTTATGTGAACTAGTGTGTGGTCCCGACCAGCGGACTTCTCCACTGCAAACTTTACAAGTGGACTAAATATTTCTCTTACATCGAAGCTCATGATATCCATTGGCTCATGTACCCCCAAATACGCACCCTCAGAATTCGCTCGCATTACGAAAAACCTTGGGAGCTCTGTCATGGCTATGGCTAAATCTGGTATGGTGGCTATGGCTATGGCTTGATCTGGTATGGTATGGTGGTATGGAAAACTCACTCAAAGGACAAGTATGGTTATAAAATGCATACCAGCTCATCCCTTATATATATAGACACGGGCCATAGAATGGAACTCACAAAGTGTGGAATGCATGTTGACAATTTGGAGTAGGACCAATGTATCACGTGATGAATTTAAATAGGAGCTCTATATGACTCATTGCAATGGACCACGTTTTATTTTTATTTATATTTTTCTGTGCTGGAAGAAGACTAGGAGTGTAGAAAATGCTCGTGACTCGCAACTCGCTCGAAAAATGCTCGAAAAAAGCTCGACTCGAAAAAACTCGTTTTGTTATCGAGCCAGCTCGATTACAAATCGAGCCGAGCTCGAGCTAGGGGTCTTGGCTCGGTGGCTCGGTTCGTGGCTCGATAAACATCTTTTATATACTTAATAATACTTTGAATTAATCAATAAAATATGAAAAATAATAGAACAAAAACACAAATTATACAAATAATACTTTTATTATGCTTTTCATTCATTAAAATATTAGAAAAGTAAAAAAATATGCATGTATATGTGTGATTTTATTTTATTTTTTTGTTTTTTATTTTATAAATATTTTTAAAAAAATAACGAGCTGGCTCGAACCAGCTCGAGCTCGGCTCAAACAGAACTTAAGCTCGAGCTTAGCCTGGCTTGACTCGACTCGGCTCGATTACACCCCTAAAGAAGACCGATTACACTACTAGAAAAATGAGCAATTGCGACCAGAATTTGCGACTGGAAAAACGGTCGCAAAATTAGCAATCGGTTTCCGACCAATTATTTATTAGTAGCAACATTAGCGATTAACAATAAAAGGGTCGTAAAACAGTTGCAAAGGTTGCGACTGATTATTTTCGGTCGCAAAACAACCAAAAAATGTTAAAACATTGTCACCAACGTGGGAGTTGCGACCGTGTTCTGACCGCTCAGTTTTACGACTGTCTTGGCGGTCGCAATAATGGCTAAATTATTAAGCTGGAGAAAACCAATATATGTCAGCGTAACTATTTAGGCTCACGTAGTCACGTTTCTTTTTTTATTAATGCAGTTGTCATAGACCTAATAAATTGAAGAGACCAACTCCACTAAACAGACATCACTATTTACAACCTCATTCGTCTGAATCATGTCACGCTTAATACTTTACTTCTTCAAAAATAACTCCCTAACCCTAACTCCATTGATTCGTCGTCTGAATCATCAACTATTGATCTTCATCTGAATCATTGACTGTGGTTACATGATTCTTCACCAGAGGTTCATCGACTGTTGATTTTCGCCTCAATCATCGATGCTCAGATTCTTCGCTGTCTCCTTCTACGATTGGGATGATATGCGAGATTTTGTGACGGTAAGTTCCTGTTAACCTAATTCGTTGTTGAAAGCGTGTGCCTCTATCGTTTATTCGATTGAATTAATCTGAAATGGCGATTGTTTTGTTGAATTGATTTTAGGTTTTTAGGGCTCGTTCATAGTAGAATGCGGATCTGGAGCTTAAGTTTTGTTTGATTAATTTTGTTTAGAGGATACGAGAATTAGGTGATTGACATGAATTGGTCTCAGATACTAGTTGTTTTTGTTTACATCGTGTTAGGGCTCGCTACTATAGAATCATGCTTTTTTTATTAGAATATGGATCTGTGAACTGTGAATGTGTGTCTGTTTGATTAGTATTGTTTAGAGGATATTTGATGACGTATCATTGATTTTCTTCCTCGTTGATACATATTTGTTGATTTTGTTGGGTTATTCGGCGTTTCCACATCCAAGGCGACCACAGTCCAATTCATTGATTTTGTCCGGTATTCGATTGCACTCCAATTCTTTTTGGAAATTTGGTTCATTATTTCAATTAATTTTATTGAATTGTTGGTAATTAGACTCAAAGTAGATTACAATGTTAAGAATCTACGCCAATTATTAAAACTTTGATATTTTGCTTGTCATTTTAGCACTTGTGATTGTTGGTTGAAAGGTTAATTTGTGAATATGGCATCTCCGTTTATGAGACTTGTGTCCATAATTAGTTGTAGTAGTGATATATTTTCAGATTGTGGTTAGCTTTAAATTATTATTATATTGTTCACCAAGGTAGAAACCGTCAATTTTGCCTTTAGTAACTGATTTTGAGATGATCTTGGCCATTGAATTTTGTCGGTTATTTGTAAGAATTAATCTCCACCGTAATAATTCGGTAGTTTTCACCAAAATTTGACGGTTTTTTCTTTATATAGACGGTTACCTATAATTGCCCTTTTATCGCATCCACTATCTCAACTCCTTTCCTCGCTTCCACTTTTTACGCTAGCAAAGTCGCCTATAAAGTCGATAACCTCCACCTATAGGGTCTTAGATCCTTCCCTTCATCAGATAGAGAGAGAGAGAGAAAATCTATTTGCGACATGTAATATTCAATTATTTTCCGGGTAATGTTCATTCTTTGCTTGATTTCTTCATCTCTGTAGATTTAATTTTTTTTTCTGTTACGCAGGTATATCTGTCTGCATCATCTCCATTTTATCTGATTATGAAGCTTCAATCAGTTCAATGTTATCTACAGTTGGTTTTTTTGTTGGATTGACAGGCTAATATCACTTATCAGCAGGTGAGTCTCTCTCTCTCACTGAAGATATTCTTTTGGGTATGTCAAAAAGTTGCATACTTTAGGCGTGTTTGGAGGTGTCTCTAAACTTTTTACATATTGTTTGTTCATAACAAATGTTTTACCTGACTTGTGATTACCCAAGAGTGGGAGGCAGAAGATTTACCTGACATCTTAGTATATAAAGCATGATTCTAGAGAATCACCTTATACTATTATTTTTCATCGTTCAATACATCATACGGTACTACTCGCGTCTCTTTAATTACTATTGTCGAAAGTTAATTATACTTTGGTAAGAATCATAATTCATAATGTATGTTGCAATTGATTGACTTTTCATGGTTGAGCATCCTCAATAGTTTATATAATTTGTGGGAATCTTGAAGCCGCTAATATGAATGCATTTTTTGGATGTCAAATAAAGTGAGTGCATAGAGTGAATGATTTTGCTTATGCAATTTTAAGTTAGAGGTTGTCCGATTTGGGAAGATGTTAAAATGGGAATTTGTTTGGGTTATGGTGGCTGGTGACGTGTTAAACTTGAAAGCCTTGAGAACACAAGAGGTTTGTATGGGTCAAAACAGGGACTGGTTGGTCTGATAAACCTTTTGTCCAATATTATTATATATTTTGTTTTTATAAATAATAGTGCGTCTATATCAAACCATTTAAGAGGCCGAAAACGAAGTAAAATTCAAGGGCCTTTTGCATTGTTTGTATTAGATTAACCATTCTGAAGTTATTCAATTTATCTGACCCATTAACAAAATTTGACCCGTTTATAAACAAAACTGAAACCTATCTGTTTATTTCAAACTAATGCATTTAAGCAATTTGATGATAATAATTATTTTTATGTGACACCGGTTGTTTTTATAACAATTATTTTTGGTCCAACGGGTTAATGTCAAAAGGGTTATATTTATAATTAAGATGGTTTTTTTTTTTGGGTTGGATAATGGGTCAAATGGGTTAAAGTCAAAAGGGTTTTTTTTTTCGCACTTGAGATGGGTTGGGTTGCTTATATTTATCAATCCTCATGGTTCAATTACATCACATTTTAGGTACACGATGCTTGAAACTTGAACCTGATTGGAGGAATGCAATTTAAGTTTACAATCTAATTTGAAATTTGTAACTGAAATCGAATTTCTTGTAGTTAGATACTAAAATATTAGTTGGGGACTTGAAGCACTGGGTTTAGTCGTTCAATATTTTTTTAATATTTAATTTAATCATTTATTTAATATTTAATTAATTTCAGTTTATATTTTATTTATACATATCAAAGTAAAGATGTTAACTGCGCTTGACAAATAACAAAATATAAGTTAACAAGTACAGGAGTTAAACAATTTCAGCGCCTACTAATCCCAGTCGAATAAAACGTTACCGAGATCTTCAATATACACATAGTTTGAATGTAGTAAATTCAGTAACCCGTCCCAGCGGACGGGTATAGTACTAGTTAGATGTTGTAATCAAATTACTTTACTTGATAAGCTAAGTGTTAGTCATAGTGACTAATGGACGTTGTTAACAAACCCTTTGCAGCTATCTCTATCTCTGTCTGCTTCAAATTTGCGTGACAGAGATGTGCTTTCCAAGGTAAGTTTATCACTTTTTTCACAACAAAATAGAAAGGTATTATACTATTATGGACCCGTAAAATGTAGTTCTTCTGTCAAGTGCTTGCCTCCAATTGGAACATGATAAGGTGAGGTTTTATCACCCATTTAATAAATTACCATCGTATATTGATACAAATCAGATTAGGACTCTTGTTTAATGATACAAAATTCTAACCCTCACGTAGATTACCAACATAATATCTTTAGAGATTTCTAACTTCCTTAAGTAAACATTTCTAAGGCAGGAGGTGTGCAATGCAGGAGGTGCATCAGCTTTTGTTTTAGAGCTTGTTTAATTGTGAGTGCCTTTATAAACTAAAACCAATATGTTGTAACCTTCGTTACGTTTTTATTTTTTTTTACCAAGTCTAGAATTGGGTGGCATGCCGAGTCAAAACAGGGTCGGTTCAGAACAGATTTGGGTTGGGTGGTCGGTCATAACGGGTTACATTGGTTTGGGTTCGAGTAGCTTGTTCCAATTTGAATTTAATAAGTTTGATCTTAACACTTTGCATTGGTTTATTAGATTGAAAAGTTGAACGCGATGATCCAAGATATAATGAAAGAAAAAGAAGAAGAGAAAGAAAGGATGAACGGAATTATTGCGGAGTTGGTGATGGAAAAAGAGAAAGATAAGGCGGAGAAAGAGACTATGAACGAAAGAATGGCAAACGTTAAAGAAATTTTAAAAGTTAGGTTTCAAGGAATCTAATCATAGACTTAGGATATAAATACTTTATTTGAGTTGAATGTTTTATATAATTGTGAAAATTTGATAAATGCTTAAATTTAAAAAATATGACATTAAGCAAGTCAAAATAGCATATGGCTAAAAAATAATACAAAATACATTTTGCGACCGCGAAGACGGTCGCAATTTTGTAAAATGCAAGCAGTCACAAAACAGTCGCAATTTATGCGGTCGCAAAAACGTCGCAAAACGATCGTCTCAAAACAATGTGGAGCGGTCGCAATATTTGCGATCATTCTAACAGTCGCGAAATCCGAGTCGCAAAAAGTAGAAGCGGTCGCAACTTAGTCGCAATAGGGAATTTGCGTCGAGTGTTTTTCCGACTACATTTCCAGTCGTAAAACGGTTGCAAAAGGGCAATTGCAACCGTTTTGCGACTGAAACTGCGGTCGCAATTGCTCAGTTTTCTAGTAGTGTTAGACCATTAATTATTGTTTTGGGCAGATGTATCAAAACTCTGAAATATTGTAATTATATAGCGCATAATTATCTTCGTCTATAATTATAACATAATTTGCGTGATTATTGAATATGTTACGTAATTAAAAATATATGTTGCGTAATAATCAATATAAGTGCTGATGTGCTAAAAACGGTTTATAAAATGGCTCCAGTTATTCACACAATGTGCTTTTTTATCTACATAAACCTATACGGGTCGTATTGCTCTATACAACCCGTAGAGGGCCATATGTAGCTCGTAGAAGCCTTTATGGGTCGTAGACATATACGATGTATGAGGTACGATGTTCAGACTGACAGCTAATGATTGGGAGGACAACTACGGGTTGTAAAGGTACTCTGATTATTTTGAGGCCAAATTTGGGTGGGATTGATGGGGTAGATGGGTATGTGGACGGTCATCTACGGGTCGTAGATTACCTCTATGACCCGTAGGGCCACTCTGATTATTTTGAGGTCATATTTGTGTGGGATAGATGGGTGTTGGGGATGTATTGAATAAAATGTTATTTTTTTTTCTATAAAAGTTTGTTATACAATGTTTTTGTTTCATAGTTATTTTTTAAATATTGTTTTCTATAGCAACTATATATAGAAAACTTGTTATTTTATTTTTGTCGTCTCCATAAACGTGTTTTTTTTTTATAGAATGTTGTTTTTACTAAATATGTTATGTTATATTTGTTGATTTTGATTACGAAATTGTGATTTTTTCTATATAATGTTACTAGATTTATACCCTGGGAGCGTCCCGGGGTTGAGAAATCTAATATGACATATCAATTTTACATACAAAATAGACTGATGCGTTTTACAGTTATATGCAGGAAAGTTTCGAGTAGCACCTAACCTAAAACAATTAACAATGTATCTCCAATGTTAACGCATAACCTTAAACAATGTGTAACTCTAATATTAAAACCTAACCTAAAACAATGTACAACTCCAATGCTAACACCTGTTGTAAATAAAATTCATATTTACTGGTTTGAACGTAATTAATGACTTGCCTATACATGATTAATGAATAATCTAAACACTTTGTATTTTTTTTCCTGTATGAACAAAACCCCACAAAAAATAGTAGTTTTTCTCCGTTTTTTATATAACACTATGGTACTCGTTGAAAAGATAATAAAACGCTCGTTAATTTGGTGAAATTTTTTTCTTTAAAACATCTCGTATATAAAAGATATAAACGTTTAAAACTATGTGAGGAAACATGAGAGGGAAAAATCCAATTTTGTTTTTAAATTATTTTTTTCTAAAATCACTCAATGCCACATGGCATCCTACATGGCAAGGGGGAGAATGGCTATATGAGTGCCTTGCAGGATTTAACCCTTTTTCCCAAATTGAGAACTGTGAGAACCATTCTGGACCACAAATTTCTCTAAGACATTTGTTTTTTTTGCAAAAAACGTTGGTTTATATGCAAGGAAAAAAAATTATATATTTTTTCAATATACACATATGTATAATTGAAATATACACATACGTATAGCTGAAAAATTCTATATACAAATATGTATAATTGCTATACACACATATGTATAATTGCCATACACACATATGTATAAATGAAAACAAAAAAATTTCTCTCCGCCTTTCCATTTTGAGATGATGTGTAAGGACATGAAAAACGGAATTGCATGCCATTATGGTGACAGAAGTTGAAAAAATTTTGGTTTGCATATTCTTTGTTGTTGTCACATTGAAATTGTTTTATCCGTTTCTCAAATTGGGTGTGAATTAAGTTGTGAAATTGGGTAAATATGTGAAATACTTGGATTTTAGTGGCAATTGGAAAAGTCCACAAGAAATTTGTGAAATCATCCAAAAATAGGATGTAGTATTTATGGCCACCCGTGCTAAGAACGGGTTATGTCCAAAGGTCACTGTGCACAATATCAAAAGGCGAATGGGTGCAATTAACTGAATCATAAAACGGTAATCTAACACTTTTTCCAAAAAAATGCAAGATTGACAAAGATTTTTATTGAGTTTATTATAATCAATAAAAGAAAAAAGTTTTAAAGATTGCAGTAAATTGTTGCCAGGGTGACCCAAGCGTTGATGCCAGCGATCTTGAGAAATGGTTGTGAAGACTTTGGGTTGATTGAGGTTGAGAGGGAGCGGCTTTGTGAGAGGGTAAAGATCGCCAGTACTATTGCATCGTAGGATAGGAGCCCGAGTTTTGAGATCCTTCACAAGAAAACCAAATGGGTCAAATTCAACAGATATTAAATTATCGGTGGTTAAACGGCGAACAGAGATTAAATTTCTAATGATATTGGGTGCAAATAATACATTGTTTAGTTTAAGGGGTGGGAAAGGTGGGGGTAAATCTTGGTTGCCTGTTGCTAAAACCAGTATAGACATGCCATTACCAACTATAATGTTTTTATTAGTGCACGAATTAAAATTAGACGGGGA
This sequence comes from Ambrosia trifida, assembly GCA_028751855.1. Taxonomy (NCBI): domain Eukaryota; kingdom Viridiplantae; phylum Streptophyta; class Magnoliopsida; order Asterales; family Asteraceae; genus Ambrosia; species Ambrosia trifida. The sequence continues at coordinate 141,826,895 of CM054125.1, forward strand.
GTATATACCTTCCTGATTTGCTGAATGAGAGGATGCCCCAGTATCCATGAGTCCGTGATCAGGCGGGTTCAAGGACATCGTATAAAGGGCCTGTTCGATGTCCGTTGGCGTGTAGCCCGAGTAGTTGGCCTGATCTGGTCGAGCCCCGAGAATCCCTTGAGAATTGGTGGTGGGCCTTGATGGGTAAGGGCAAGGTGGTGTGCTTTTGGAAGACCCATTAGGTTGATTAGGCCCATTAGATAGGCCGACCCATTGCTGATGGGCCCAGTTAGGTGGGAATATGATGTAGGGATAAGGAATTGAGTTAGAGGTATTATTCTGTTGACTGCCCCTGCCGCCGCGACCAGAAGAAGAAGAGGAAGCTCTTCCACGTCCACGGCCACGTCTGCCCCTGCCACGTCCTCGCTCAGCCGGAGGTCCAAAGGTATTGGTGCTGGAAGCAGAGGCATGTAGGGCGGTTGCAGAAACTTGAGCCGAGCGGTTTGCTTGGTGCTTCTTTTTATTTTCTTCCATGGTGAGACGGGATCGGAGCTCGTTGAATGATGGCAGTGGATCGCGGTTCTGTAAGACGGTGGAAATGCCGTCATACTGCTCAGTAAGGCCGGTCAGTATTTTGATGGCGAGAATATGGTCAGTGACCGGAGCTCCGACGGTAGCCAGTTGGTCAGAGATGTGTTTCGCATGTTGCAAGTAGTCCGACATATTGGAGAAGTTGTCGAGACACAAGTTCGCGAATTCTTGTCCAAGAAGAATTGCTCTGGCAGTTTTGTTGTCATTGAATTCATTTTCAATGAGAGTCCAGGCATGGTGAGCGGTTTGACCCGGTTGAAGGATGATGTTTAGAAGAGGAGCAGAAATTGTGGCATAAATGCACTGAAGTACAATGGCGTCGAGGCGAAACCATAGTGTGTCAGGGGAAGATGATGCCTCAGCGGTGGGGCGAGGTGAGAGATGATCCAGGACTTCGAATGCACGGCAATGTACCTGGAACAAGGTAGACCATGTGGAATAATATGGTGAGTCTTTTTCAAGAAGAATGGGTATGTAGGTTTTGATGTTGGAGACGGTAAGGGTTGGGTGAAGTTTCTCCATGTTAATGAATGAAGAAGAATGAAGATAAGGGAGGGGCTGTTGGCAGAGTGTGCAGAGGTTTACCGGTCGCAGGAAAGAAGACATCGACGGTGGTTATGTGGTGGTGGTGAGGAATAGGATCGATGGTCTTGATACCATGTAAGAATGATAAATAATTGACTGCCTTTTCTTAGTAATTCTTCATTGAATTTAGGTAGCGTTTGGTAGGCAGGAATGAGAGACGGAATAGAATGGAGCATTACGATGGAATGGAAAAAAATATGTTTGGTTGGTCAAGGTAATGGAATCATCCATTACCTCCTCCATTCCATTCCCTCTAAAAACCTCCATATTCTTTCCATCCAACCTCCCTGTTTTTTTTCCATTCCATTCCCTCTGTCACCCTTCATCACCACTGACCACCACCACCACCCACCTCTACCACTAGCGCTCATCGCCGCCACCACCACCACCGACCACCACCACCACCGACCATCGCCATCGCCACCCACCACTGACCGTCGCCACCCACCGGCCACCGCCATCGCCACCACCACCACCGACCACCGCTATTGCCACCCACCACCGACCGTCTCCACCCACCGACCACCGCCGCCATTCTCCATCACCGATTACCACCATCGCCACCCACCGACTACCGCCATCACCGACCACCACCACCACCATTGACCACCGCCACCCACCGCCAACCGCCACCTCCACCACCTACCACCGACCGCCACCACCGACACCGCTACTATCACCACCAGACGCCGCCACCGACCACCACCACCGTCACCACTACTATCACCACCAGACGTCGCCTCCCACCACCACCGACCACCAACACCACCCATCGCGTCACCGTCACTAACAACCACTACCACCACCGTCATCGGCGCTACCGCCACCACCAACCACCACTACCTCTACCTCTACCACCACCAACCACCGTCGTTGGCACCCGCTGCCAACAGCCATCACCACCACTCCCCACCGTTGATTTTATTCTTTTGTCTTTTCCTTCATACCATACAATACAATGTAATGATTCATTCCATTCTTACGTGTAACCAAACAAGACCATGGAATGGTAATCATCCATTTCATTCCCTTGTCCATTCCATTACCTTCTCCATTCCATTCCCTCGTCCATTCCTTTACCCCATACCAAACAGACCCTTATAGATACAAAACATTCTCCTATTTTAGGGAGATGGAAATCAACATAATTACATAATAATTACATATAAACTTTACATAAATAAGTTTGACTATTAATGTCGACATTTAGCTTTTCGTTTTAAATGTGTTCACATAGGATGTTACAACGTTGTTATTGGATAAGTATTTAAGTTGATCTTTCTTTTGGCCGAATTTATGTTATCATATCTTAGAAGTTAAATTACATGAGTTGAGTTTCTAATTAGCATGGATTGTTGGTGGCAATAAGGATGGAAACATCTCCATCTCAGTCCGAAAATTGATTTGGTGTTTATGGAAGTGATAATGAATGCCTCATCCAAGCCTTGGTTAATCCGACTTAATTCAACGCGCAACGTGCGTGGATGACTACACCTAGTTAGTAATGTAATACGTTTTCACTTCAGAATCCTAATTAAATTTTATAATATGCCCATTGTAATTTAATGTTATAAATGTCATTATTTTAAAATTGGGTATATAAGATATCATGATTTTTTATTATTATTTTTTTATTTTAATTTTTTTTTTGTGGGTAAAGGTTCCAAATTACATTTTTATTAAATCTAAAATCTAACTTGAAACTTTTACTCAAATTTCTCAATATATCTTCTTTTTTTTCTCACTAAATTGTCCTTTGGTTCCAAATTACATTTTTATTAAATCTAAAATCTAACTTGATCCAGCAGAAACACGTTTATAACATCAAGTTATTAGAGTTAATGAGTTAATTCACATACTCATATATAAAATGCACCTTCAAAGTCCCCTTAATCCATATTTATATTAGATGAAGATGTTTTTAAAAATCTTACGCCTGAATATAGAGTGTTGGTGACTCTTCGCACATAAACCACGCCCATGTATTTGGTAGAGGGAATTGGGTCTAAAAGACAAAATTTTCCGTCTGTGTATTAATGATATATTTATTAACTTATAAATAAAAATTCAAGAGATAAGCTACAAGAGAAACATATAATATATATTTATCACATTAAACCAAAAAATATTTAGACCTAAAACGTGTTACCAACGACCTTATGGTGGAGTGGTATGGTTCGTATGGAGGCTCAATGATAGAAGACCCATGGTTGAAAGATCATGGGTTTGATTCTTGAGAGCGGCGGGTTTTACCGATTATTCCATTGTCGAGGTTTCGGGCGGGTGGATAGTCAGGTTTTTCCCGGAACTGGTGAAGTTGGTGAAACTAGGAGCTCCCTTACATGTGTGGCTATGCCGGGTGGAAGGGGTCCTGATTTGACTGAGTAGAGACTCCGAAAAGAGTTCTTGGTGAATTTCGTTGGCCGTTCAAAAAAAAGACCTAAAACGTGTTAGTTCGTTTATTTTTGGGCAGGTGAATTTCACTAAGCTTGATATATATTATAATTCGAAAACATGGTGCATTAATTGCACATGTAAACAAAATAAAAAAAAAGGCACATTTTGTTTCCATTTAATTAAATTCATTTTGACGTATTGACAGATCTTGAACGAAAAATATGTAGGGCCGGACTTGATATGGGGGCCTGGTCTTTTTGAAGTGAAGATCCAGTGTGACTTGTTGGTTATAGTAATTAGTAAGGATAGGACCTGGGACTGAAATTTATCAGGTTCGATTCCTGATCCAATCCAGGTTTTACTGATTCTTCATTGTCGTGCCTTGGGGGGTTGAGGGTCAGGTTTTCCCCGGGTCTGGTGATTACGTGGGCTCTGGCTAGCCAGCGCTACTTGCTGGCGGGCACCTAAGACGTGTCTTTACCCAAAGACGTATGGGTGCCTTCACAATGGTGGGTGTCCCGAGTAGTCGAGACATCAATTTATTGGCCGTTAAAAAGAAGTGTAATGATTAGTTGTTTATTTTTTATGAGTAATTTTATTTTTAGTAGTTTACTTCATATGCATAAAATGATTTAACTGACACGTCCAGTTATATGGTGCTTCCCGTCAATCGATGAATTTTTTTTTTATTATTAGTAGTGTAATATGTTTTCCCATCAAAATCCTAATTATATTTTATAATACGCCCATTGTAATTTAATTGTATAAATGTCATTATTTTAAAAATCCATACTTTCTATAATAGGAAAGTCGTGAGTGACATCAGAAAGCTAGTTGATGTGTTAAGCGGAGAGACAGGCCAACAATGCATGTAATGCAAAAAGTGACGTCATTAATTAGCTTAAAATATTCAAAAAAATACGTAGGCCACTTGAACGTACCGTTGTTGTTCTCAACAGACGTTCAGAATGAATGGATCTGCTGTTAAGCGATGTTATGCACATTTGTTGCAGCTGTTTAGGCCCTAAGTTTGAATTTGGGGAAATTTTAAATTAACGTAAGGAAACGTGCCTCCACTGGCGGAGCATAGTAAGGGCGGGGAGGGGCGGCCGTCCCCCCCGGATTTTCACGCAGAAGTTCCGATTATATAGTATTCGTATAGAAAATTTTTAAAATATAGGGTTTCGACCCCCCGAAACTAGTGACTTCCGACCCCCCGGTGACTTCCGACCCCCCGAACCTTCGGATCAAGCTTCGCTACTGCGTGCCTCATTAGCTCCTTATATATAAAAGCACATAACGAATTCCGCCATTTCTAATATCAGCTTTGACTTTTTGAAACAAAGATTTTCAAATTTCCCTCTTAAAAGACATCTTTAAAACCACGTCAACCTCAATGGACAATGATGAAAACCATGTCACTTTTATTTGTGATCTGAATCCAGCTAAAGATATGTGGGTGGACATGTACGGTAAATAATAAACATTTATACTTTCTGTCTACCTAATAAGGTTATTACGGACCAAGTTACTACTACTGATAGAAAAAGTGCATCTTGAATGAGATTAATCCCTTAGATTCTTTAACATGTTATAATAGAATTTTTGTTATTCCTTTTAATAGGTTTATTATAATTTTTTTGGGGTAGAAATTGTCGCTTACCTTAGCTAGAATGAAAATGCCAAGGGAGGCAGGCCCATGGGGAGGATGTGGAGGTAAACCTTGGGATGATGAAGTTTTCTATGCTATCAAAAGGTACATGTTCATTTAGGGGAACCAAATGTGATTTTCGCCGTTCAATTGGGAAGGTAGTTTTGTGACTTTTGTCAAAAATACATGGAAGAACAGAATATGAAAGGGGAAGGTAGCTTTGTCAAAAATACATGGAGGAATAAATGGAGTTGACAATATACAGTTGGTATGTTAATGTATGTATAAGAACACATTATTTTTTCATTTCATTAAGCTAACTAAACCATCACCGTGGTAGGATTGGGATGGTATGGATGACTGTTTGACTAGCACGTGTAATGGCATGGGAGCCTTAGCGTCAATTAGTTTTCATACCAACAAAACAATGTTTGGGCCTATGAAAAATAGTGTGATGCAGGGTATGTTTATTATGGTTCAATGACATCACTATAGAAGGTGGTTGGTTTTCATGGAAGGGAATATGGTTCAATGAACACATGGAGTATTTCTGAAGATGTTAAGACTTAAAGTTGCATTAACCTTTTGGCTTGTATCTAACTAAGATGCATAGTGGTTTATATTTTAGTCAAACATGTGTGCAAAACTTGGCTTTCAGAAACTCAAGATCATGTATACATTTGGTCTAATCTTTGCGAGTTTTACTCCTTCACTCGACTATGAAATTACTAATTTGTTATCTACAGGATTGAGATTTGTGTCGAACAATGAATAAATGAGATGCGTTATAATTTTAGTTCTAAATTAGTATTATCATTACTAAAAAGATCGCAAGGCGCGCATCGCGCGGGTATAACAATCAAAAACTTAATTATCAATGTTATTAAAACCAAACTAACTAATACTTTCTTGCACAGCCTTTAGGGACGAACCTGCAAAGAAAAAGCTTGCCAATGATCTAAAGAATTAGCAACAAGCCTGCAACAACTCGAATCTATATAATCTGATTATGTCGTAGATCTTAGCGATATATATTTGTTATAGATATAGAGATATTATTTTGTCATTTAAATGTTTATCTTTTCCATATTTATCTCTAGGGTTTTTAGGGATCCCTATCATTATATAAAGGGACCCTCTTGATTGTAATTGATCAATCAGAAAATTCAATATAATATTATCTTTTATGGTATCAGAGCATTAGGCTCTTTTACCTTGTTCGTTTTTTTTACCCTAGTTTCAGCTATTCTTTTTTCTGCCGCACACACACAGCTTCGGCTGATAATCATGTCCGGCAAATCTGAAGCTTCCGAGTCATCCAACAACCCTTCTGTTGGATCAGTTTGCTCTTTTGCTAAGTAAGAACTTGCTATCTTGACACTTAAGTGTTTAGCAAGTCCTTGTAAATCAGATTATAAGCACAGCGGAATGTATAAGTTAAAGCAACACTTTTTATACTAAGGAAGAGTTATTACTCCCCTTTGATGTTTGAAACTAATAAATGACAAGTATTTATTATGAATCCAAGCAGTAAATGAGAATTAGATACTTAGACAGATTCACAATAAATACTGAAATGGAATAGAACAGTTGAGAGTGTTTGAAGGATATTTCTATTAAAATCAATGTCTAAAATAGAAGGTTGAAGCCTCCTATTTATAGACGTTTACATACATGTATCTTGCCCAAAAAGCAAGTACAGAAACAACAGAAACAAGTTGCACAAGTTGCAACATTGAAACTAACAAAATAGCTAAAAGTAATAATAAACAATAAAACTACTGATGCAAAAGGCGGTGGAAAATATCTGATGCTAAGTGCTGATGAAAGACAAACTACTGAAGTGAACTTGTCTGGTTTGGACTTCAGAACTTCTGATGAAGTTTCTTCTTCAGCACTTCTCTTATCTTCTCTTCAGCAGTTTCTTGTCTTCTCTTCAGTACTTCTATACTTAGCCAAAATGACAAAAGTGAATTAGACTAAGGTTTCCAAAAGTGGTTTCACCAATCCTCTTTGTCCTAACAATCTCCCCCTGGATTGATGAAGCCAAAACCTTACTAATTCCTTATGTTTTTCTTCTGTCTTGAACAATCTTCCATATCTCTTTGTACATGGTGTTCTTGAGCTGGTTTAACTGACCATCAGATAGAGATCCTCTCTGTGGTTCTAGATGTTGAACTGTGAGCAGGTCTTGTGTTGACAGTTTCTTCAGATCACTGATCTTCTTGTAAGCCCTGCTTGAGAGGTCTCTTCTTGTCAACAATACTGAGTTGTTATCAGTAAGTGACCATCTGATGATAGGTATCTTTGACTTGTTAAAGTCAGAAGAATAGGGAACCAGACTTGTCCCTTGGGTTGATGGTCCTGAGTGCTGGATGTTTTCAGTTTCAGATAGCCTCAGGTGGGATTCTCTTCCTTGTTGTTGTTGCATATCAGGCATCTGAACAGTTGGGAGATGGTGTTCAGTCACTACTCTGGTATGCAGCTTTTCTTTGATGGTCTTTTGTATTTGGTAGGCAAAAGTGGAAGGATCCCTGAATTGAGTTAACAGAGGTTTCTCCTCAATGTCAAAATCTGAATGGACTGTTGAACTTCCTTCAAGTAGTACCATTTTGAAGTCAGTTTTGACATTGTCCTCTGCCTTCTTTCTCTGAGTAGCAGTTCTTCTTGATACACCAGAAGTTCTAACTACTGATCTTGAAGGATCAGCAGTTTGAAACTTCTCTGGATTTGCAGCCTTGGCAGCCAAGTATTTTCTGTAAGTATCCATTAGTCTTTCTTCTTTCCATCTGGATACTGAGGCTTTTGAACCATAGCCCTCTGCTACTAACTCTTCTATTATCTGGGCTCTCTTGGCCTTTCCTTCTTTGCTTGTGGCCATTTTGTCTGCAAGCAGTTGTGCTCTTCTTGTCAGCTCTTGCATAGAGAGTCCTTTGAGTGTAAAGGCTTTAGTCTTGCTGTTCTTGGTAATGTAAGACACCAGTTGTTGTCTTTTATCTTGTTCAGCAATCTCATCAAGGCTAGCCTGCCTTTGTAGTTCAGCTTCATAAGCCTGAAGTTTTTCTTCATGGCTTAAATCTAAATCATCCCTTTCTTCCAGAGTTTTCCAGATCTGATCTTCTCTGGCCTTCTTGTTGGCTGCAATTAAGCTCTTCTCTAATAATTCAGCTGATTGAGAGATAGGAGAAGGGTTTAGTACAGTCATTGTTGTAACAGTTGTAGGCCTGATGGGATCAGATGTTGGTTGAATGGGAGCAGTGGTTCTGGAAGGTTCAGTTGTTTGAGGTTTGGAAGTGTTAACCTCTGATGTGTTGACAACTGCTGATGGTTTGTCAACTACTGAAGGATTGTCTTCAGTACTTTCTGATTCTTCATCAGAAGTTTTGTCATCAGAAGTTTCTTCATTGTGCCTTAGGGATTCTTCAGATGTTTGGGTCTCATCTTCTTTCTCTGCTGCTTCAATTTCTTCTATTGAGACACCAAACTGTTTGGCCAATTTTTCTTTCCTGGCCTGATCTTTTTGATCTCTTTCAAGGATGGCCACTCTTGCCCTTATCCTGGCTTGGAATGACTCCTTAGGTTCCCTGATCTTCTCCCCCTTTTTGGATTCATCAATTTTAACCCTTGAAGCAGAGGGTTGGGAGATTTGTCCTTGAAGATGAGCAATCTGTTTGCTGTTGAAGTCTAGTTTGTTGGACAGATCATTCATCCTGGTCTTGATCACTCCAAATTGCTTCTTGATGGACAGCTCCAAGTCAGCTGTGTATGTTTGGAAGTGATTTCTGATGAGAGTATTCATCATGTGGTACAGGGGACCCTCTGGGCTGCATAGCTGGTTCAGGTCTATGCTTGTTTGCCCAGGGAATTGGGTAGGCATTTGTTGTGAAGGGGGTGTTTTTGGGAGATCCTCATGTTGTACAGAGGATGCCACTCTAGGGGTTTTAGGGATTGAGTGGGCTTTAACCTGTGCAGAGGTGACTGGCTTCTTGAGCCTGGATACCCCTGAAACAGGACCTTCAGAAAGTGCCGTCAATTCAGTAGTTTGAGTGTGTGAAACATCATCCAAATTAATGGAATCATCTGAATCCCTGATGTTGCCCATAATGAGGACTGCCTCAGTTAAATCATGAGCTGAGCCCAACTCAGTTCTCTCATGAACCTCTTGTTCTTGGTACTGAGGATTTCCTACTTCAGGCATTAAGCCTTCATCAGTGGTTGCCACATCTGAGGTCTTAGCTATGTTACTTCTATCCTCAGATCCACCACTGGGTGGTAACTGAGTAGTAGCAGCCTCAGATGCCCCAAGAGTCTCTAAAATTGGGCTTAAAGACTCTGGTCCACCCTCATCTCTTGGGATAGGGCTAGAGATGTCCACATCCATGTCTGATGTAGTGGTTATGTCCCCTGTTTGTTGTGGTTGTAGGGGACTGACATGATCAGATGGGACCTTCTCTTTTAGCCCAGAGAGAAGTTTGGCAATTTCTATTGCCTCTTGTTCAGAAATTTGTGGGGTTGGTTCAGTAGTTTGGACAATAGGTGAAAGTTGTTGTTCAGCAGTTTCAAAAGAAGAGTGTGTTTCATATGTTTTTCTAAGTCTTTTTCTTTTGAATAAAATGGTTATGGGTGCTCTTGGTGGGGTTTGAGATGGATGAGACTGAGAGGGTGTTTCAGTCTCACCTATTTGAAGAGCAGAATGCTCATGAGCATGTTCAGGCATCTCAACCTCCTGAACAGCTTTTCTTTTGGGTTGGTGGGGTGTAGTTTTTGTTGGCTTGGGCTTTTTGGCTTTTGGTGGTGTGAGTTTGGAAGATGTGGGCTTCAGGGGGACTTGTTGTTGTTCTCCCTGATCATCTTCTGGCCAGGCAGCCGGTTTGTTATGCCTTGAGTATGCTTGTGATGTTAAAGGATTTAAAGTTGAAATTTTTCCCACAAGCACCTCATTACCCAGTTCCCCTATTATGCATTGCATAATGAACCTTGGGTATAACAAAAACTTTTTCTTGGTATTATTGTGATGTAACACCAACTCATTGAAAAATAGTTTTGATGCCCTGAATTTAGTTTCATTCACAATGGAATGAAATATTGGTTGAAAAGTGGAGGGCATCTGGTCATAAGACCCTGTTTTTGGACTCAAACACATAATAATATAATGACACAAAAGCTTGTATTTTGGTTCAAAATATTTTTTAAAGATTGTAGCATGGGAGAGAGTACCTTGATAACCACACTCAGTCATGGTTAGGTGAATGTCAGAATTAGCAACATGGTCAGGGGCAGTTACATCATCCAGACCCAGTCTTGTTGCCAGTGTGGCCGGTGTGATGGTCAGTGGTTTCCCTTTTATTCTTGAGTTGAGGGAAATGACCTCATCATCCGTTGTCACTGTCTCAGCATTTGCCCAGAACTCATTCAGAGTTTCAGTGTGAATTGGTGGGTTTATTGTGAGAGCAGTAAAATATTGGGATTTTACAACAAGATCAATGATCTCATCGTATTGGGACCAGCCTTCTTGTTTTTCAAGAAAGGCCCTTTGATTGTGTCCCTGTTTTAGAACTAGAGCCATGTGGTTTGGGTTTTGATCGAACAGTTGATTTGCAGGTTTAGGTTATTGAGAGAGTTTTTGAGAGAGAAGGAGGGATATTTTGAGTTTGAAAGGATAAGTGTGGAGAAAAAGGTATTTATCAGAAGTTTTAACCGCTTGAATCTTCTTTATTAGAAGTTTTTGAACCGCCTTTGGTTAAAAATCTCTTTATCAGAGGTTTTAAACTTATTAGGTCAAACCTCTGATGATGGGAAAAGTCAGATTTGCCCTTTTGACTTAAACTGCTGATGAAGGATTTCTTCATCAGTAGTTCCCATTTCCTCTTCATTAGTTTTAACAGCTGATGAGAAATGTTTTTATAAATACTTTTATTCATAACTTCTGAAGTTTATTTTATCAGAAGTTTTACACACTTTTCAGAAATTATCCCCATACTGATGTTTTTGTTCATCAGTAGTTTCTCTCTTTTTCAGAAGTTTTGTTTCAGACTTTTGTCTGTTTTGTAAGTGAAAACCAGAAAAAAAGAAAAGGTAAACAGGATGGAATCAGGGATGGAAAAAAAAATAAATTTTGTGATGTTTTATGCATAACAGTAGTAGATAGAAGTGATTGATGTAGAAGTTTGATGTAGAGTTGGGTAGAATCAAGTGTTAACTTGGATTCTAACTGATATGCATATATGTTTTTAAAAAAAAATAAAAAAAATAAAGTAAACACTTACAAATTTAGCATTCCAAGCATGGATACTAACTTCTGAAATGTTGATGTGTCAAGGGGCTTAGTGAAGATGTCAGCTATTTGATTAGCTGTTGCTACATGCTTCACCTCAATCTTGCCTTTTTCATAGCAATCTCTTATGAAATGGTACCTGATCTCAATATGTTTGGTTTTTGAGAACTGTACCGGATTTTGAATGATGCTAATGGCAGATTTGCTGTCTACAAACAAAGGTGTCTTGGTTTCTTTGATTCCATAATCAAGAAGTTGATATTGGAGCCATTGTATCTGTGATGTACAACTTGCAGCTGCAATGTATTCAGCTTCAGCAGTTGAAGTTGCAATAGATGTTTGCTTCTTTGATTGCCATGACACTAGACAGTTACCCAGGAATTGACAACCACCAGATGTTGACTTTCTTGTCATCTTACACCCTGCATAGTCACTATCTGAAAAAGCTGATAACTTGGTATTGTTTGAGGCAGGATACCAAATTCCCAGTGTTGGAGTTCCTTTCAGATATCTGAAAATTCTTTTGACTGCTATAAGGTGTGATTCCCTTGGTGCTGATTGATATCTAGCACAGACACATGTTGAAAACATAATATCTGGTCTAGAAGCAGTTAAGTATAAAAGGGAACCTATCATGCATCTGTACATGGTTTGATCAACCTGTTTTCCTTGATCATCAGATTCAACTTGTGTGATTGGTGTCATGGGAGTGGAACATGATTTACAGTCATTTAAAGAAAATTTGTTCAATAATTCTTTAACATACTTTGATTGATGTATAAAAGTTCCATTTGTTTGTTGCTTGATCTGCAGTCCTAGAAAGTACTGCAGTTCTCCCATGGTACTCATCTCAAATTTTGATTGCATGAGTTTCTTAAAATCATCACACAGTTTTGTGTTTGTTGAACCAAAAATGATATCATCAACATAAATTTGAACAAGTAAGACATGATTTCCAACATGTTTAATGAAAAGAGTTTTATCAATGGCACCTCTTGTAAAATTATTTTTGAGTAAAAAGATGGAGAGTGTATCATACCAGGCTCTTGGAGCCTGTTTGAGCCCATAAAGAGCTTTGTCCAGTCTGTACACCCACTCAGGATGAGAAGGATCCTCAAACCCAGGTGGCTGACAGACATACACCTCCTCTTTTATTTTTCCATACAAAAATGCACTTTTCACATCCATTTGATAAACTTTAATTTTGTTGGAAATGGCATAGGCCAGAAATAACCTGATGGCCTCAAGCCTTGCAACTGGAGCAAAGGTTTCATCATAGTCAATTCCCTCTTCTTGAGAGTACCCTTGAACTACCAGTCTTGCCTTGTTCTTAATTATCATACCAGCTTCATCTTGTTTGTTCCTGAAAACCCATCTTGTGCCAATTGGTTGCTTGTTTGGAGGTAAGGGACAGATTTCCCAGACCTGTTGCTTGTTGAACTGAAGGAGTTCATCTTGCATAGCTTGCACCCAATTATTGTCTTTGAGGGCTTCCTGGTACTTCTTTGGTTCCAACTGTGAAATAAAAGCTGAAAATAGGCAAAAGTTGGAGAGCTGGTTTCTGGTAAGAACACCTGAAGCTATATCACCCATGATTTGATCAAGTGGATGATATCTGTGTTCAATCAGTTGTTGTAAACCACTGACAGGTGTAGGTGGCTCTTGTTCTTCAAACAAACTACTGAGGTCTATAATATCTGGTTCAGCAGTTTTAGCTTCTTCAGTAGTTGCAGGTGCTGAAGCAGATGTTTGAGTTTGGCCTTCAGTATTTGTTTGATCAGAAGTTTGAGAAACTTCTGATGGTGTTGTAGTTGACTTAATGACTGTTTGAGGAGTCCATGGTGTAGGATCCTCATCTTCAAACCTTTGATCACCATAATAAGTAGATTTGGAAGAAGTAACAGTCTTTTCAGGTCCAAAGTGAAAGTTGTCAAGGTCAAAGAGTTCAGCAGGATGTGCTGGAATAAGAGTGTGTTTTGACTCATTGAACTTGACATTCAATGTTTCTTCTACTATCCTGGTGTGAGAATTAAAAACCTTGTAGGCTTTTCTAGTTGAAGAGTAACCAAGAAAGTAACCTGAGTCAACTTTGGCAGCAAACTTTGAAATAGATTCCTTTATGTTCAAGATGAAACATTGACACCCAAAAGCCCTGAAAAAGGAGATAAGGGGCTTCATGCCATGAAGAACTTCATAGGCAGTCTTGGAATGTCTCTTGACCACAAGAACTCTATTCTGAACATAACATGATGTGTTAACTGCTTCTGCCCAAAAGTACAAGGGCAGTCCAGAATCAGCTAACATTGTTCTTGCTCCTTCTATCAATGTTCTGTTCTTCCTTTCTACTACACCATTTTGTTCAGGAGTTCTGGGAACACTGTATTGTCTAATAATCCCTTTAGACAAACAAAATTCATCCAGAGTTTTGTTCCTGAACTCTGTCCCATTGTCACTTCTAATGGTTTTGACAGATAGAGAATATTGTTTCTCTACTTGTAGAATGAAGAACTTGATGATTTCAGCAGCCTCATCCTTGGAAAATAAGAAGAATACCCATGTGAATCTTTAGTAGTCATCAATGATGACTAAGCAGTACTTCTTTTTACCAAGGCTCATAATCTTGACAGGTCCAAATAAGTCCATATGGAGTAGTTGAAGACATGCAGTTGTTTTTGATTCTTCAATAGACTTATAGGATGTAACATCGCAAAATTTTCCCCAAAATTTTAATACATAAAAACCCTTATATGTATATATATATTTTTTTTATTACACCTTTATCATTAATATTATACAAATGTGCCTAAGTCTTTATTTATCCTAATTCACAACTTATATACATACATAAATGTATATAAATAATAATAATAATAATAATAATATGATTCTAAATTCTTTTTTTTTCACATACAAGATTTTTTTTTTTTTTTAAATAAAGCCTTGAGTCAAATAGTCAAAGTCCTAGTCAAAGTCTTAGTCAAACAGTCAAAGTCTTAGTCAAATAGTCAAATAATCATAAAACCTTACTTTATGGTGTTGACCAATTTTAATGGCTAATTGACTCCAAAACTAGTATAAAAACCCACCTATGACCCATTACATTTTGCACCTCTAAATCGATTGTTTCAATTCGATTAAACTCTCCCTCATACCTTTCTTCTAGAGTATATTACTTCTACATTTGAAGCTTTGATTATAAGCTCTTGCAATTGACGAATTGGAAGCTTGATATTCTTTCTTTTTCGTTGATTTCTTCAATTTGGACTAGCTACGTTGTTGAGTCTTTGGGATTCGCCTCGCATACATTCACAACACATTATTCTATTTTTTTCACGAGACATAACATTTTGCTAAAGTGAGTTTACATAGCCCCTTTTATTTATCACCATTTTTGGGGTGAAACATGTTATAACATTTTCATTGCAATTCAATCATCAATGTGTCTATGTGTTTTCTATGTTGCATTATGTCTTGAGCATGATTAGAGTAAGCACCATTCTAGCATAATCATTAACATTGATCAGCCGACGGTATACATTGATAGATCTATTGGACTGACAATCCCACCCGGATACGTGCCTCCTACAAAGGTAGCGTGGGTGTTTGTTATCGTATAACATATTGGACCATGAGCGTATGGTATGTATCATTTTATAACAGTCATCAGGGTTGATTATGCACTCGATTTATTTCTAGTATGTTCTCACATATGGACTAGATTGACATGACACATGAATTGCACAACATTTTATTCAATCATCAAAAACCTATGTAATTCTCACCAACTTTTGTTGACCCAAAACATTTTCAACTTAACATGTTTCAGGTTCTATTTGCTTGAAGATTTGAATTGATGCTTGAAGATATGTGTATAGTTTTATTCAATTTGATGTACAAATTCTAGAACTATTGTATGTAATTTATCTAAATCATATAATGAGAATTATTATTTACCATGAGCTACTGAACAATCATCAATACGTGACATCCCGATGTTTCCGCCATCGGTTGGGGTGTTACATAGGAGGACTTAAGCTGTTTTCCCTTTAAACAGGATACACAGTGTTCTTGACACTGGTATACTTTCAAAGGTAGACCTCTGACCAAGCCCATTTTTGTGACTTTATTTATGGTTTTAAAGTTCACATGGCCAAGTCTCCTGTGCCAGAGATCTGTTTCTGAAGTTGATGCCCTTGAGAAGAAACAGGCAGTGTTGTTCAATACTTTGTCTTTCTCAATGTCCACTGCATAGACATTGCCACATCTTTTGGCAATCAACAAAGTATGATCTTCAATGATCTTCTCTATCAACTTCTGGCCTTCTGGTGAGATGATCTTGCATGCTGTCTTTGTGAAAAAGGAAGAATATCCTTTATCACACATTTGTGACACACTCAGCAAGTTGTATTCAAGGTTTTCCACCAGATTGACCTTGTCAAACTGTATTTTGCCAGAGGAGACATTGCCATGTCCTAGCACACATCCCTTAGCATTGTTCCCAAAGGATACAGATCCTTCTCTTTGGCTGATAAAGTTGTTTATCAGGTATCTGCATCCAGACATGTGCATAGAGCCTCCACTATCAACATACCATATGCTGTTTAAGCCCCTGGAAACTCTCTGCACATAAAAGCAAATTAGTTAGATCTAGGAACCCAAGCCTGTTTGGCTTTGGGTTTGCTCTTGAGAACAGTTACAGTTTGTTCTTGACCAGGTTGAGAAATCCATGTCTTTTTGGCAATTGATTTTTCATTAAGAACCATGGTGGTATCCTTTTCAGGACCACCATCAACCTTGGTCATCAGTAGTTGCACCATGTTCATTAGATTTTGTATCTCAGCAGTTTGTGAAACTGCTGATGATTCAGGTCTAACTACTGACAAAGAATTTTGAGAAAAAGATTTTGGTTGAGATTTTATCTTTTTCTGAGAAAAGGTGTTTTCAGGTTGTTGTTTCTTGGGTTTAAAGATTCTTTCATAATCATTTCTGATTTGATTTCCCACAACCTGTTGTTTAAATTTTTGATTGAACTGAATTCCTTTTCTGTATCTACAAAATTCAGTTTTGTGGTTGAACAGACCACAAATTTCACATTCTTTTGCCTTTTGTTTTTGATCTAAAGGCAAATTTCTGACATTTGTGAAGAGATTTTGCTCATCAGTAGTTTTCAGGGTCTCAACTCCTGATGTAGATGAAACTACTGATGGCTTGTTGTCAGATTTTGTTAATACTTCTGAAGTACTTTCTTTAAAAATGCCAGGATTTCTGTTTAGAAAGTTTTCATGGAAAGATGTGCATTCTTTCCCTTCAGAAGTTTCATTTGAAACAATTCTTCTCCCATCTTCAGTAGTTTTGGGAGAAAAATCTGTTGGTGTTTCAACATGATGGTATCCTATGCCAAACTTAACATTTGAAGCACTTTGTTTGTTTAGCAATAATTGATACCCCTTACAAGATTCCACCCATTTTTCACATGTGATCCTGGTGTCAGCAAGCTCTTGTCTGACATCTCCCAGGTCATTTAGCATGATTTTAATTTGTGCTTGGGTTTCAATAGCAGAGTCAATTAATTTAGAAACTTCTTTTGTTTTAGCACACAGTTTTCTTTCTAAATCACATTTTATCTGTGTGTATTTTCTTTCTAAATCATTGGCTTTACCTTGTAAGTGCAGATTTGTCTCTCTTATGAGAGCAAAAGTTTCTTTGCAAGAATTTGAGCAAAGTTTTGTCAAAGATTCTTTTGATACCTGTGACAATGCAGATTTTGAAGTACAGCCTTCAAATGCCATTAAGGCAAAGTTCTTTCTGCCATTGTCTGGTTCTCCCCAGTTGATGTCAAACACTTTGTTGTCTGCATCAGGATTGCACTCTGTGGTGTCAAAAGGAAGACTGCTCCAGTCAACATACCCTGAGGTGAAAAGACTTTGTTGAGAGGGTTGTTGAGGCTGTGGAGGATGTTGAGCAGCTGGAAAGGGAGGGATTGATTGTTGGCTCTGCATCTGTTGAGCAGGCACTTGAACATATTGTACTTGTGGCATGTATTGCTGTTGAGGAGCTTGTGCCTGTACAAAATGAGCACTCCCTTGAGTTCCATTATTCCTATTATAATTGGGGTTATAGTTATTTCCAGATTGTGATTGGTTAAAGCTAGAGCTTCTACACTCTCTAGCAAAGTGTCCCAACTTCTGACACTTGTGACATCTCAGTTTAGATTTGTCAAAACCAATTTTTGTATTACTGGTCAATCCTGGAAATTTCCTTCCTGACCTCTTATAAAACTTGTTAGTTTTAATGCTTAGCATGGCCAGTTGGTGTAATATGTCCATTTCTTCTAAGTCATCACTGCTAAAGTTTTTCAAATCATCCATGATAAAACATAGATTATCAGCAGTTTGACTTTGGTCATTATTGTCATAACCTGGGAAAGATCTTTCTGATGAGATCCCAGTGGTTATGTCAATATTGTCATAAGATCCATAGGAACAAGTTGGTGAATCTTGTCCCAAAAGTGCTGTACTACCTGGTAGGTAGTCATCAGCAGTTTTACCAGATGATTGTAATTTCTTCTTTTGATCAATTTCTCTCTCAAAAGTAAGTAATCTCCCATGGAGTTTTGTAAGAGTGAGGGAGCTAAAATCTGGTGAGGATCTTAAAACAATGGAGTATGTTTCCCATTTGTCAGGTAAAGACCTTAAAAATCTATGTAGCATAGATACTGTTGTATAGGTCTGACCATTTAACTTTAGCTCAGATATTAATGAGGAGAATCTTTCAAATTGTTGAGTCAAAGTTTCCCCATTAATATGAGCAAATGTTTCATATTGTTGAGCTAAAATCTCCCTGGTGTTGGCAATCACCTCTTCAGTTCCTCCAAACTGTTCTTTAAGACAGTCCCAGAGTTCTTTGGCACTTTCACAATGTAAAAGGCCAGAGTATATCTCATTTGGGAGAGCCATTGCCAACATAGAGAATGCTTTTGCATCTAGCTCAAGTTTTAGGAAATCATCATCTGTATATTCTTTAGGGTCCTTAGGGACCTTAACATTAGTTTCAAGATTAACATTTACTGGTTTGTGAGGACCATATATCACAGATCTCCAACAACCTGTGTTGGTTTGTGACAAGGTATGTGCCATTCTCTTTTGCCATATGTTGTACTCATTTCTCACAAGCATGGCAGGTTTAGTGGCAGAACCAGTATTATGTGGATCCATTTTAAAGAGTATAGATTTGACAGATGACTCTTTTAAATGATGGATATTGATAAAAAGTGAACTTTTGATCTTTTTATTGAATATCAATAAGAGCTTTGTGTCTAATTCTCAATTTGTTAGATTGATATGTGATCAGATAAACCAATGCTCTGATACCAATTGTTGGATCAGTTTGCTCTTTTGCTAAGTAAGAACTTGCTATCTTGACACTTAAGTGTTTAGCAAGTCCTTGTAAATCAGATTATAAGCACAGCGGAATGTATAAGTTAAAGCAACACTTTTTATACTAAGGAAGAGTTATTACTCCCCTTTGATGTTTGAAACTAATAAATGACAAGTATTTATTATGAATCCAAGCAGTAAATGAGAATTAGATACTTAGACAGATTCACAATAAATACTGAAATGGAATAGAACAGTTGAGAGTGTTTGAAGGATTTTTCTATTAAAATCAATGTCTAAAATAGAAGGTTGAAGCCTCCTATTTATAGACGTTTACATACATGTATCTTGCCCAAAAACCAAGTACAGAAACAACAGAAACAAGTTGCACAAGTTGCAACATTGAAACTAACAAAATAGCTAAAAGTAATAATAAACAATAAAACTACTGATGCAAAAGACGGTGGAAAATATCTGATGCTAAGTGCTAATGAAAGACAAACTACTGATGAGTAGTTTGTCTTCAGTACTTCTGAAGTGAACTTGTCTGGTTTGGACTTCAGAACTTCTGATGAAGTTTCTTCTTCAGCACTTCTCTTATCTTCTCTTCAACAGTTTCTTGTCTTCTCTTCAGTACTTCTATACTTAGCCAAAATGACAGAAGTGAATTAGACTAAGGTTTCCAAAAGTGGTTTCACCAATCCTCTTTGTCCTAACACCTTCTAAACCTTCACTCCATCCAGCATACTCGGTTACCAACATAAATTCCAAAGTCCTAACACTCGATGGCAAGAAGGTCACGTACACCTCTTGGACCAAACTATTTCGTCTTCACGCAACTGCCTACCAGGTGCTGAACCACATTGACGGTACGCCCAGCCCACCCGAATTAGAACCCACGTTTTCAGCCTGGAAAGAAATCGATGCATTGGTGTTACAATGGACTCTCAGTACTGTGTCGGACGATCTGCTGCCCCGTGTCCAGGATATAGGGCCGGAACCCACGGCTCATCTCGCGTGGCTCAAACTTGAGAAAATATATCTCAGCAACAAAAAGGCTCGTGCCGGAGCCTTGGAAACCCAGTTTTGCAATCTCACCCTCTCGACCTGCTCTTCGCTGGATGACTATTGCCAAAACTTAAGGAGCTGGCCAACCAACTGGAGGACGCCGACCACCCTGTTTCAGAGGATCGGCTTGTTCTTCAATTGGTCTGCGGACTCCCCGCGGGATATGACACTATCGCTGCACTAATAAACGCAAACGAATCTGATTGCGACGAAGCACGGAGCTTGTTGCAAGATGAGGTTATTCGAATTGATGGTAGAAAGAAAAACAATGCTTCGGTCTTGATGGCACAAACAAACAACTCCCAAACGAACCCTCCTCAGCCTAACAACTTTACTCCTTCCCAATACTCTGCTAACCAATATTATACCCGCACCCGAGGCCGCGGATGTGGCCGTGGCAGGGGTTCCCGTGGCCGCGGTTACGGACGCTCACAACCATACTATCCAAACCAACCTTCTTACTTCCCCTACCAGCCTACTTCCCAAACACCTACCTACCCGCAGTGGGCTTGGTGGAACACACCTCCATGCCCATATTCTACCCAACCGGCCTTCAAACCACCCTTCCCACATAACCCAGCAGCTAGCCAGCCCACTACCAATCAACCAGCAGCCCATTACTCCTTTAACCCACAACAGCCGGCCCAATTCAGCCAACCCCAGCAGCCTGTTCACCCACAGCCCTCTGCCCCCTATTCGCCTGCCAGCTACGGCCCACCCCAGGCCCACTATAGCAACACTCCAAACCAACCCACCTCATACAATGCCTTAAGCCCATCAGACCTTAGTGCAGCCTTGGCGAGCATGAATCTCACTTACACGGACCCGAATACCATCATGGACACGGGCGCTTCCTCACACTCGGGAGACGAGCAAGGTATGATTCAAATCCCTGATCCTTTTCCTGTAACAAGTAATATTTTAGTCGGTAATGGCGCGACTTTACCAGTTCATGGGTCTGGAACTGGCTTCCTACACCTACCCAACCGCACCTATGTCCTGTCCAATATCCTTTATTGTCCACAAATTATTAAAAAGTTACTTTCTGTTCGTCGTTTTACTAGAGATAATAATGTTTCCATAGAATTTGATCCTTATGGTTTTTCTTTGAAGGACCTTCGAACTGGACGAATTCTTTCCAGCCACAATAGCACCGGGGATCTGTATCCGCTCACTCCGCCTGAATTACCACCTCAAGCAACTTTCATCACCACTACTTTCCTACCATGGCATGAACGTTTTGGCCACCCCGGCGCTGAAGGTTTAAACATTCTTAGTCGTTATTTCAATTTGCATTGTAATAAAAACAAAGCGTCTAGCCTTTGTCATTCTTGTCAGTTATCAAATAGTAAACGACAACCGTTTTATGCTTCTAATTCTTTCACATTTGCTCCATTTGATATTATACACTGTAATTTGTGACATCACCTGTACCTAGTAACTCTGGGTACAAGTACTACATGGTTCTTATTGACAATTTTTCAAATTTTATTTGGCTGTACCCTCTAAAATTTAAATCAGAAACCTTTCCAACCTTTGTCAAATTTTACAAACTACTCCACACACAATTTAACCGCCCAATCAAAACGTTCCAATGTGATTTGGGTGGCGAATTTGACAACAACGCCTTTAAGCAATTCGCCACTCAACACGGCCTTCTATTTCGTTTTGCCTGTCCCCAAACCTCCTCTCAGAATGGCCGTGCCGAGCGTATGATACGTCGCATCAACGATGTCATTCGCTCGCTCCTAATCCATGCTCATCTACCCCCACCCTTTTGGGTCGAGGCCCTCCACACCGCCGCCTATCTCCACAACATACTACCCACAAAACGCCTAAATTTCCTTACACCCACCTTCGCCCTATACCTTCGCCACCCCACATATGACTATCTTCGGGTATTCGGATGCGCCTGCTATTCGAACACCTCCGCCACTCAACCCCACAAGCTGCACCCACGTTCTGTGCCATGCATCTTTCTAGGCTATCCGCCCGACTTTCGCGGATACCGGTGCCTCAACCCCACCACCGGGAAAGTCTCCATTTCCCGCCATGTCACTTTTGCTGAACATATCTTCCCATATAACACTCCACCTCACCCGACTTCCTACAACTTCCTTGATGACCAAATACCCCCTGGTTTCTCCTTTCACCGACCATCACCATATACACCACCACCCATACACCAACCGCCCAACCCAACCTCACCTGTCGTCCCTCCCACTACGGCTCCACCACTTCAATATACTTACACCCTCCGTTCCAAACAACAAACCACCTCCGCACCAACCATACCACCCGGGTTCTATCCAGGCCCATACCCTTCCAACCAGACAGCCCCATCGGCCCAAAACTCATCTCAACCACCCGTTCGACCCAGCCCAGCAGCCCCATTACCCTCTACCAGCCTGCCCACGCCCAACACCTCGGCTCCGACACATCACCCGACCCACCCTATGGCAACCCGATCTAAAACAGGCAAACTTAAACAGCCTCACCAAACCTTTCACACTCAAACTCTCTCTCCCATACCCATGTCCTATACCCAGGCCTATACCGACCCGAACTGGTTGCGCGCTATGCAAGCTGAATTTACGGCCTTATAGGAAAATGAAACATGGGAATTGGTCCCCAGACCGGTTGACCGTCCGGTCATTCGTTGTATGTGGTTATTTAGACATAAATTCAAGGCGGATGGATCATTGGAACATTACAAGGCACGATTGGTCGTAAATGGTAAATCACAAACGGTTGGTATTGATTGTGAGGACACCTTTAGCCCGGTTGTTAAACCGGCTACCATCCGCACAGTTCTATCTCTCGCAGTTTCACGTAATTGGCCGATTCATCAGTTGGATGTGAAAAACGCCTTCTTACACGGTCATCTAAATGAGAGAGTTTTTATGCATCAGCCTCCGGGTTTCGTTGATCGTCGTTATCCAAGATATGTTTGCAGGTTGAAGAAGTCTCTTTATGGCCTTAAACAGGCCCCCCGGGCGTGGTACACCCGGTTTGCCACATACATTTTGTCACGCGGTTTCCGCAGTAGCATGTGTGACAATTCACTGTTTGTCTATACCAAAGGTGCTAATATTGCTTATTTGTTACTGTATGTTGATGATATAGTGCTCACTGCCTCGTCGCCCGCCTTGCTTCATACTATTATTCAGCAACTCTCACGGGAGTTTGCTATGACGGATTTGGTCCAGTTACATCACTTCTTGGGGATTCGAGTAACTCATAAACAGAATGGTATTTTCTTGGACCAGACTCAGTATGCGAAAGATATTATTGCTCGGGCATCCATGTCAGCGTGCAAGCCAAGTACCACACCGGTGGACGTATCTGCTAAACTAAGTGCCATTGATGGTTCTTTGTTCCATGACCCGACCCTATACCGTAGCCTTGCTGGAGCACTTCAGTACCTGACATTTACACGACCAGACATTTCTTATGCAGTCCAACAGGTTTGCCTTTTCATGCACGAGCCTCGGAATCCACACTTTGCATTTTTGAAGCGTATCCTCAGGTATTTACAGGGCACCATTGACTACGGCATTCGTATGGTTCGATCACGCACGGATATGTTAACAGCCTACTCTGATGCTGATTAGGGAGGTTGTCCTGACTCCCGTCGGTCTACCAGCGGCTATTGTGTATTTCTTGGCGACAACTTAATTTCCTGGTCTTCTAAACGCCAGGCTACAGTATCGAGATCCAGTGCAGAAGCGGAATATAGGGGCGTAGCAAATGTGGTGGCTGAGGCCACCTGGATCCGCAACCTTTTGTTGGAACTACAGGTTCCTCTACAGCGGGCTACAGTTGTCTATTGTGATAATGTTTCGGCAGTCTACTTATCGGACAACCCAGTTCAGCATCAACGTACCAAGCATATAGAGATTGATATTCATTTTGTGCGGGAAAAAGTTAGAGTTGGTGACATTCGTGTTTTGCATATTCCCGCGTCTTATCAGTATGCGGATATTTTCACAAAGGGCCTCTCTCGTCAGCTATTTCAGTCTTTCAGATCCAGTTTGAACGTTTGTCCTACGACCGCTCAAACTGCGGGGGGATCTTAGCGATATATATTTCTTATAGATATAGAGATATTATTTTGTCATTTAAATGTTTATCTTTTCCATATTTATCTCTAGGGTTTTTAGGCATCCCTATCATTATATAAAGGGACCTTCTTGATTGTAATTGATCATTCAGAAAATTCAATACAATATTATCTTTTAGTAGAAACTTCTGTTAACATCCGTAGTGATAAAAACTTATGTAATATTATGTGAGAGGATCTTATGTAGTCTAATTATCGCTTGCAAACTTTTTGGGTGATTTGCGGTACTCAAAACACATGTAACCAAATCTGTATAACAGATTAATTTTGGCTTCGACTTTCATTCAACACTTAAAACAAATACCTATTTCTAAGGTTACAAAAACACAACGAAAAACGCGCAACGGGCAACGAGCGTCGTTAAATAAACCTAGTTTTTA
Organism: Ambrosia trifida; assembly: GCA_028751855.1. NCBI lineage: Eukaryota > Viridiplantae > Streptophyta > Magnoliopsida > Asterales > Asteraceae > Ambrosia > Ambrosia trifida. Next base: position 141,851,319 of record CM054125.1, read on the forward strand.
TTAAATCTTAAATCTAATTTGAAACTATTACTCCAATTTCTCAATATATCTTTGTTTTTTTCTCATTAAATTGTCCTTTTGTTCTGCATCTATTAGATGATCATAATATATACCACTTTTGAACTTGATCTAGCAGAAACACGTTTATAACATCAAGTTATCAGAGTTAAATGAGTTAATTCACATACTCATATATAAAATGCACCTTCAAAGTCCCCTTAATCCATATTTATATTAGATGAAGATGTTTTTAAAACTCTTAAGCCTGAATATAGAGTGTTGGTGACTCTTCACACATAACCAGGCCCATGTATTTGGTAGAGGGAATTGGGTCTGAAAGTCAAAATTTCCCTTCTATGTATTAATAATATTTAATAATTTATAAATAAAAATTCAAGAGATAAGCTACAAGAGAAACATCTATCTATATATATATTGCAAAGGGATTAATCCTACATGTCATACTCTTATGCAATCTCTCATTTGAGAGATGCCACATAGGATGTGATGTGACAACTCTAGACCAATATAAAAAAAGAAATAAATATGTTTTAACCTAATCTATTAAATACATAATTTACTAAATTTAGTTGCCGATGAACAAGTAAGAATTGCCGCAAAGCGCATGGCGCTGAAAGCTCAATAAACACAGACGAACACGATGCAGGGCAAAGAAGGGAAATCCTCGTAAAGGCAGCAAGGCGTGTCGCCTTCGAATTGAGGTCCTTTAGTTCAAGCGGCATCAACTGTCGAATCTAAACACTCAGAGATTCTCGCGAGTCTATATAAGTAGATTACTGTGATGTGGCTGAATGTAGAGCAGCCCACCCTTACAGCCTTTGATCAGTAGATTATTTCCCTCTCATGTTTTGTCCCATAACTTTTAAACGTTAATATCTTTTATATATGAAATTTTTTAAATAAGAAAATTACACCAAATTAACAAACGTTTTATTATTTCCAACGAGTACCATAGTGCTATATAAAAAACGGAGAAAACAAACTACTATTTTTTGTAACCCGACAGGCATTGTGTCAAGTTTAGGATTAGTTTAAAAAAATTGTGGGTATGGGTCGGGTCTAGGATTAGGTGATACCCATGACTTTTTTAAAATAATAATATGATAACTTTTGACAGAGATTTGTTTAAAATAAATAAATAATAATAATAATAATAATAATAATAATAATAATAATAATAATAATAATATTCATTAGTCATATATTGGCAAGTCCTTAATTATGTTGTCATATTAAATATTTTATTATGTCATATTAGATATTTCAACCCGGGACGCTCTCGGGATAAAAACTAGTATTATATATATTTATCACATTAAACCAAATAATATTTAGACCTAAAACGTGTTAGTTCGTTTATTTTTGGGCATGTAAATTTCACTAAAGTGGATATATATTATAATTCAAAAACATGGTGCATTAATTGCACATGTAAACAAAATAAAAAAATGCACATTAACATACCTTTGTTTCCATTTAATTAAATTCAATTAGACGCATGGACAGATCTTGAACGAAAAATATGTAGGGGCCGGACTTGATATAGGGGCCTGGTCTTTTCGAAGTGAAGATCCAGCATGGTTTGTTGGTTATAGTAATTAATCAGGATGGGACTTGGAACTGAAAATTCTCATGTTCGATTCCTGATCCAATCCGGGTTTTACTGATTCTTCATTGTCGTGCCTTGGGGGTTGAGGGTCGGGGTTTTCCCCGGGTCTGGTGATTACGTTGGCTCTGGCTACCCAGCGCTACTTGCTGGCGGGCACCTAAGACGTGTCTTTACTAGGGGCGTATGGGTGCCTTTACAATGGTGGGTGTCCCGGGTAGTCGGGATATCAATTTGTTGACCGTTAAAAAGAAGTGTAATGATTAGTTGTTTATTTTTTATCAATAGTTTTTTTTAGCAGTTTACTTCATATGCATAAAATTATTTAACTGACATGTCCAGTTATGTAGTTCTTCCCGACAATCGATGATTTTTTTTCCTGTTAGTAGTGTAATATGTTTTCATATCAAAATCCTAATTATATTTTATAATATGCCCATTGTAGTTTAATCGTATAAATGTCATTATTTTAAAAATGTGTTTATAAAATATCATGTTTTTTTTGTGGGTAAAGGTTCCAATTTTTATTATATATATATATATATATATATATATATATATAGTGTAAGTATCTACAAGAAACCCACCTTATTTAGTAAACTATAGAAACCCAATATGTGGCTATTATGAAGCCACATCATCAAGTATCAATATCATTATTTTATTAAAGAAGGGGTAACAATGTCATTTCATCTTATGGTATCTTTTCACAATCTTCCATAAAGTACACCCATTTTTCTTTTTCACATTCTCCCATATTTGTACTATCTACCTTTTCTTACCAACCCCCAAAATCCCATGATTTTTCTTACCAACCCACACTCTAAACAAGACATTTCTTCATCTTCTTACCATATTTTATTTTCCTCCTCCATGGAAGTTAACCTTCAAGATCCACCTCTAGACATGGATCCTGCATTTTCATCTCCTCCACGTGGTGTGATTCTCAACAAGTTCGCAAGAGATTTAACTGTTGCAGGTTCGTAGATTAAACATCTCGTTCACACCTTTTATTTTTTGCAATTTTACTTTTTTTCTTTTCACTCCATGGATGTTAACCTTCAAGATTCACCTTCAGACATGGTTCCTCCATTTGCATCTCCTCCACGTCGTGTGATTCTCAACAATTTTCCAGGCGATGTCACAGTTGCAGGTTTGTAGATGAAACAACACCCTCGCACATTTTATTTTTCGGAATTTTACTTTTTTTTTCCTGACACATATTTTGTTGTTACTGTTTTGTTAATGTATGTCAGCATATCTAGCGCTCGGTACAGGACAACCTTTGTCGTTGGAAAGAAACAGTTCTGAAAGTGATGAAGTTCAAGGTAATTTTTTTAGTTCCCGTACTGTTTAAAATACGAAATATTACGTTTCTTTCCAAGAAGAGACAAAACATAAGTGTGTGTTTTTATGCTACATGTTAAGAGTTTTTTTTTTTTTTATTATTTTTTTTTTTTGCTATTAACAAGTGTTAACAAAGTTTTATACGTCAAGTTATACTTTTTTGTAAGAGTTTTTATGCTACTACATTCTGTAATTAAGATGCGTCTAATGACCTTTTTGCGCATGGGGTGGTGTTTTTTTTACGCTTTTTTAATCTATGTTTTATTATGTTAGTATTTATAAATGTCTTTTTACCTTTTTCCTATACATGGTTATGTTTTTAGTATACGAGATTTATGATTCTTTGGTAAGATTTGATACTTGGTAGGTTTTTGGACTAACATGTGTTAAAAAAGGTTGTTATTTTTGTGAGTGGCTGGTAACACATGTTAACAGTTATGTCTTTTTTTGTCAGTTGGTCACACTGGTTAACATCTCATCTATTGTTTTGCAGTTGATAACGAAGACCCCCACTGGTTAACATATGTTAACAAACGAAGTCGAAGGAAGCCGAGAAAAATATGTAGAAAAACTTTTTAACAACGTTTTCTTTTTTGTACTCAATGTATAGAGTTATTAGATTTATTTTGTTATAGTGGTTAATAGTTTGTAATGATACTTTGTAATAACGTGTGTTACTAGTTTGTGTGCTTTATTTCTCAGTAAACTTTATGATTTGAATGTCTTGGGGTAGGTTTATCTCTTGTTCAATAGTTTGTAATGATAATTTGTAATAACACGTGTTACCAAATAACATGTGTTAACCTAATGTGTGTTAATAGTTGTATGGTATGTTTACTTATTTCTTTTTGTAAACTTATGAAGTGAAAACATGAGTGGTAAGAAAGACAAAAAGGTTGACAAATGATACAGGTTTAACATATGTTACCACACCACTCATACTAACAAATGTTAGATCTTCTCATGGGTATATGGGGACAACAGGTTTAACTTTATCAGATTAGATAACACATGTTAGCCCTTTGTGACCAACTAACACATGTTACCCTCGTATGCAACATTAACACATTATTTGTACTTGCCCCATTATAATAATATTTTCTTAAAAAAAAGTATAAGAGAGGGTGTGACATGCCCATTATAATAATATTTTCTTAAACAAAAAGTAGGAAAGATGAGAGAGATGGTGTGACATGACCCATTATAATAATATTTTCTTTATCAGATTAGATAATACATGTTAGCCCTTTATGACCAACTAGCACATGTTAACCTTCCATGCAGTTCAATAGTTTGTAATGATACTTTGTAATAACGTTTATTAATAGTTTGTGTGCTTTATTTTCTTAGTAAACTTAAGAAGTGAAAACTATAGGGGTATATGGGGGCAACAGGTTTAACATATGTTACCACACCACACATACTAACAAATGTTAGATCTTCTCATGGGTATATGGGGGCAACAGGTTTAACTTTTATCGATTAGATTAACACATGTTAGCCCTTTATGACCAACTAACACATGTTAACCTTCCATGCAGTTCAATAGTTTGTAATGATACTTTGTAATGACATGTGTTCATAGTTTGTGTGCTTTATTTTCTTAGTAAACTGAAGAAGTGAAAACTATAGGGGTATATGGGGGCAACAAGTTTAACATATGTTACCACACCACACATACTAACAAATGTTAGATCTTCTCATGGGTATATGGGGGCAACAGGTTTAACTTTTATCAGATTAGATTAACACATGCTAGCCCTTTATGACTAACTAACACATGTTAACCTTCAATGCAGTTCAATAGTTTGTAATGATACTTTGTAATAATGTGTGTTAATAGTTTGTGTGCTTTATTTTCTTAGTAAACTTAAGAAGTGAAAACTATAGGTGTATATGGGGGCAACAGGTTTAACATATGTTACCACACCACACATACTAACAAATGTTAGATCTTCTCATGGGTATATGGGGGCAACAGGTTTAACTTTTATCAGATTAGATTAACACATGTTAGCCCTTTATGACCAACTAACACATGTTACCTTCGTATGCAACATTAACACATTATTTGTACTTGCCCTATTATAATAATATTTCTTAAACAAAAAGTAGGAGAGAGAGTGTGACTTGACTCATTATAATAATATTTTTTTAAACAAAAAGTAGGAGAGAGGAGAGAGATAATAATATTTTCTTAAAAAAAGTAGGAGAGAGGAGAGAGAATGGTGATGTTGACTTTGAAAAAGTAGGAGAGAGGGTGTGACATGACCTTAAAGCAACTTTACCAAAACACCCTTGTATGTACTTTTGAGCATTAAAATAATATTATAAGTCACATCAAGTACACACAATGAATCTCATCCATAGATCTAATGAGATGGATGGCCAAGATTGGGTTTCCAAGGTTTACCATATAAGGAGGGTTTTCACAATATCCCTTCCCTATATATATATATATATATATATATATATATATATATATATATATATATATATATATATATATATAGGGGATGGATAATATGGAAACCTCATCTTTTGGAAAAACCCTGCAAACTCTATGGTGACCATTGATCAAGTTTGATCAATGGTCCTCAATTAATTGAATTTAATAATCAAAAGCAACTTGCATTGTGTGGTTATAATTGAGATCAAGGGCAAAATGGTAATCTTAAATAAGCAAGTGGGCCACTTTAATTTTCTGAATCCTAGGTTTAAAAAGGTTGATTTGACACTTGTCAAAGTCACCTCTCTCCTAATTTATTACACTTTTCCAGCACGAATATTAACATACGTTAGTATTATGATACAAAATTCTGACCCTGTGTGAGACATCGCTAACATGTGTTAACAGACATGTACTAAAAATAACAAAATAAAAGAACACATAAAATGTATATTTATTTAAGAAATGATAAAAACGATCATTACAATCAATACTAAAAACGTATTAAAAACGTTTAATACAAACATAATTATTTGTGAATGACAAAAAAAAAAAAAAACTATCATGACAACATAAAAAAAATCTAGCTATGCTTCGTTCTTGATACCCATCTTCATCTTTAACACAAAACATCTCTTCACCTACAAAAAAGGTAACACGTGTTAGTTGGGCTCTTCAAAACACATAATGAGACATCACTGACATGTGTAATGTATTCTAAAACATATGTTTTATTGAAATAACGTATGTCATATGAACCCTAACACATGTTAGTTAGGCATATACTAACGTATGTCATATGAACCCTAACACCTGTTAGTTAGGCATATACTAGCATGTGTTAGCATCACTAACATGTGTATAAACAAACACCAAAACAGTAGCATGTGTTAGCATATTCTAAAACATATGTTTTACTGAAAATAGTGTATGTCATATGGACCCTAACAACTGTTAGTTGGGTATACACTAGCATGTGTTAGCATCACTAACGTGTGTGAGCATACAAGACTCGGACCGCAAAAAATAGACATGTACCCTATACGAGTTCATAACAATTTCACTTGCCAACAAATTATTAAACAGAATACAAAAATTATTTAAACACCCTGTTCACCAAAAGATTAAAAATTTATAATCTTTATAAAAAAAACATCACTTACCACAGCCACATCACCAACGCCGCCTTGTTCCAATAGCCTACTCGTGAAAACCAACACTGAAACAGATACACATGTTAGTTTGGGATCCTTAAACACATAATGGGACATCACTAACATGTGTTAGCATATACTAACATAAAAAGACTACAAATTTATTTATCAATCACATGTGATCTATCAACCTCATGTCCCCAATCCAATAAAAATCTAACATAAACAAAATAATAATAATAAAAAAAAAATAAAAAAAAGGTTAACATAAGTTTTTTTTTCATTCAAGCATTTGATCGAACACTTGGTATGCGACCAAAAACTATCCTCAAAACTCTTATTATTATTATTCTAACAAAACCCAAAACATAACAAAATCAAAATCATACAAGACTCAGACCACAAAATGTAACACATTTTCTTATGAATCTGAATATAAGTTGTCAAAACACTTTTTTAGATTCTAATTTACCTTTTTTATTCTTTATTGCGGGTCTTGTTGCTCTCCACCTTATGAATGAGACCTCTAATCCGCCCAGGTGGTTTTCCCTTTTTCAAGATATACATCAAGTTTAATGGAATCGAGTGATGGTAAGAAGATGGAATTGAATCCAGATCTTATGAATCTGAAGATATAAAACAGAGTTTCTGATTCTTAGATAATAATAATAATAACATTTTCTTATGAATCTGAATATATAAAACAAATCTCGTTCTTTCGATCCAGATCCAGAAAAGAGAGGGATGAGAGAGAGAGAGAGAGAGAGAGAGAGAAAGAGAGAGAGAGAGAGAGAGAGAGAGAGAGTACCGTCGACCAGAGGTGTGGTTGCCGGAGATCCAGAAGAAGAAGAAGTTGTTGTTGTTGTTGTGGTGGCGGTGGTGGTGGTGGTTGTGGTGGTTGTGGTGGTGGTTCTTGAGAGAGACATAGAGAGAGGAAGGTAGAGAGAGGAGACAGAGAGTTGAATTTGAAAAAAAATAATGAAGAGAGAGGGGGGGAAAACATATATATATATGGAGAGAGAAGGGGGTGATAAAAATGTCCAATATACCCTTCCTAATATAATATTATCAAATATTGGCTTGGTTGATGTGGATGAATATGGTCCACTCAATGGGTTTCTTGGGGTTTTTCCATTTTAAAGAGTTTTCTCTATATACTTACACTATATATATATATATATATATATATATATATATATATATATATATATATATATATGCTAAAGGGATACTAGAATCCCTTCAAAATAAAGAAACTCTCAAAAACTCAATGAGTGGACCACATTGCTCCACATGGTTCATCCTATATATGATATTTTATTAAAGGAAGGTTATATTTGTAATTTTACCCCACTCATATTAATCATACTATAAAACCAACATTTCTCTCTCCATTTTTCAAACAATTCATTCCCTCCTCTTCTTCTTGGCTCCCCCTCTTTCTCTGTGAATGTACCTCCACCACCACCGAACCACCCTATTCACCACCGCACCACCGAACCACCACCGCAACAGCGAACCACCCTAGCCGTCGTTGTTTTCACCACTGTCATCGTAGGAGGGTCGTCGTTTGTTTTCATCAGAATATCATCATCGAAGTCGACCACCTAAGATTCATCATCGTCGCCACCTCCCTGTAACCGGTTATGCCTTTTTTATTTTTTTATTTCTCTAGTTATATTTTTTAAGTTTATTATTAGGGGGTATATGTTTTTCAAGCTTGTTATATGTTCCAGCCCTGTTTCTTGTAAATGTTTTGTGGATGTTTGTTAAAAAGCATTATAGATTCAACTGAATACCTTGTTTTTTTCATAAGGATTTTTTAGAGGCAAACAACTTTTTGATCAGATTGTTCCAGCCCTTTTTTGTGGCATCTATGTGTTTTTTTTTTTTTTTTTAGTTTGTAAAAATTTGTTTTTTTTTCTAGCATCCCTTTTTTTTGGGGTTGGGGGGTTAGGTGGTTTAATATTTTATTTTTTTCAAGTTGGAAATAATTGTTGTTTTTTTGCGTGTTACTAGCATCTCTTTTTTTTTTGGGTGATTGATTATGTTAAACATCGAAAAAGATTTTTCGTTTTGTGTTTTATGTTCGTAGTATCTTTGTGTTTAGTTAGGGTGTTTTTATCGTCTATATTTTTGTATGATTTTTGTTTTTAGTTAGGTTGTTACATGTGTAGCACATCTGTTTTTTGCAGTCAAATTATGTTTTATGTTTTCTAGCATATCAAATTCTGTTATATGTTTACTGCAGACTACATAAGTGTTGTCTGTGCTTTTCATGTTACACATGTAATACTCGTCTGTTCTTGCACCATGTCTGTCTTTTTTTTTTGTTTTCTGATGTATGGGGTTTTTTTATGTTACGTATGTCTTTTTTACAGAAAATGTATGTTTTTGTGTTTTCTTATATAGGCTTACGAATCAGAGGATGATGGGCTTGGCGGTGGTTTAATATATATCTTTTTTTTTTTTTTTTTTTTTTGTGTTTCTAGTTTTTTTTTTTTTTTGGGGTGGGGGGGGGGGGGGGTTGGGGGGTTAGGTGGTTTAATATTTTATTTTTTTTAAGTTGGAAATAATTGTTGTTTTTTTGTGTGTTACTAGCATCTCTCTTTTTTTGGGTGATTTATTATGTTAAACATCAAAAATGATTTTTCGTTTTGTGTTTTATGTTAGTAGTATCTTTGTGTTTAGTTAGGGTGTTTTTATCGTCTATATTTTCGTATAATCTTTGTGTTTAGTTAGCCTGTTACGTGTGTAGCATATCAATTTTTTGCAGTCAAATTATGTTTTCTGTTTTCTGGCATATCAAATTCTGTTCTATGTTTCCTACAGACTACATAAGTGTTGTCTGTGTTTTTCCTGTTACACATGTAATACTCGTGTGTTCTTGCACCATGTCTGTCTATTTTTTTTTCTTATGTATGAGTTTTTTTTATGTGACCTATGTCTTTTTTACAGAAAATGTATGTTTTTATGTTTTCTGATATAGGCTTATCTATAACTACAGACACAACATGCGATTTTATTTGTTTTCATGATCAGTTTTCAGAACGTTGTAATTTGTGTTTTCTCTGTGTTTAGTTAGGGTGTTTTTCTCGTCTATATGTTCGTATCATCTCTGTGAATTTACTTTTTAGGGTGTTTTTTATGTGTTAAGTTAGGGTATTACGTGTGTAGCGTATCTGTTTTCGCAGTCAAAGGTTGCTTCTAATTCAGTAAAAAATGTATGCTGGGTGCAGACTACAAAACTTTGTCTGTGTTTTCCAGGAAAAAACCCCTGTTACACATGTAACACTCGTGTTTTTTGCACCTTGTCTGTTTTTTTGTTTTTTTTTTTTTTTGTTTTTTTTTTCATATATGAGTTTTTTCTGTTACCTATATGTTTTTAATAGAGAATTGTTTTCTTTTTCCTGCTTCATATTTTAAATGTCAACATTTACTCTGCTATAACATACGTTACAGGTACTATTTTTTAGTCAAAGCATGGATTCCAACCCCAGCACTCCGCCTTGGGAGGTTTTTTAGCCCCGTTACCGGTTGAATTGGATATCCCTCCTGTTGTAGCTGAAGATGAACCCGTCGCCCCCGTTGCCCCAGATATCCCGCCTTTAGAACCGGTTATACCCGTAGTTCAGGCGGATGATGGGTTTGTAAGCGACAAAGATTTCGATTGGAATGCGGCCTTTGATTATATTTTCCCCGAAGAATATCCGCCACCAGAAGACTATATGACACCGGAGGATGATGTAATTTACACACCTGAATGAGCTGTTGGTTACGAAGCAGACCTAGGGGCTGAATATGAAGAACCATATGAACCTAAACTTAACAAAACTGTGCTGCCGGTTACGTCTCAGGAAGTTGGGCGTATTAGGGCAGAATGGGAGGGTATAGGTTATACCGAGGAACAGTGGGCTTTTTATGCAAAGTATGGTTATCGGATGCCGTCTGCTACTGTTGGTTGCAATGCGGGATGTCGGGGTTTACATATTACATATGAAGAATTGGCTTTTTATGAAAAGAATGGTTATTGGATGCCAAAGGGCGGGGTATGAATCTTTAATTCTATGTTTTGTGGTTGATACAGTTTCACTGTAATATAATTTTTGAGTAATATGTTTTATGCAAGTTTTTTTAGGGAGGTGATAATTACAAATCAATGAGATAAACATTATCTATAAATAGACTATTCAAATGTCTAATCTAATACAGATGAACAATATGATGTATAGCTTTTTTTGAGTAGTATGTTTTTTGCAAGTTTTTTGTATTGTCATGCAATGCAGCACTACTTAACAAAAATGATATCGGCTGATGAATCTTAACATATGTTACAAACAAGAACAGTTTCATTGTAATATAATTATCATGTTGTCAGCCGAATCTTAATTTTATATGAATCTTAAAAGTAGTGAATATTAAAAAAGAAAACCATATGGACCTTTCGTTACGTATGCAACAACTCAGGTGCTGGTACAATATAACCAAAACAAACATGTTGTAATAAAAAAGGCGGGATGTGAGGATTTTTTTAAAATTAATATGAAAAAATCGTGACGGTTTTTACGTACGTAACCATACTGGTGCTAGCAAATAATATGATTCTGATTAAGCCATGCTTTTAATAATAAATCAAATAGTTTTCTTTAATCACTAAAAATCTGTTTTTTTTGTAAAGAAAAAAGTGTGAGAGAGAATGTTGGAGAGAGAAGATTAGTGAGAGAAAGAGAGAGAGAGAGAGGGAGAGAGAGAGAGAGATGATTGATTTGATGGAGAGAGAAGAAGGTGGCATTTGACCATTGTGCCCTAATTTTGTCATCTACCTTATTAAATCTATTAAAATATTATGGAATGAATCTAGGCCATTGATCACTTTAGATCAATGGCTCTCATAAGGTTTACAAGGTTTCTTCATTTTAAGTGGGTTTATATTTTAACCACCCCATATACATATATACATATATTTTAAGCATTTTGGGCCAAAAAAATCAAAACAGCGCCGAGCACTTTTTTTTTTAAAAAAAATAAATAAATTTTTGACTAACACATGTTAAGCCAAACTAACACGTGTTACCTATTTTTTACACGAAGACGGTTTTTATTTAAAAAAAAAAAACGGCTCGGTGCTTTTTCGATTTATTGGCCCAAAATGCTTAAAATCATGTATGTTACATACCCTAAAATTTTCATAGAAAAAAAAAGTCGGGAAGTAAGAGTTTGATAGAGTTTCCAAGGTTTTCACTATAACCAGGGTTTCCAATATAACCTTATACTATATATATATATACTTTCCATAATAGGAGAAGCGTGAGTGACGTCAGAAAGCTGATGTGTCAGCCGGAGAGAGTGGCCACCAATGCGCGTATGATGCAAAAACTGACATCATTAATCCCATTAAAAAAATTCAAAAAGAGGGGTGGGCCACATGAAACCACCGCTGTTGCCCCCAACAGCTGTTCTCAATCCATGCGTCTGCCAACCAACAGCAGACCTTTACTAATATATCCTCTCAGCTATTTTTAGGCCCTATGTTTTTGAATTTTAAGGGGGAAAATTTAAATCCACGTAGGGAAACGTGCCTCATCAGCTCCCTATATATAACCACATAAGCAATGCACCCATTTCTTCTATCAACTTTGAATTTTTAAAAAAGATTTTCAACTTTCCCTCCTAAAACATAAAACAATGTCCACCTCAACATACGATGAAGAAAGCCGTTGTGATCTGTATCCAGCCAAAGACATGTGGTACACGAAGGCTCGAGTTATAAGAAAGTGGAAGAGGGCTTATCCATTGCGGAGTTTGATGTTGAAACAAGAATAAGAGTGTGGTTGTAGTGCTCAAACCGTTGGGACACAGAAGAAGCCTGTTGATGAAGTCATTGTACTAGGAATTCAAGAGGTTTCAATATCATAGAGACTGCGCACTTGTTTCATAATCATACAAAGCCACAAGAAACCCTAATGACCCTGCGTACTTGGTGTGAACTTAAAATCTTAAACGAAGGTTTAAGTGTCTGCGTACTTGACTAGTACGCAGACTTGACTGTGTTGCCAAGGGGTTACCATGCCCGTGTATGACTAGATCTGCGCACTTGACTTGTGCTTGCGTACTAATCTAAGTGCTCAGTCAAGTATGTGCGCACTTGACTGAGTACTTGACTCATTTGACTATGACTTGGACTGCGCACTTGGAAACCATGCGCACTTGGACTTTAAACAACATGTGACATTCATTTTGACCATTGAGACACTTGAACGGACTGCGTACTTAAACCCGGACGTTAATGATCTTAAAACTGAAAATCAAACGTATCATGGACACTGATGACACCAATCCATCAAACCTTAATCCTATGACTGTTAAAATTTCAAACTTAAAAAAAAAATTAATAAAATCTAAGTTAAGTACGTTGTCCGTCTAAGTTTAAGTCTAAGGTCAGTCATTGGAGATCTAATTGGCTTTTCGTGCTCTTGGTTTAAACAGATGGCACTCGATTGGGATCCGAGAGGCATGCACAATCAGCCGATGAATCATGAAACTGATGATGTCAAGTTTAAAGACGTGGTGACTTGGATCAGATGCAGCAAAGTCGGATATGCTGTGCAACACGTTGTACCAGTCTACTGTTCTCACATTGAAGACTTCTGGAGATCAGCTCGAGTTGAAACTGCATCAAGAGTCAAGCGAATCAACGCTACAGTCCGAAACAAGGCTGTAGTCATCACTGAAGACACCGTTCGAAACGTGCTGAGACTGCAAGATCAGCCAGGAACTGTCAGATTCATGCCCAAAGCAGATATTCACCAACAGTTCAAGAATTTCGGCTATAAGGGTGATTTCGACAAGAGAGGCGACATCAAGAAAAGCCAGCTAACAAGAGACTGGAGACTAATCAGTCATGTATTTATTATGTCTCTATGTCATAGAAAGGGAGGCTACAACGCGCTCAGTGCTGAATGGTCGACAGCAGTGATAAAGATTTGCAAGAACGAAGCGTTCAACTTGTCAGGCATGATCTTTGATTACATGGTAAAGAATGCAGAAGCTGGGTTAGGCAAATGGGTTATGTACCCTAGGTTCGTGCAGATGATGATCAACGCACAACACGAGAATCTGCCCCTCGGTGATCAATACAATTTCACCAGAGGTGCACGATTCTTTACAGAATGCAATACGCCTGACTGGGAACCAATGCTGGAGAATATGTATGCGGCCCAGCGATATCCATTAGTCATGGAGCTGTACAACAAGATCAAGAAGAGAAGGTCAGATGCTACTGAAACTCGACAACAGTCCATAGCTGCTCCTGCACCTGGACCATCTGAACCCACTCCTTCTTCAGCTCAGCCAACTGCTGAAGAGATTGCTCCTGAAAAATCAAGGGGCAAAAGAGTGGCAACTGAACCTGCTCCATTAAAGCCCAGCAAAAGGACGAGACCAGCTGGTTTATTACAAGAAGGGAGAGATACATTGACACCTGAGCAGCTTGAAACTGCCGAAGTTCTTCAACAAGTTGCTGAGTATGAGAGGGCAGCGAGAAAGAAAAGGAGAGAACAACTACCTGAGTCAGAGATTTCTTGTGTAGTGACTCAGGATGATATCGAGGAACAAGTGATCTTGGAATCCATCTTTGGGGCAGAACAACCAAATAAACCAGGGCCTTCCACTGCTGCTGCTCCAGCCCCCAAAGCTCCAGCCCAACGATCAGCTGAACCATCCTCCTCAGCTCCTGCTGCACCACGTTGCAAACCGGTGCATCAGGAACTGTATGAGAAGCTAGTGAAAGAGGTTGGTAAAACGGCTGCCAGGGAAATCTGCACTCTGAAGAGTGACGTGCACAACAATCAAGAGCTGAGAAAGAAAGTGAAGAAGGTCAAGCACAAGAACCGGAACATGGAGAAAATCATCAAAGATCAACGATACCTGATCAAGTTTCAGAATCAGGTTCAAATGCAAATGTTTGATATGTTCCAAGAGTTCAAGAAGCAGCAAACTGGTGCTACTAGTGCTACATTTGATGAGACTTTTGATTTCGGAAAGTTTTTGGAGGAAGAGAAAGAGAAAGAAAGAGTTGCTGAGGAAAGTGAGGTTGATGAGATAAGTGAAGATGAGATGCCCGAGAGATTTGTAGAGATGGGAATGGATGAAGAAGTTGTTTATGAGACGTCAGATGGGCACAAGTTGGATCCTGAAAGATCAACTTGGTTTCCTAGAAGGCCCATCACCATTCCAGCCCTACATCAAAATATCCATCACACCAGGTCAGCTCACAAGGAGAAGATTATCTCCTGGAAGTACGATGAAGAGAAAAGATTATTTGCTGTGAAGAGAAGAGGGGGAGTGATACAATACTTCAAGGGTCAAAAAGAACTGAAGTCTCTCCCCCGATGGGATATCAGGGAGCTCAGCAGGGCCCCATTCATCAATCACTCACTCGAAACCCAGGCGTCCATGGTCGAGTGGGTTATTAAGAAAGAATGTGACACTGATTTCCAAATCCTGAAGCCGCAGAAACCAAGAAGGAGGATCTCCAAGAAAAGAATCGATCCAGCAACCGGACGTGGCATGATAACTTATGTGATTGACCCTCCCAGGTCGTCACACGAGTTCTTATTAGATCTGAGCTTCCAGTGATGCTGAGGGACTTTTAAAAGTGGTTTTACGACAGCAACACTGGTGAAGCAGTCATCAAATTGCAATACGATTCGGAGGCTTTGAGGATTTTGGATCCAGTAGACGTGTTTGCACTTAATCTGTCAGATCTGAATATGCTGTTTGCAAATCAGATTAATGTGGGTGCCGGGAACGCGTTGTTTGAAGAAGCGGTGTTATTTAGAAGGGTTGTGGATCGGGCTATGAAGCATAAAAGGGAGCTGCTTGAGATAGTCGACAGGATCAATGCAGCATATAAAGAAAAGGATGGCAGGGAGAAAGCTGCTCAAGCTACTGCTGCTGCTGCTGCTGCAGAAGTTACTCAACCTGAAGTCGAGACTACTTCAGAGGTACAAACAGAAGATCCTGCAACAGTAGCCGATCCTGAAAGAACTGCAATAGAATCAACTCAAGCTCCTCAAGCAGTTGAAGAAGATCCAGTCGCACTGTACATGCAAGACCCCCCAGAACAGGTTGAAGGGGAGCAAAGTGAGGTTGAGATAGATGGAAGATTGAAGAACTGGTAGCTGTGGTCTAGGGGGAGTATTGTTGGGTTATATTGAGACCACAGTTACTAGATTAGAGACTTTTGATAGCCTATTGTATAGTTTGATAAATGAAGGACTTAGTATGTAATTAAGACATGTTTTAGTACACAAACCCTAGGCTGCGCACTTAATTACACGGGCCCTGCGCACTTATGTTAAGTGCGCAGGCCCAGGTGCTTTCCTATATAAACAAAGTGTGTGCACAGCTCTAGGGTCAGGGTTTTGGGATAATCTGTGTAGCACACGTGAATAGGTGCGTATTTGTCAGTGTATTCCAAGGTTATTCATCATCAAATCTGTAATGGAATCATCATGTTATTCATTGTGTGTGTCGGTTTTATTCATGTTCATCTAGTATCTTTGTCTTTCTGGATTAATCACTTAAAACACCTAACAAATAGGTGTTTATAAGTGATAACAATCTATTGCATATCACAAGATCTAGCATTCGGGACTTACACATTAAGCACCTAAGGTGAGTTTACATAGCCCCTTTTACCATTTCACTATTTTGGGGTGAAACATGTTACAACATCAATTTACAATTCAACATAAGTGTCTATGTGTTATTCTATGTTGCATTATGTCTTAAACATTACTATGGTAAGCACAATTATTCTAGCATAATCATTAACTCCGTACAAGCCAACGATACACAATGATAGATCTATTGGACTGACAACCCCACCCGGATACGTGTACCTCCTACATAGGTAGCGTGGGTGATTGTTATCGCAACATAAATGAGTGAACCATATGCGTATGGGATGGACCACAATATTCTAGTCACAAGGTTTGATTATGCACACGATTTACCGGGTAGTATTGTTTTCACATATGGACTAGACTTGCCATGACACTCGAATTGTACAAATTTTATTCAACATTCAAACCTATGTAATTCTCACCAACTTTTGTTGTCCCAAAATATTTTCAAACTTAACATGTTTCAGGATATAGCTTGCTTGAAGATTAGAGTTAATGCTTGAAGATGTGTATCTAGTATTTTTCATTTTGATGTACAAATTCTTTTAGAACAATAGTATGTAATTTATGTAATTAATTAATGAAATTTATTATTTACCATGAGCTACTGAACAATCGTCAATACGTGACATCCCGATGTTTCCGCCATCGGTTGGGGTGTTACATTGTCCGACCAGGTGAAGGAGCCGTCAGAGACCAAGAAGTGGCTCTTGACTGAAGGCATGCTCCTTGTAGCTTGGAGGGTTCATACCGGAGAGGAGCTTCGTGCTGAAGAAACGTTGAACTCTGCTCTTGAACAGTTTGATAATCTTGACTTTCCATTTCTTCAACATACAGGGCGCTTCATCGACCAGCCGTATGAGGTCCTTCGAGCTGCTGGTCTTTCCGGTGACATCTTCAAGCCTCCAAATCAATCTTAGTCGATGCTTGTCTTAGGTTTTATAGGCCACAACGGCCGTTCTTGTTAATTTCGGATCAACTTGTTTTGTTTTAGTTTCGGGTTGTCGAATCCTAGTTTGTAATGAAACGGTTGTTTTTTGTAATGAAGCCTACGTTATCTTCCCTTTGTGTAATGATTTTCTTCTCTTTTTTTTTGAGGGTTTGTTTCGTCCCTTTATTCTTTTACTACTTTGGAATGTCGTAGACTTCGTGCCTTAGTTAATTTTTTGGTTTTTTGAGGTTTGAGGCTTATAGTTGGCTCGGTTCGGCTTTCGGACAGGCACGTTGGTATCTTTTGCCATTACATATATTGTTATTGTCGAACCACGATATGCGTCCATATGTTTGTGGTTCGGAAGTGTTTACACTTTACTTTTGCTTGCAAGTTTGTTTAGTAAAGTCAATCAATGACTCCGAAGACGTTTGGTTGAGGGTTCGGTGTTCGTTATGCCTGTTCACCAAAACCTACCTTCGGCGTCTTCTTTGAATAAGTAGAAGGGTAGACTTTATAGTTTTTTTCGATAAGATAGTGTTTGTTTGCATGTTATGTTTTTTTTAAGAGTGCTTCGGCACTGTTTTATGTTATCGTACGAGATTAAATAGGTTTTTCATTATTTTCCCTTCTTTTTTCACCTTTTTAAGGTATTTTCAAAATGAGTCGAATGTTTCGATCTCCATTGTATCTCGTCCGGTATCCGGGTTCGACGTTGGCTAATTGTGCCTGCCATCATCGGTTTCGGCATGTTTTCTGCTTGTTTTTTCGAAGGATCGGAGTGTAATTTTCTAAACAAGTTTTTAGGACGTCCTGTTGCTATTAGCAACTTGTTCCGACCTTCATATAGTATTTTATTCTCTTTATGGATCGGAGGTATGTTCTCCGGTTTTAATATTAATTTTTTAAAACATATAAACCAATGTATTTAAACAAACGTGTACCGAAGCTTTGTATTATGAGTGAAATAAGAACATCCCACTTACAAATGTAAAAGAGAAAGGCTCGGGGTAACCAACATCCCGTTTTACAAGCAAAAAAGAAAAAAGGTTCAGGCTAATCAACATCCCGTGTTACAACTTAAAATTATTGAAAGATAAAATTGACCACTTGCTTCGTTCTTCGGTGCTTCACATGTAGCATTTCTTCAAGTGGACCCCATTCCAAGTCCTGGGGATTAGGGTACCGTCTATTTTGGCTAAGGTGTAAGAACCTTTCTCACCAGCGGCTGTTATTTGGTACGGTCCTTCCCATCCCAATGCTAATTTGCCTGAGGGTTTGGCTCGGCTGGCCTCGTTGCTTCTGAGAACATATTCTCCGACCTTGAATGTTTGTTTTTTCACCCTGGCATTATAGTAGTTTTCGAGTTCTTTCTTGTATCGATATTCTTTGATGGAAGTCATCTCCCGTCTTTCCTCCAAAAGATCTAAGTTTAGCCGAAGGGCGTTATCGTTGTCGGGGATGGTAGTCCTCCGAGGGCTTATCATGCCTATCTCGACTGGGATCATAGCTTCGGTACCATACGTTAAACTAAATGGTGACTCACCGGTGCTTGTTTTTGGCATCGTTCGATGAGCCCACAACACGTTTGGTAATTCATCGGCCCAGGCTGTTTTCTTGCCCCCCCAATCGACGCTTGATTCCTTCGACGATGCTCCGGTTCGCTCTTTCCACTTGGCCATTGGCTTGTTGGTGAGCGACCGATGAAAACAGTTGCTTAATGTGATGGTCGGAGCACCATTTCTTTAAGGGGTTTTCAGCAAACTGCTTTCCATTGTCGCTGATGATGTAAAGTGGTAGCCCGAATCGGCAAACAATATTTTCGCAGACAAACCTCTTCACCTGATGGCCCATGATGTCGCCCATTGGTTTTGCTTCGACCCATTTGGTGAAGTAGTCGATGGCCACCAGTAAGTATTTGACCCCTCCGGTAGATTTAGGGAACGGTCCGACAATGTCGATCCCCCATTTTTGGAACGGCCAGGCCGCTGTTACTGGGATTAATTCGTTTTTGGCTCGGAGACTGACCGGGGCATTCTTCTGGCATTCTTTGCAGCTTTGAAGTTCTAAGACAGCACTTTGGTGCATATTAGGCCAGTAATAGCCTCAGGCCGCTGTTACTGGGATTAATTCGTTTTTGGCTCGGAGACTGACCGGGGCATTCTTCTGGCATTCTTTGCAGCTTTGAAGTTCTAAGACAGCACTTTGGTGCATATTAGGCCAGTAATAGCCTGCATTCATTGCCTTGGTGACGACCATCTTTACATTGTCGCTGATGATGTAAAGTGGTAGCCCGAATCGGCAAACAATATTTTCCCAGACAAACCTCTTCACCTGATGGCCCGTGATGTCGCCCATTGGTTTTGCTTCGACCCATTTGGTGAAGTAGTCGATGGCCACCAGTAAGTATTTGACCCCTCCGGTAGATTTAGGGAACGGTCCGACAATGTCGATCCCCCATTTTTGGAACGGCCAGGCCGCTGTTACTGGGATTAATTCATTTTTGGCTCAGAGACTGACCGGGGCATTCTTCTGGCATTCTTTGCAGCTTTGAAGTTCTAAGACAGCACTTTGGTGCATATTAGGCCAGTAATAGCCTGCATTCATTGCCTTGGTGACGACCATCTTTGGCCCGACATGTATGCCACAAACGCCGAAATGGATCTCTTTGATAACATATGCTGCTTCGTCTGCAGAAAGACACCGGCGGAGTGGGCCTAAAAACGTTTTTCGATATAGCTGGCCATTTTGAACTTGGTATTGTAAGGATTTAACCTTCAGTTTTCGGGCTTCGGCTCTGTCTTCTTGGACCCATCCTTCGACGATGTGCCTCAGGATAGGAGTCATCCATGTTTCTTGTTGGGTTTCAACTTGTAAGATAGCGTTTTCTTCGGTCAAAGGCTTGTTTAGTACCTCAACTCTTGTATTTTGGGCGTTGTTCATGGGAGCCACTGATGCAATCTTGCTGAGAGCGTCGGCCTTTGTGTTTTCTTCTCTTAGATTGTGGAAGATTTTACAAGTACGGAAGGACGCTGTGAGTTCTTGTGCTTTCTAGAGGTATTTTACCATGTTCGACTCTCTTGCTTCATACTCCCCTCGGAGCTGATTGACTACAGGCAGGGAATCGGCATGAACCTTTAGGTTTTGAACTTTGAAATTTTGAGCTATCCGGAGGCCAGCTAACAAAGCTT
Organism: Ambrosia trifida; assembly: GCA_028751855.1. Classification (NCBI taxonomy): domain Eukaryota; kingdom Viridiplantae; phylum Streptophyta; class Magnoliopsida; order Asterales; family Asteraceae; genus Ambrosia; species Ambrosia trifida. Next base: position 141,871,707 of record CM054125.1, read on the forward strand.
CGTATTCAACCTCGTTATTGGAGCTCTGAAACTCTAGTCGGAGGGCATAAGTGAATTCAGTGCCTTCGGGATCAATTAGTATGAGACCTGCTCCGGAACCTTCGGCACAGGATGCACCATCTGTATATAAAGACCATGTTTCAGCTCCTTCCGGTACTTGTTCCTCTGGTAGGTCTTCACCGTTCGGTAGTTCGGCTATAAAGTCTGCCACAGCTTGTCCATTCATGGCTCCTCTTGTCTTAAAAGTTAGGTCGAAAGCTCCTAGTTCGATTGCCCATTTGGCTAATCGTCCGGAGACTTCCGGTTTTCGGAGCACATGTTGGATATTTTTCTCAGTTTGGACCTCTATTTCGTGTGCTTGAAAATACCTTCTCAGTCTTCTTGCAGCATGCACCAGGGCTAGTGCAAGTTTTTCCAATGTAGGGTACCTGGTTTCATAATCTCGTAGGGCTCGGCTGACATAGTAGATCGGAACTTGAGCTAAATGTCGATGGACAACGAGGACTGTACTGATGGCACCTTGGGACGCTGCCAAATAAATGGTGAGTGTTTCGCCCGGTTTTGGTGCGGTGAGCGTTGGTAACATGCTGAGACATTGCTTCAATTCATCAAATTATTGTTCAGCCTCCTTGGTCCATTTGAATTCATTTTTGCCGAAACTATTCTTTAGCACGGTCATGAAGGGTAAAGTTCTTTCAGCTGCTTTCGAAAGAAACCGGTGCAAAGCCACCAACCTTCCGTTCAACGACTGAATTTCCTTGACTGACTTTGGAGACTTTAGCTCCATAACGTCCCTAACCTTTTCTGGATTAGCTTGTATTCCTTCTCGTGCAACCATGACACCGAGAAACTTACCTGATTCCATGCCGAAAGAACATTTTTCCGGGTTCAGCTTCATGTTAATCTTTCGAAAGCAAGTGAATGCTTCTCGGATATCGGTCATCATGTCATTTTCATTTCTGCTTTTGATCACCACATCATCCACATATATTTCAATATTTTTGGCGATCTGATCCTTAAATGCCTTATCCATTAATCTCTGGTATGTGGCTCCGGCGTTTTTGAGGCCGAAGGGCATCTTTGTGTAACAGTAGAGCCCTTCAGCGGTGATAAAAGCAGTCTTGTCTTCGTCTTCGACTGCCATCTGAATCTGATGGTAACCTTTGTACGCATCAAGGAAGCATTTTAGCCGAAACCCATCTAGTGAGTCGAATTTTACGTCCATCTCGGGAAGAGGGTAGCAGTCTTTAGGACACGCGTTGTTTAAATCTTTGAAGTCAACGCACATTCTCCACCCACCGTCTTGCTTTTTTACCAGTACTGGGTTCGATACCCAGGTTTGGTACTGGACCTCTCGGATGATGTCAGCATCAATCAGCTTCTTGACATCTTCGGCAATGGCTTTGTTTCGATCAAGCCCCATGCTTCTTTTCTTTTGTTGCACCGGTCGGACGGTTGGGTAAGTATTCAGCTTGTGTTCGGCCAACGTTCTGGGAACCCCCTTCATATCTGAGTGTTGCCATGCGAAGGAGTCCAAAGACTCGGTTAGGAGGCTCCATAGGGCAGCTTTATAATTAGCCGGTAGTTGTGCACCGATTGTCACCTTTTGTTCCGGAAAACTTGGGTTAATCGACCATTTTTCTGACAATTCCTGGGTGATTGGTGCGGCTTGCGAACTCGAAGCTTGTCTTACCTCGGCCACATGGTACACCTGTTCAGTGAACATGGTTGTTACTCCGGCTTCGGTTGGGAATTTTACTGCTCCATGTATGGTGGATGCGACCATACGAAAAGCACACATACTCGGCCGTCCAAGGATGACGTTGTGTACTGAATTTGCTCCGACGACTAGAAAGGTTAACATAACCGTTCGGCTTTGTTCCTTCTTGCCCAAGGTTACTGGGAGAGTAATATGTCCTATGGACTGGACTACCTCTCCTGAGAAGCTAACCAGTGGCATGGAGACCTGTTTTTCACAAAGGTTTAGCTACGGAATTGGTTTCATTTACTATTATGTTTCAAGAAAACTTGGAATACCTGCACCATCCTCTTTCGGGTTTCTGGTGCCAACTGCTGAAAGCAGTGATGGTACATTATCTCCGAGGCGCTGCCATTATCTATATAAACTCGTTGGACTTTGTGTCCGGCTATGACAGTGGAGATGATTATTGGTCCTTCCAGAAATTGATCTGGCGCTACCTCCGGGAATAGGATTGCCTGTCACATAAAGAGATTACTTTTAGAAATGAGACGATTAGGTCTTGTAATCATGGATACACTTTTTATAAGCGTAAAATTTTGGCGACCTGACTCATGAATGGAGAAAGATGAGCACCGGAACGCTTGATGCCGTGCAGTACGAGGGGCCTTATCATGTTGATCCCATCCTGGTTGTTTGTGTTATGGATTGCTGCTGGCTTTCCTTCCTTCACTTCCTTTATAAGATGAGAAAGCTTCCCGGATCGGATTGCCTTCTCTATCTCTTGTCGAAGGGACCAACAATCATCGGTATTGTGGCCTTTTGCTCGGTGGTACTCGCAACATTTTTTGGAGTTTCGGTCGGCTGATGGCCGTTGCTTTGCCGGAGTGGGAAGTTGTAAGTTTTCAGTTAATAGAATATCTCTTGGAGTTTTGGCTAAGTCGGTCATACTGCCGAACTTTCCGGAGCCTTGAGGCTTGGAAGAATTAGTTCGGTCGGATCGATCATATGGCTGCTGCCTATTCTTGTTCCAGTGAGTATTTCGATTAGCATTATGCGAACTCTTTTTCCATGAGTTTCGACCCCCTGAGTTTCTGTACTCTCCTTCGGAGGATTGCCCACAGGCGCTTTTTCCTCGGGCGAATGCTCTAGCTCTTTCCATAAGTACCTCCATCGTCTTCGGCAAATCTTCGTGTAATTTTTCCACCAGTTGATTGTTTCGGACCCCGTGACAGAAACCAGACACTCGAAGCTGGTCCATCACCCCATTGATCTGCATGCTTTCAATACTAAAACGATCAATGAAGGCTTCCAGCGACTCTCCATCCTTCCTTCGGATGTTATGTACTTCGGTGATGTCTTTGGAGCAGCGCCGTTGGTTTGCAAAGTTTAACTTAAACAACCTTCGGAATTCTATCCAGTTGGTGATTTCACCGGCGGATAAACCGTCGAACCACACCCTTGCCGCCCCGGTGAGGGTTTGGACAAACATGTGGCACCACGCTGGCATCGGCCACAGCTCGATTTCAGTTGCTCCTTCAAACGCGAAGATGTGGTCGTCCGGATCTGACGTTCCTTCATATTTTTTGATTGTAGCTGGCATTTTTAATTTTGTCGGGAGCCGTGCTGTGGCGATTCTTTGCGAAAACTTGGAGTATGATGTCATGTAGGCTGGTCGGTACGGGGCGGTGAGCTCATCATCCCCTTGAGGTATGATTGACGTTTTCTCCGAAGAGATTACGCTAGTTGGGATCGGTCCGGTATGACCTAGGGATGATAGTTGCCCGTGTGGAGTTTGATTTGGAGTAGTCGTGACGACTATGGAGTGAGTAACCAATGGCCCCAAACTTATGGTGGTTCCTGCCGGAGCAGTGAACCCCTCGGTTGGGAATAAATTAGCCCTTACACTTTGTATTTTGGCCTCCTTGTCCTGCTGCTCCTTTAGTCGAAGCAACAGCTCGCGATTTTTTCGGAGGAAAGCGTCATCGAATTCCCTCGGCGGATCAGTTACTCTTGCAGCCGAAGCACCAAAGGAAAGTAGCAGCTACTGTGTGCTGCCTTTTGTCATTGTAGAAGCAGTAGCTGGTTCTAACGATGTGATGACTACTTGGTCATCATCATGCTCAGCTGCTGTTACGTCTTCAATTGTGAACTCCTCAGAACGTGCCGTCATGGGTGGAAATTACTCTTTTCTAAAGAAAAGAAACACAGCAAATTCACGGATGGCGCCAATTGAAGAGGAAAAAAGTTACCCCTGGATGGTTCAGAGAACCAGATCTGAGAGTTGAACCTTGAAGATGATTAAAACACGTTAGATCTGCTGTAAACCTGCAAAACTAGACATCGTGAGGCTCGCCACAGGGGAGAGGAGATGTCTCTTTATGACCACCCTCCGGCGTGAGAATAAGTATGGCTTTAAGAACTCAAAAAGTATGAGAGAGAGAGAGAGAGAAAGTTGGTTCGGAATAGTTGAGTTACCAAATGGGGAAATTTGGCGAGTATTTATACTTTTTGTGATGGGCTTCGGTGGTTTAGGGCCCATGGGCCTTTTCACCGAAGCATCGTTCATCTGTGCCTTAGGTTCGGTCCGGCCCTTATTGTGATGGTCCGGCCCAAGACTACATATTCTCTTCACTAAGGTTACAAAAACACAACGAAAAACGCGCAACGGGCAACGGGCATCGTTGAATAAACCTAGTTTTTATTAAATCTTAAATCTAATTTGAAACTATTACTCCAATTTCTCAATATATCTTTGTTTTTTTCTCATTAAATTGTCCTTTTGTTCTGCATCTATTAGATGATCATAATATATACTTTTGAACTTGATCCAGCAGAAACACGTTTATAACATCAAGTTATCAGAGTTAAATGAGTTAATTCACATACTCATATATAAAATGCACCTTCAAAGTCCCCTTAATCCATATTTATATTAGATGAAGATGTTTTTAAAACTCTTAAGCCTGAATATAGAGTGTTGGTGACTCTTCACACATAACCAGGCCCATGTATTTGGTAGAGGGAATTGGGTCTCAAAGTCAAAATTTCCCTTCTATGTATTAATGATATTTAATAATATATAAATAAAAATTCAAGAGATAAGCTACAAGAGAAACATCTATATATATATATATACATATATATATATATATATATATTGCAAAGGGATAAATCTTACATGTCATACTCTTATGCAATCTCTCCTTTGAGAGATGTCACATAGGATGTGATGTGGCAACTCTAGACCAATAAAAAAAAGAAATAAATATGGTTTAACTTAATCTATTAAATACATAATCTACTAAATGCAAATATTAAACTTTTATTATTTTCCCTCTCATGTTTTGTCCCATAACTTTTAAACGTTAATATCTTTTATATACGAAATTTTTTAAAGAAGAAAATTACACCAAATTAACGAGCGTTTTATTATCTTTCCAACGAGTACCATAGTGCTATATAAAAAACGGAGAAAAGAAACGACTATTTTTTGTAACCCGACAGGTATTGTGTCAGGTTTAGGATTAGTTTTAAAAAAAAATTGTGGGTTTGGGTCGGGTCTAGGATTAGGTGATACCCATGAATTTTTTAAAATAATAATATGATAACTTTTGACAAAGATTTGTTTAAAATAAATAATAATAATAATAATAATAATAATAATAATAATAATAATAATATTCATTAATCATATATTGGCAAGTCCTTAATTATGTTGTCATCTATCTATATATATAAAAGAAAACGTATATGCTGACGTGGCGTGTAATGGAGGTCTCAACCTCCCCTTGAGAGTGCCACGTGGCATCATAATTGAAAGATTTTAGTGTTTTTGAACTATTTCCTTTTTTAATTAAAAAAAAAGATAAACATAAAACCCTAAATTAAATTGAGTTATTTTAGGAAAAAAAAATTAAAAATAAATTTAAAATTTTATCTCTCATGTATCCTCCCATAATTTTTAAACGTTTATATCTTTTATATACGGGATTTTTTAAAGAAAAAAATTACACCAAATTAACGAGCGTTTTATTATCTTTCCAACGAGTACCATAGTCCTATATAAAAAACAGAGAAAAATCGACTATTTTTTGTGGGGTTTCGTTCATACAGGAAAAAAACACACAAAGTTTTCATGTTATTCATTAATCATGTTTTTTCTTTTAAACCAGGTTCTTATCTACGATGTTGAAAATCAGCCCAATCGCCATGTTATCATTGGAATTTTACTAGGTATACTTCATCAAGAGAAGTTAGGAGAAAGAATCGCGCAACACTGCAACACATAGTGTCACATTATAGCAAAGTTAATTTTTTTATTTATTTAATTACAAGAGTAATAATTATTACTATTAGTAAAAGTATTATTAGAATGGTTATATTTTTCAACCCCAGGACGCTCCCGGAAAAAAATTGATAGTTGCTGACGTGACATTCAATGGTGGCCTCAACCATCTCTTGATTATACCACGTGGCATAATGAGATGCAATGATTACAACTTCCAACTTAAGTGTTTGTTTAGTTGATTAGGTTAGGAATTATAAGAGCCATTAGAATGTGAGAAATTAAAGAGATGTGATGAGTTTTTTAATAGTTGCAGCTTACATAAGTGATTCTTTAGATGATTACTGATTAGGTTTTAGATTAGGGAATATGAGTTATTACTGATTAAAATACTATGAACATGCAATGATTGAGAGATTTTGTGGTTAGTTAACTTGAACCATTTGTAATAGGTTATCACGTAAAATTAGATTTTTCAACCCCGGGACCCTCCCGGGGTAATCAGCTAGTATTAAATATTTTACTATGTCATATTAGATATTTCAACCCAGGAAGCTCCCGGGATAAAAACTAGTATAATATATATTTATCACATTAAACCAAATAATATTTAGACCTAAAACGTGTTAGTTCGTTTATTTTTGAGCAGGTAAATTTCACTAAATTGGATATATATTATAATTCAAAAACATGGTGCATTAATTGCACATGTAAACAAAATAAAAAAATGCACATTAACATACCTTTGTTTCCATTTAATTAAATTCAATTTGACGTATGTACAGATCTTGAACGAAAAATATGTAGGGGCCGGACTTGATATGGGGGCCTGGTCTTTTCGAAGTAAAGATCCAGCATGGCTTGTTGGTTATAGTAATTAATAAGGATAGGACCGGGAACTGAAAATTCTCATGTTCGATTCCTGATTCAATCCGGGTTTTACTGATTCTTCATTGTCGTGCCTTGGGGGTTGAGGGTAGGGGTTTTCCCCAGGTCTGGTGATTACGTTGGCTCTGGCTACCCAGCGCTACTTGCTGGCGAGCACCTAAGACGTGTCTTTACTAGGGGCGTATGGGTGCCTTTACAATGGTGGGTGTCCCGGGTAGTCGGGACATCAATTTGTTAACCGTTAAAAAGAAGTGTAATGATTAGTTGTTTATTTTTTATCAATAGTTTTATTTTTAGCAGTTTACTTCATATGCATAAAATTATTTAACTGACATGTCCAGTTATGTAGTTCTTCCCGACAATCGATGATTTTTTTCCTGTTAGTAGTGTAGTATGTTTTCATATCAAAATCCTAATTATATTTTATAATATGCCCATTGTAGTTTAATGGTATAAATGTCATTATTTTAAAAATGTGTTTATAAAATATTATGTTTTTTTTGGGGTAAAGGTTCCAATTTTTATTATTATTATTATATATATATATATTATATTATATTATATATATATATATATATATATATATATATATATATATATATATATATATATATAAGGTAAGGATAATGTGGAAACCCACTCTTATAGTGAAAACTCTGGAAACTCTGACTTCCCAATTTTTTTTATTTTTGAAAATATTAGGGCATGTAATATACATGATTTTAAGCATTTTGGGCCAAAAATATAAAAAAGGAGCCGAGCACTTTTTTTTAAAATAAATAAATTTTCGACTAACACATGTTAAGCCAAACTAACACGTGTTACCCATTTTTTACACGAAGACGGTTTTTATTTAAAAAAAAAAATGGCTCGGCGCTTTTTCGATTTTTTGGCCCAAAATGCTTAAAATCATGTATGTTACATACCCTAAAATTTTCATAGAAAAAAAAAGTCGGGAAGTTAGAGTTTGATAGAGTTTCCAAGGTTTTCACTATAACAAGGGTTTCCAATATAACCTTATACTATATATATACACTTTCCATAATAGGAGAAGCGTGAGTGACGTTAGAAAGCTGATGTGTCAGCCGTAGAGAGTGGCCACCAATGCGCGTATGATGCAAAAACTGACGTCATTAATCCCATTAAAAAATTCAAAAAGAGGGGTGGGCCACGTGAAACCACCGCTGTTGCCCCCAACAGCTGTTCTCAATCCATGCGTCTGCCAACCAACAGCAGACCTTTACTAATATATCCTCTCAGCTGTTTTTAGGCCCTATGTTTTTTAATTTTAAGGGGGAAAATTTAAATCCACGTAGGGAAACGTGCCTCATCATCTCCCTATATATAACCACATAACCAATGCACCCATTTCTTCTATTAGCTTTGAATTTTCTAAAAACGATTTTCAACTTTCCCTCCTAAAACATAAAACAATGTCCACCTCAACATACGATGAAGAAAGCCATTGTGATCTGTATCTAACCAAAGACATGTGGTACCCGAAGGCTCGAGTTATAAGAAAGTGGAAGAGGGCTTATCCATTGCGGAGTTGATGTTGAAACAAGAAGAAGAGTGTGGTTGTAGTGCTCAAACCGTTGGGACACGGAAGAAGCCTGTTGATGAAGTCATTGTACCAGGAATTCAAGAGGTTTCAATATTTTATTCGTATCTTTTATATGTCTTCACTTTACTATATTTTTGTATTGTTTAAAAGTGTATGTTTAATATACATTGTGTGTGCAGCCGATGTCTTTTGTTGTTGTTGCCACCATAAAAAGTGTTGAAGAAAGCTATGGTTGGTTTTATGCTGCCTGTCGCAATTGTAACAATAAAGTTTTAAGTAAATATGAGTTTTTGCAAAATGCTGAAGAAGTGTGTGAAACAGTTCTGAAATTGCCTGCTACTGCTTTGGCTTGTGGGAAATGCGATTAGGAATGTACTTCCATTACCACAAAGTATGTAAATCAGTAGATGTATACACTGTTTTTTTTTCAAGAATTTTCGTTTCATGTCATTCATGTTTTTTTATGTATGCACTGTTTTTTTATGTTTTATTTGTTTTAGGTTGAACTTGTAGATAAGGGTACAAGATGAATCAGGAGATGTATCATTTGTGATGTTTGATAAAGATGTGATGATGATCATTGGAGCTGTTGCATGGTATGTTAGGGAAAGGGTGTTGAAGGAAAGCAACACAAATGATGATAAAGGAATTGCGTTTTCTCTAGTTGTTGAAAACAAATTGACTTTCAACCTTGAGGTTTGTGATTACAATCTTGTAAGTGAGTACCATGTGTACACTGTTGTTAAGATTAATTGCCAGCGTATTATAAATAAAGAGTTGGTTGATGGATATGAGAATGTACATGGTGCATCTGCCGAGGTATTTATTTTAATTTTATTTTAATAACCATTTATTTTTAATAGACGTTTAAATCTGTTATGCTTCTTTATATTTGAGCACTTTTTAGGTAGGTCATTCAGGAAGTTTGTCGAAAAGTGTCTGTTAAGCCTTTAGAATCTTCACAACTTGGGTTTCAAGTTACATCTAAGGTATTTATACTTTTGTGCAAGTATGTCTATGTTGTTGCTACATCTTGTATTCTTATATAACATTTGTGCAAGTATGTCTATGTTGTGCAAGTACGTCTATTAGCTTTTTTGTGGTTTGTTTAAAGGATCTTGTATGTGTTGATGCGTTTGTTGATACTACCACAAGTCTCAATGGAAAAAGAAGTCTTGAAGATTGTTGTAATGTAAATTTTAGTGATCAAACTTCCAGGGGCAAAAGATTGAAGAAGAAGTCAGCTAGATTTCAAAATTAAGAACTTATTATTAACGTATTCAGATGTTTGTTAAGTTTTCCGAGTTGTAAGCTTTTGTGTACATCTTTGCAGTTAAAAAGCTATGTATGTTAACATCTTTCCAAACCTTGGTATGAATATATTTTAGTTAACAGCTGTTGTTTAACATCTGTTGTCGTGGATGTTATGTTACTTTGTCATCCTCATCTGTTTTAACTTCTGTTATGCAATATCTGTTTCAGGTCATTTCTTAAGAAGTTTGTTATGCAAGTATTATTTATTTAAAACTTAATAAGTAGTAAACAAAAACTATAATTACACCTTTTATTGATGGTGATATTTTTGTATAATTTTTATTCATATAATGTGACGACCGGGAAAAATTTTTCTTTTTATCGCTTCGTTCTCTTTGACTTCGGGAAATTTTCGGGACGAAAATTCTTTCAACTGGGGGATGATGTGACACCCGGCATATTCAGGGTAATACTTTTCATACTTTACATACATACGTTTCACTTTGCATACATACAAGTCTACCTCAACGAAAACATTGAAAACAACTACTTAATATCATACTTGACCGGGTCGGTTGAGTCGTGTCGATGATTCGGGAATCATCGGGAGTCGTTACAATGGTCCGAGGGATCATTGGTTGTCGGTCCATAACCATGTGTACAAGGATCGGTGATTCGTGGAATCGCCGGGTTTAACGCACACACGCAAGTCTCGAGTCCCGGGAATTGGTGAACGGACGCAAACGTGTTAGTTATCGTGCATTATATGTTTGTAATCATTATGTGACTTGCCGGTATGTGAATACGTGTTTATATGTGTTAAAATAGTGATTTCGCGTAATTGCATGACATTATAGGTGATTACGCGTAATCACCAATAGTATAGGCAATTAGGATCCTAATCGCCTATAGCAACATGTCTTATAGCAAGATGTCCTATAGCAACATGTCTTATAGCATCCTAATCACGTGTACTGTTCACGCAATTAGGGCCCAATCGCCTATAATTACATGTGGTATAGCTCCCAATCGCCAGTTATACATGTCTTATAGAATCCTAATCGCCTGTAGCTGCTGTCTACTCGCCTAAACTGCATATGACGACTAAAAACGCCTATAAATACCACCCTTATGTTTTAAAACATCATTTGTGAAACCCTAATACACCCCAAAGCCACCCCACACCTTATCCAACCTCTGCAACACATTTTTGAGCAAGAAATCACATTTCCAAGCCTTACACCTCATAATCTCACCATTTCAAGGTGTGTTCTTCATTCCAAACCTTTGTAATGATATTGTTTTGATCCCTAAAGGTCCAGACCTGATTTATAAACATTTGTGTCTTTGAAAACTCATTAAAATCAGTTTCAAAGCAAACCCAAACCTCTATACTTGTTATATGTGATGTATTCATGCAAGATAGGATTTTTATCTTTTAAACATGATTGTTCTTGTGTTATTATTGTGTTTCTGATCTAAATAAGTTAATATGATGATAACCTAGGAGTTTGAAGGTTCATAGATGTGTAATATTGATATTAGGCGTTTTGACCCGTTTGAATGATTATGGTGGATTGATGATGATATGTTGTGTTTTGTTGATTGTTTGAGGTTAGGGTTTACTCTAGGATGATGCTAGAACAGTGGGATATTGTTGGACAACGTCATTATGTGATGAAATCTGAATATATGCTATTTAGGGTAAGTTTTGCATGAGGATGAGATGTTTACATGATAATATTGCTATTTTAGGAAAACACATGCATTCGGTACGGCTAGGGTGATGATAAATTAGGGGTTTTTGCTTGAAATAGTTGGGTTAATGTTTTGGGTTGGATATCGGGTGTTTACACATGTTTCGGATCTGATTTGGAGGGTTAAACGCGCAAAAAGACGGAACAGAACAGTACTAGCGAATAGGGGCTCCTAATCACCAAAAGGTTGCCCGAGAATGCTCGGAAATTGATTCGTTGGCAGTTAAAAAAAAACTTTGTCTCTATGAACGTTTGCCTAAGTTATAGGAGCTATAACATTAGCTTCATTTTGCATTTAATTAATGTGAATTTATGTATAAATTAGTTCCATACTTTATTAATTGCATAAACTATCTAACCACAGATGCATATGTGGGGGCATGTGTAACGACCTGAAGTGTTACGGGTCTCTTAAACGGGTCGGATCGTACCCGACCACCCGATTATTTATTTAATTATTTAAGTTCGAATCTCGCGACTAACCATTTTAATTGATTTTATAAATAATAATTATTGGATTTTTATTATCTCGGTAAAACGCTCCTTATCTTCTATTAAAACGTTTCTTATCTTATTACTATACCTGTTACCAAACACCCGCGTCTCAGTTATTATCCCCGTAGCCAAACACCCCTTGTTATAATTATCCTCTATAAACCTTGTTCCTTCCTTGTCTGCGTACCATTTACAATTCACACACATATGTGTGTGTATTAGAGCAGAGAGCAACCACAACCATTTCCACCTCCGGCCAGCGCCGCCGCCGCCGCTGCCGGACCCGCCTTCCTCTCCGTCAATCAACCGCCTCATCTCCTCTGTTTCACTAAACTACCCAGCTGTGAACTATACTCTCTCTGTTCCTGTTCTGAACATGAACCCGGATCCACCAATATCAAGCCATAACCACCCCTTCATCCCTCTGCTTCTGATTAACCCAAGATAACCCGATAAAACCCTTCGCTTCATCCATCTCCGGCGAAACTGTTCCCCTGTTTCTGTTCCAAATCATACCCGGTAAACCACCAGTTAACCCGTAAACCACCCTGTTCGTATCTTTGTTTCTATTAACGAAGCCGGACAGTCACCGGATATGGTGACTGTCAGCGGCTCTTTTAACCCTTCTTCCGGTCCATCTGTAAGCCGAACCTAACCCTCTGTTTATAATCAGATCTGGATAACCCGCGATTGGGAACCTGTAATTATCAACGGGTCTTGTGTTAACCGGTGACTGTCACCAGAAGCCATGGTCATCGGGTCACCCTTTGGTTCATATTCGGAAGCCGGGTTCTCTCTATTTTGTACTCGAAGCTAACCGGTGATTATATGTTCACATAGTATTAATTACCGGTTTGGAAGACGAGTTTGATAACCCGGTTGGATATAATTCCCGGTTAATCCTTGATTCTGTCCCGATTATATTCCGGTGAGATCTGGTTATGCCCCGGTAAATACATCTCTAATCGTTCTATTGGTTATCAAATATTATGTTATAATCTATTTTTAACTAAAGATTATAATTGTTATTTGTTATGAGGTAACGATAAACGAGCTGGAGGATACAAGTCGATACTGAGTCGACTCGATGACTCGGTCAACACCCGGAATAGAACCCGGTCCATTGACTAGACGAGGATTATTAGAATTATACGATTATATATATATAATACGAATAACGTACGGACTTGATAATAATAATAAGAGAATAATAATCATATATAGAATATATACGTTTATATATATAAGATTCGATATATAGAACGATATACTAGACTCGGGTTAATGATAATATGATCAGCCGAACCAGCATCCGGGTAAGTACGTGTCTAGAGTCCTATAGGTTTGTGTGCCAAGCTGTAATGGCCAGCTTTATTAGCTACGAGTGCTAAGCTGTAATAGCCAGCTAGATTTTAGGATGTCCGTGTCGTGTCAATAATAAACCCCGAGTTTAGGACTATCTAATATATACCGAACTCTATATATACATAAATTGTATATGTGATATATATATCCTAAATAATACAATCTAACGAGTCCCACGCGTAAAACGTATCTATATATATATCTGACATATAATTGTAATAAAAGAGACTATAGAAGACTATACGCAAACCAGTGAGTATCGTGAACTCCCCTCTTTTATTGTTTTATTAAACGTTTTAGGGGAAACACATGTCATTTATTAGAAAATATAGAAATGCTTTACATAATAGAATTAATAAAGGAAATATAATAGAAAAGGGGATAATAGAAACGACAAGGACAGTACTGACCGGTATCTCGCCATTTCCTTTATTATCCAACTAGAGGATAATAACCAGTCTTACCCGGTAAAGGGTAAGAATAAGTATGTTTACCACAAACAGAGTGGTACCATCGATAGGAATGGCAACTAATAGAATATAATAGATTGACATATAATCGGTACAATTTAATCGAATTGATATAATAGAATATATTCCCCCTCCAGAATTAGAATAGTAAAGCATGGTTTATATAAAAGAATTACAAATAAACGAACTGGCCATTCACTTTATAAAATACACGACCTCACCAACTTTATGTTGACAGAAACTATTTTTGGCATGTGTTCAGGTACCCAACAGATATGATGACGTGGATCCTGGAAGAGTCAAGACTGTCAATATTCTGAATCCGCTGCGTAACTCCGATAACCCGACCCGATGACCCGGCCACGTCAGGCTGGGTCGTTACAGGTTGGTATCAGAGCTGCGCTTATGGACAGTCTTGAAATAATTATTAATCCAGGATCTACCAGAAATGTCTTTTAAAAGAAATTGTGATTAGAAATATGGATAGGGTAAAAAGAATATTAGAAGGTAAAATTTTGGGTACCTAAATGCCAAACCATTATAAAGTTGGTGAGCACCATAACAGTATATTAGAAATTAAAACAAATCCACTACAGGATATTACTAGAATGATTATGTGGGGTAAATTGACAATTCTGTACATAATTGTGAATTTACATACACATTTAATTTCTGGGAAATCTTACAGGATATTAAGGCCATATGAAGTATGAAAGAATATAGAACATAAATCACGGCATTAAAAGAAATAAGACAGAAATACAGAACATAAACCGGATAAATATTAAAAGAAATTAAATCGAGATATAAATAAAGAAATGAAGTAAGTTATAAAAAGTATAAATATATATAGAAAAATAAATAGATTATAAAACATAAATCATCCATCGTTAATTCAAGAAACTTCCGATAAGTTATTGAATTATTCCAGTCCCAGTGACTATTTATATCCGATCGTTAACCTCACGGTTATTCCAAATAATTATAAACAGAATACAAATATACACGCCAAACTTGAACATTCCTATGCTCGAGTATCCGTAAATATTATTTTTACCCTGTAATTTCCAAAATTTTTAATCTAATATACTAGAAACATATAAATATCGTGTTTTTAAAGAATTTTCTCTCGATTACTTAATTAAGGATTAAATATACTCCACGATTATTTAGAAGGTTTTAAATCTTTTCAGTATAACTACAAAGTTTATTGATTTTATATTTAGTCATTATATTTATACTAAACCGGTATTTCAGTTTTGAGTAAAAATATATAATTACCCCTCCGTTTAAAATTTTAAATAAACAATTTAGTTAATTTATAAAATTAAGAGAAATCTATTAATATTATAACTTATTTAAGTATTGATAAATTTTTGAAAAACCCCAGAATCTATCTCAGGTTTTATCTAAATTTATCCGTTTAATCTTAAAGTTTTGATTTCGATATTTTAAGAAATTTACTTATTTTATCAATTTATAATAAGAATTTTATTTATTAAAAATTTAAGAATTCCGACACTATGAAAAATTTTTACAACGACCCTTTTCAGATAGTTATTATTTTCGAAAATAAGTATTATTATGAAACTTGAATCAGTATTATTATTATAAAATTATTCCTAAAAGTTTTTATATAAAAGAACCACGACCGTATTATTTTATCGAAACATATTTTATATCGCATTTAATGTTATTTTCATAGAAATTTATTCATCAATTCGTATTCGTATATATAAATATTAATAGTGTTCTTCCGTATAATTTTATAACTATGTTCGATTATATAATTTCTCGATATTGTTTTAATATAAACGATAAGCATATATTCCGTTATAATCTAAACTCATATTATAATTCTGTAAAAACCTCGGTTGTACCATTTTGTCCGAATATATTTCACTCCATATTCGGTACCATTTTTCGTAAAGATCTTTAGTTGAATTTGTATCCGTATATATGTCAAGATTATTTTTGGCATGATTCTATATTCATATCCGATCGTACAACTTCCTTGATATTTTATCTCGATATAAATAATAAGTATTTACCACGTTCTATAAATCTTTCTTTGGATATATACATCGAAAAACCTTAGCCAGATGATATCTTCGATCTTTTCTCCCGAGAATTAAGATAATATTTTGAATAGAAATATTATTATTTCGAAATTCTCGTGACAAAAATAATTTGGAATCTCTAAAGAAACCGAATTCTTACTCGCTCGATTATGCGACAATATAAGTATCGTCTTAATCCTGTGACTTGAATAAGTCAAAGATTAAAAGATTAGATGGTTATATTGGACATCTTTTGACATGATCAAATTCTTAAACGATTGACAGTCTATTTCGTTAGACTCGGATCAACATGTTTTATTCCGGAATAATATAATTTCAAATATAAGAGAAAATAAAGAAGAAAATATCAGAATAATATGTGAAGGACACATACCTATTGTGATTAAAATAAATAAGTACTGGAATGTTAGGTGAGGTGGAATAGTAATTATGATCGCGACATAATTATGAATGCCACAGGCACAGTAACATTCGAGTAGGAGTTTATCGAGATCCCAGTATGTTTGTATCATAAACATATTAAAAGAAATAATAAGAAATAATAATAAGAAGAAATATATATATTCGAATCATCAGCGTATCATATATGGAGAATATGACCACAGAACTGGCAATCTAGTTGGAATTTCTTTGTGAAATACGACTAAGAATATGTTCGCAGAATAAAAACCATTGATTGGTTAATTTCTACGAATCATAGAAATCAGTATATTGATTTCTGATTGCCAACTAAAGATAGTTGTATGTCCTCTGTGCAATCTCCGGGGCAAATGATATCTGGACCCTTACAGAAGGTATATCCGGACATTTGTCACCAAGTCACAGAATTCTTATAAGGATATATGATACTATGAACAAATCTTTGTAGTCACTTCGTATGAAGACTTGTGCGAGTTGTAGTACGATCAAATTGGTAAAACGGTAAAGTGTTACCAAGTTGAAGTGATGAAAGAATTGTTAAATCTTTAAAATATAACAGATATAAATTTATATGGATTCAGAAACCGGAAACGGTAGAATCCAACGAATCATTAAAAGAAAATAATTGATACCAAGCGAAATCGCGTAAAGATTCGCAAGGTATAATCGAACTAAAAATGAAAAATGAATAGAATTATGCTCATTTTTCCAGTGAAACTCTCGGGCCAAAGAAAGATGGAATTCCTATTTCGAATAACGGCTTGTGAGAGTTATTCTAAGAAATCACTGTTCTGGCAAGAACTATCTATACGATTATCCCAACGAGATAAGCTTCGCTTATAATAAGTTGGATTAAGAATCTATAATAGATTGCCTATATATGAGTTTATCGGAAAGTGTTTTCAGACACTGAAAGTATAGACTTTAATTGAATACATAAAAGAATTATTCCAAGCAAATATATATTATATAGAAGTGATGGAATTTATAGTGTGTACTATAAATAGTATCAGTATTTGCTTGGATATAAAGGAATATAAAGAGATAAATAATAGAATATAAATCGAAGAATAAAAGAATTATAATCTAGAACAGACATCCGATATGTCTGAATAAAAGAAAGGCATAGGAAATGCCAGGTATCAAGAGAAGGCATTTGAAATGCCAAATATTATTTAAAAGGCATCCGATATGCCAAGAAATATAATAATTAGATAAGAATAATAATCGTAAGGAAACGACTAGAAATTTTATAAAAGAATATTTTATAAAAAGAAATTATAGAATATCTAATCGAGAGTGCCAACGAATCTCGAAGTGATATCAAGAAGGAATAACTGCAGGAATACTTAACGCAATAAGTATTCATGCAGTAAACCTGAATGATAATCATGATTTTGAGAAAGAATAATCGATGCATTGCCATCAGAATCCTAAGTCAAAGAATCGTAACAACGACTGTTACCAGTTGATTCCGAGACTATAAAGAGAAACTTACATATAATTGACTGTAGAATTGTGAAAGACCTCATTCACGATAATACACTGAGAAAAGTCAAATAATATGTAATGAAATACAATGCAGTTAATCATCAATGAAATAGTCAGTAAGACTATTAGCGATGATTTAAGAGAAATCTCAATAATTGATTTCAGTAAATCAAGACGATAAAAAGGAACTGTTGAAACAGTATAATTCAACAAGTTCAATTAGTCTTTTCCGGTACCTTTAAACTCCGGATAAGATACATCTAATGATTTAAAGAAATCATTTCTACTCTTTAAGAATTGGAGTTACAATGATGACAGATTCTAAAGTTCGAATATAAGAGATAGTAGCTCGGATCCCATTCAAGTCATGATAATGAAGGGAATTCCGTATCTATCTCTTAAGAACCAACTAGGATACATCATTGTAAAGGAATCCGACGATGATTATATCGTATCACTTTGAGATTCTAGCAATGGTTGCTGGAAGTTTGTAAATCTCTTTGGAGATAAACGATCAGAATCCCAAAGTATGTTCGAATCGTCTTTATATAGGAATAATATTCAGTCTATTTCTCATTCTAATGAGAAATAAGATAAAAAGAATATTCGTAGTATAAAGAAAGATATCAATCTATACGGAAAACCTTTAATAGTCATACCAGAAAATACAGATAGTCCATGTATCTGTATTAACATGACTATAGCAAGAAAGGTTAAAACGTAGATGTGAATTGATATAAAGATCGATTTCCTCGCAAACCACGAGTACTGATTATGACTCGTGACGAGTGTTCAAGTTTACATTATAACATCCTTATCGATCAAGGGTGTAAAATACAAGATCACTCAAATTTCGGGGACGAAATTTCCTAAGGGGGGGTGAATGTAACGACCTGAAGTGTTACGGGTCTCTTAAACGGGTCGGATCGTACCCGACCACCCGATTATTTATTTAATTATTTAAGTTCGAATCTCGCGACTAACCATTTTAATTGATTTTATAAATAATAATTATTGGATTTTTATTATCTCGGTAAAACGCTCCTTATCTTCTATTAAAACGTTTCTTATCTTATTACTATACCTGTTACCAAACACCCGCGTCTCAGTTATTATCCCCGTAGCCAAACACCCCTTGTTATAATTATCCTCTATAAACCTTGTTCCTTCCTTGTCTGCGTACCATTTACAATTCACACACATATGTGTGTGTATTAGAGCAGAGAGCAACCACAACCATTTCCACCTCCGGCCAGCGCCGCCGCCGCCGCTGCCGGACCCGCCTTCCTCTCCGTCAATCAACCGCCTCATCTCCTCTGTTTCACTAAACTACCCAGCTGTGAACTATACTCTCTCTGTTCCTGTTCTGAACATGAACCCGGATCCACCAATATCAAGCCATAACCACCCCTTCATCCCTCTGCTTCTGATTAACCCAAGATAACCCGATAAAACCCTTCGCTTCATCCATCTCCGGCGAAACTGTTCCCCTGTTTCTGTTCCAAATCATACCCGGTAAACCACCAGTTAACCCGTAAACCACCCTGTTCGTATCTTTGTTTCTATTAACGAAGCCGGACAGTCACCGGATATGGTGACTGTCAGCGGCTCTTTTAACCCTTCTTCCGGTCCATCTGTAAGCCGAACCTAACCCTCTGTTTATAATCAGATCTGGATAACCCGCGATTGGGAACCTGTAATTATCAACGGGTCTTGTGTTAACCGGTGACTGTCACCAGAAGCCATGGTCATCGGGTCACCCTTTGGTTCATATTCGGAAGCCGGGTTCTCTCTATTTTGTACTCGAAGCTAACCGGTGATTATATGTTCACATAGTATTAATTACCGGTTTGGAAGACGAGTTTGATAACCCGGTTGGATATAATTCCCGGTTAATCCTTGATTCTGTCCCGATTATATTCCGGTGAGATCTGGTTATGCCCCGGTAAATACATCTCTAATCGTTCTATTGGTTATCAAATATTATGTTATAATCTATTTTTAACTAAAGATTATAATTGTTATTTGTTATGAGGTAACGATAAACGAGCTGGAGGATACAAGTCGATACTGAGTCGACTCGATGACTCGGTCAACACCCGGAATAGAACCCGGTCCATTGACTAGACGAGGATTATTAGAATTATACGATTATATATATATAATACGAATAACGTACGGACTTGATAATAATAATAAGAGAATAATAATCATATATAGAATATATACGTTTATATATATAAGATTCGATATATAGAACGATATACTAGACTCGGGTTAATGATAATATGATCAGCCGAACCAGCATCCGGGTAAGTACGTGTCTAGAGTCCTATAGGTTTGTGTGCCAAGCTGTAATGGCCAGCTTTATTAGCTACGAGTGCTAAGCTGTAATAGCCAGCTAGATTTTAGGATGTCCGTGTCGTGTCAATAATAAACCCCGAGTTTAGGACTATCTAATATATACCGAACTCTATATATACATAAATTGTATATGTGATATATATATCCTAAATAATACAATCTAACGAGTCCCACGCGTAAAACGTATCTATATATATATCTGACATATAATTGTAATAAAAGAGACTATAGAAGACTATACGCAAACCAGTGAGTATCGTGAACTCCCCTCTTTTATTGTTTTATTAAACGTTTTAGGGGAAACACATGTCATTTATTAGAAAATATAGAAATGCTTTACATAATAGAATTAATAAAGGAAATATAATAGAAAAGGGGATAATAGAAACGACAAGGACAGTACTGACCGGTATCTCGCCATTTCCTTTATTATCCAACTAGAGGATAATAACCAGTCTTACCCGGTAAAGGGTAAGAATAAGTATGTTTACCACAAACAGAGTGGTACCATCGATAGGAATGGCAACTAATAGAATATAATAGATTGACATATAATCGGTACAATTTAATCGAATTGATATAATAGAATATATTCCCCCTCCAGAATTAGAATAGTAAAGCATGGTTTATATAAAAGAATTACAAATAAACGAACTGGCCATTCACTTTATAAAATACACGACCTCACCAACTTTATGTTGACAGAAACTATTTTTGGCATGTGTTCAGGTACCCAACAGATATGATGACGTGGATCCTGGAAGAGTCAAGACTGTCAATATTCTGAATCCGCTGCGTAACTCCGATAACCCGACCCGATGACCCGGCCACGTCAGGCTGGGTCGTTACAGCATGGGTCTCAATATAGAAGAGGTCATGAATCTCTAAAGGGAATACAGCCAACAGCCATGCTAAGACTACCATGTTACTGCTGTGCACCACGGTGCCATAACAACATTGACCACCATTTTATAGGTGCATATGTGGGGGCATGGGTCTCAATATAGAAGAGGTCATGAATCTCTAAAGGGAATACAGCCAACAGCCATGCTAAGACTACCATGTTACTGCTGTGCACCACGGTGCCATAACAACATTGACCACGTTTGCCTAAGTTATAGGAGCTATAACATTAGCTTCATTTTGCATTTAATTAATGTGAATTTATGTATAAATTAGTTCCATACTTTATTAATTGCATAAACTATCTAACCACAGATGCATATGTGGGGGCATGGGTCTCAATATAGAAGAGGTCATGAATCTCTAAAGGGAATACAGCCAACATTGAACTATAGGCGATTGGGAGCCCAATCGCCATTATTACTAGTGATTACAGCCCTACTCGCCATTTTGACCCTCCTAATCACCAGTTGACTTTTCCTAATCACATGTTTGCTTCCTAATCGCGTGTACAGCTGCTATATGTATATTTTAACATCCCGACACACGGATTGACGCCTAGGAACATGTTAGGAACCCCGTGACATGTCCAATGACTTGGTAACACGTGTTCGGACTTAGTTATACGTTAATTGACCGATATGTTAGACTAGGTGAACTCTTGCGCGTATTAAGTGTTTAATTGCATATGTTGCATGATATCTTGCTTTCGGCAAACACGTGGGATGTCGGGTCACCAATGGGATGTCGGGCCTTGTCTGGTGTGGTCGGTTAAACGTTTAAACATCATTTCATATGTACACGGTTATGGTCTGGACTGTTAGGGACTACTCAACCTACGGCTTGTTAGTCTAACACCTTATACGCTCGTCATGATAGGTCACCGGTATTTGGTGTCGTCTATTGAGCAGTTTTACTTGTTTTAGAATGGGAAGCAGCATCAGGTGAGTTTCACGGCCCCACTTTACGTTTTTACATTTCGGGGGAGACACATGCTTTATACATATTTCATAAATTATCATGTTATACTAGTGTTAAAGTCATTTGTGCTATACGATACGTAAAGTCCCGGGGAAACCATGAATATGCTGGATAGCATAACGGGGGAAATGTGGATAGATCTATTGGGACTGACAGACCCCACCCCTCGGCTGGGAGCCGGGCGGGTGCATATTGTCTCGGTCATAACGCTACCGGGGAATGGTGGTGCATAATCGTTTCTGGCAAAATCATATATCGTTGTCTGTAATGGTTTCCGGTAGTAGTAGTATTACTCATGCGTCTAGCTAACGCTATCATTTCTAACATAGTGATAATATGATGGCTTTTATTACTTAAATGTTTAACATAAAACCTGTGAACTCACCGACATTATTTGCTGACGTTTTTAGCATGTTTGTCTCAGGTCGTTGAGGTAGCAGCATATCATAGGCGCACGGAGTCTCACGACGTCTAGGATCCACATGCATTTTGTTTAGCATTTTCAGACTTTCGTACTTTTGCTTTCGTGTTGTAATAAAGTTTTACGCTTCCGCAGCGATGGATTATTTATGAAAACTTAATTGCTTACTTATGTGATTTTTCCGTATCATATAGTGTCGTTTATTGTGACCGTTGACTTAGATCCTGGTTTGTCACGCGCCTCGCGGTAAAACCCTGCACGTGGAATTTGAGGGTGTGACATATAAAATATATGTTCAATTTTTAAATATATAAGAGCAATAAAAGAGTTCAAATTATTTGCAAAGTTTGTTTTAAAAATTTGGTGACATCATTCTTTAGTTGAAAATTGTAATTTTATGACAGTTGTTTATTAACATCTGTTTACTACTCATGAAATATTATATAACTTGAAGTTAGAACCTGATGTGTGAAAATAGGTATATAAATAAATTGATCAAGTTAAATCCTAGACTCTTCTAAAACCACACACTATCGGCAAGTGTACCGATCGCAAGTAGCAAGTAGGCAAGACCAGGTATCGAACCTAAGGACTTTATCTAACACTTTTGAAATTACTCCTAATGAATTACATGATAAAATATTATATTATTATTAAATTGATTTATTAAATGGGGGTTTAAACTGAAATTAAAATAAATTAATTAAAATCAATTAAAACTAATTAAAACTAAATTACTAAATTAAACTAAGAAACTGAAAATAAACGAAAGCTGACGAACTGGGTTGGAACTCTAATGAGGAGAAGACTGGTAACCTGGGTAGAATCCCTAGACTCTGGTTATAAAAGCTGACCTATGTAATCCGGGTGGAGACCCTGTTCTCACCTAATAAACTTCCTGTCAAGGATAGTCGACTAGATTCAAGGCGGGACAAGTATTGAGATGCTAAAATGAAAGTGGATCGCCCCAGCGAAACCAAATCCCACAGTAATCCTTTAATCAACCACTCTTGGATTGAAAACTCCCAAACTGTGAAGCAGACTTAACTAATATGAATGAAATCCTAGGAAAACTCTAAACACGAATAAGTAACCGGTCTCGCCCCAGCGATAACCAAACTACTAAACAATGCCTAGTTAGTCAACCTAGCAATCCCGAATTATATTCCTAACCTTCGGGAAGGGATTGCACACCTTAGCTAATTGACCTTAAAAACTTGTTAAACTTGCGCCATTCCTAACAGCAAGAACTAGCTCGACAACAAAAGTTAATTAAACTAGAATGATTTCTAGATCTAGGGGATATTCCTATGTGCCTAGAACATCAAAACCAACAAACAAGTAATCAAATCAAAAAGCGTCAGCACACAAATATTCAAAATCAAACATAAAAATTAAATCATGTAACCCAACACATCCAAAACGGAAAACATAGGTCTTTATTTAAAAACCAAAATCTAGTTCATCATCCCAAGTCACCAATAAAAGGTTTAGCCTATAATATTTAGAAACATCTTCATAAAATAAATAAAAACAGTTTTAATCATGTCTATAAAAATAATAAACGAAAATTAAAGCAAACCCGAGGTTCCTTGAATATTAATCTTTAACGTGCCCGTGGCCTTTTCTCCTTTTGTGCCCTTCTGCTCGTCACCGCTTCTTGCCGCTTCTTGGTTCGTCGACTCGCTGTGCGATTCAAAGAATAATGTTGTTGAATGAATATCTCATTCCAATCCCAATTGCTGCCGTAAAAAAACTCTATATATCCATATCCTCGAGTCGTCCACCGACTTATGAAGTGTGAATTGCAATTTTTTATTTGTTTGGCTTGGGCTACGGCCCAAGTCAATTCCATTTCTTTTTTTTTTAATATTATATTATTATTATAACTCTATGTTCCTGGCTCGCTTGTTCTTGGCTCGACCAAAGTTTCTTGTTTACGCTTCGACGTCCATGAACACATGCTTTCAAGTGTCCGTGTCTCAATTAAAATTCTTTCTTTTTGAGCTCATTTTCCACGAACACCTATAAAATAATAAAATAAATAAATAATAAAACTGACACGAAACGAATACAAATTTGACCAAATAAAATACAAAATACATAGGAAATTAGATGTGTTTTACGACACATCAAACATCCCCACACTTGACTCTTTTTCGTCCCTAAAAAAGACTGCAATGGAATCATAATTAGAAATCTTGGTTTCAAAAACTTTTAGGTTCATTAATTATTATCTAATTACGCATCAACCAAAACTGTCGGTATTGTTGTCCACCTAAACCCAACCACTAGCTAATCAGGCCCCAATCATGTAAAGCAATTAAGTTCATATTATTACAATCAATCTATGGGTCTCACACTCAAGATATCCAGCTTCACCTAATCCCACCTCAAGCTTTTGAAGCAAAGGTTAAACCATATAGATATACCAACCACTGCAAACTAAACTCCCTAATGTATTAGAAATTAAATTTATGATGGATGATGGATGAAGTTTATGAGCTTAGACACATTTGTTTTTTTTCATACCTAACCCAGAGGTTGTCTCAATCAGAGTCACCATCCCCAAGAGCGACAGCATGAGCTTCGGTATTTTTTTTTTCAACTTGACCTTGAGGGAGTTTCGATCAGAGGCTTTAGTTTTTTTTTTTTTTTTTTTTGTCTAGCTCAATTGATGGACATGTGGATTTTTTTTTGGGCGCCACTTTTCACCGGATTTATTCTCATAAAAAGGATCAAGTGTGCCATTTAATTAATAAAACATATGGGCTTTCAACCTACAGTGGTACCTCTAATTACTATCAGCGGTTTCAGTTCAACCGTTTCTCCTAAGATGAGAACCCACAAGATTTCATGATTTATTAAGGTATATTAAGAACAATCCTAGGACCTTTCAAAGCTAGTTGGGCCTACCGACACATCTTAAGCAAACACGCTTTCAATCTATTTATATTCTCATATATATATAATATTTTGAAAACCAAAAATCCCAATTTTACTATCATTTTCCATATAAAATGCACAAAAAATCAGGGATACATTTTTTTTTTTTCAATTTTTTTTCTTTTTTTCTTTTTGAAATAAAGACTCAAACTATACTAAAACGCAGTTCCCATCCCCACACTTAAAATTGCACATTGTCCTCAATGTGTAGCGACAAGGAACTAAAAATAAAGAAGATAAAAATAAATATAACAAGTAAAGTGAAACAGACTCCCCTGGTAATATTGCAGTAACATCCTCGCAAAGCGTGTCCTGAGCTGCCCCATCCAAGTGCAAAACAACCGTATAGCATTTCATTCGCGGCTGCATCAATAAATCTAGCACACAAAAACTAAAAAGCCAAAACGTAAAATGAAATAAAGATAGACCGACGACTAGGGATGTCCTTTTACAAATAAAATATTATTGGATTAACCCCGCCTGAATGGAGATTGAGTACAGGCAGGACCCTTCCAAATCTGCAATTAATAATACGGACAATCCCCACACTAGACACAAACCAAAAAAAAAATAAAAGAAAAATAAAATAAATAAAAATAAAATAAAATAAAATCTACAAACTGTACAACTTGGGTGAATTCCCAAATACACACAATTCTCCTCAAAATATATCCGGTGGCTCCCGTTTGCAATCCTTGGCAACCTGACAAGCTAAACTCCTGGCAATGTGCTCCATTACCTCTCCTTTACTTCGATCACCGCCCCATCTAGTCCACCAATGAAAAGCCGCCTCCAAACCAACACCGTGTTGTGGTCGTTTTCGCGGATCTCGCACCTCTTTTGTTCTAATTTTGTCTCGTTCATAGTCTAGGTGCACATTAATAGATTTAACCTCCTCTTTCGGCTCCTCATAAGAATTCTGCCGAACTCCAAACACAATCTCCTCATCACCTACCCGTAGCCTCAGTTTTCCTTCACCCATGTCGACTAGTGCTCTCGATGTTGCCAAGAATGGTCGACCTAAAATGAGCGGCACAGTGTCGTCCTCTTTCATGTCTAGAACCACAAAGTCGACTGGAAACACAAATTTGTCCACCTTCACTAACAAGTTCTCCGATATGCCCCTAGGAATTTTCACAGATTTGTCAGCTAGCTGAATACACATCCTAGTTGGCTTTAGCTCCCCAAGATTAAGCTTTAAGAATAGAGAGTAGGGCATCAGGTTTATGCTAGCACCTAGGTCGGCTAGCGCATATCTGGGAGTGAGGTGGCCGATCAAACACGGAATGGTGAAACTTCCTGGGTAAAGGTTCCAAATTACATTTTTATTTATAATATTCTAATTACCAAAGGTTTTCTGCATTTACAGGTTGTACATGGTGTTTTATGGGTGTTTTCTGCATTACTTAGTTGTAGCTTGGGCTTGGATGGTTGTACTATGAAAGGCATCATTACTTTGCTACGTGTGTTCATTTGCTGATGGTGAGTGACTGAGTGGACTGTGTACCCATTACACGCGTCCTCTTCTCTTGCTTTAAACTTTTATGCATATCCATCTCTTTTTCTTTTTCCTCTTAGCTCCCCCCCCTCTCTCTCTCTCTCTCTCTCTGCACATTTTAATCAAGATCTAACAACCTACTTACCTTAACACTCTCAAATATTTAGACTATAAGGAGTGGGGGGCGGGAAAGAGGGGGATGAAGCGCCATGTGGCACTTGTGGGACCCTTGTGGGGGGGGAAAATAATTGTGGGGAGTGGAAGGGGGAAGAGGGGGGGGGAAAGGAAATAATATTATATTGTGTTAAAGTTAAAAAAAAAAAACCTGACCAATAGATTGCTGCCACCTCACCCCCACCCCAAGCCCCACGCCGGTGAAGCCCCCCCCGCCCCCAGCCCCACGCCAGCTTCCACGCCACCTTGCGGTGGTGTTCCCCCCCTCCCTTCCCGCCCCTCTCCCGCCCTCCACTCCGCTTAGTCTTAATGAAGGCCCTAACCGTCGGTGTAAACTAATATCGTTCTTGCTATCGTCACACGAAATGTCACAAATCAAACCATCTAACTCAGATCAATGACTGATTCACTTTCTGTTATCACCACATCTGGTGATGGTTGTGGAGGTTCAAGGCAGCAGACGATGACGACAGTGATGATTATGGTTGAGGTTGATGACGGATTTGCCGGTTTTGGACACCGGGGTGACGGTGCGAGGAAGAGACGCGGTTAGGGGGTGTATGATTTTGCCACCACCGTTGTCAGCTCTCCAGCTGTAACCATACATAACGATGTTAACACTGCTGCATATCATCCAATACACGGTCACGGCTAGCCGCCGCTAACCATGGTATTTGATTATATTGATAGGAAATCATGTTGTTAATATTTGGGGGTTTTCTTAGTTCATAGTTTTGATATGTTTCTTACTTGATTTGGTTTGGAATTTTTTGTTGTGATGGTGCTTCACAAGGCTATGATGATTTTCTTAGGGTTGACTTAAACTTGAATGAAGATTTAACCGTGGCGTGGCAAGGTTGTTGGATGGCAGTGTTTACTTGCAACCACCCTTGCAGCCATTGTGATCTTATCTGCCTGCATAATCTGAGCGTGTTGTCTTTTCATGATATTGATATCGGACTAGATTTTTTTTTCTCTAGGTTTGTTATAGGCTTTGAAGCTAAATTTTGTTTTGAGTGTTTTTTTTCAGCTACCGAACTTATGGTGCTGCTTATGGTGGCATGAATTGCTGTGGAACATGACTTTAAGCTAACAGCGAGATGCATAATATAATTGTTATATTTGATGCATAATATAATTGTTATATTTGATGCATAATATGATTGTTATATTTGAGGAATATGGCTCTAAAGTAGCAGTGGATTACTGAAATTTCCTTTCTCTAATCGCCAAATCGCAGCTGTCTCACAATGCACGGTTGAAATCGTTCCGGTTGTTATATCAATTATATATAGCCCGACTACAATGTATGTTTTAAAAAAAAATATGGAATGGTGTTTATAATTTCTAAGAAGTTGTGTGGCTTGATGGTTAATTAATATTTGGTTTGCAACCTTGCAAGTATAAGTTTTTGCTGCTGCAGATGTATGTATTGCAACAGCCGGTAGAGTCACTAAACTCGATCACATTCATTATCCCGGACTTGCTTTTCAACGGATTCTTCTATGTCTCAAGGTGGTTGTCTATTTCTAAAGTTATATTCAAGATTTAATATATTTCGTTTAGTTTTCTTAATCCTAAATTTGATGCTACTTACTCGTATGACAACTCACTACCTAACTTTAGCTTTACTTATTTGTATTGATTCTTCATTTTTTCTGAGGGACTATTTGTTATTATATACTCTTAAACTTTGTAGATATTGTTAAAAAATCCATCAACCTCATCAAGAATGCTGAAGATGTCATTCTTCATTTGAGTAATGCTACTTCAACATTGGATGTACTCTTATTATGTTTCCTTTACCAAGAAAAAAATAGATCATACTTGATTGTATTACAAGATGCAAGTTAACAAGCTATGATGTGATATAGCAAATGGCCTTGAACCGTTGATTATGTATGCAACTCAGTTCATTCAGTTTGTTAGAGAAGATCAGTGTAGGTATTGATGTTGAAATACTAATTTTAATTTATTGCAATCAGATATGGAAAGCCAGTCAAGTAAATATGAATTCAATGTTGACACTTATAAGACTTCTCTTTCCACTACATGCTTTAGAAGACTTCTTCTTAGGTCTCCCAAATTACCTTCCACTCAAGATGTGGTCTCTCTGTAAGTGCAAGATGATTTTGAAATATATTTGATCTGAACTAGTCCATTTGTTCATATACTTGGATTTTATGTCCTTAATTATGTGCTCCATTGTTTAACCATGCTTACATCTTATGTCATGATGCAGGTGAAACATACTACTGATTTGGTGTTACTGACGCTGTAATTGTTGGTGATGATAAAGTCAAGTCGCTTAAATTTCGACGACAAGGACACAACGCGTGAGGTTTTCCTGGCCGGTAAAGATGGACGGCGTTTAGGGTTCGGTGTTAAGAGGTTACCTGGTGGATGATAAGTGAAGGTGGCGATGTCGATGACTCATCAATGCCGCCTAATGCGGCGGGTTCCTCTCAGGCCGGTGTGGTGGTTGTCGTCTATACAACCATTGATGCAGCTGGTACAACCTGCTGATGCAGTGAGGTTTTTTTTTTTTTTTTTTTTTTTACATTATCGGCCTTAGGTGGTGGAGATTCTTACAGTGCTTTAGAAGTATGGTTACTGATGTGTTGCAAAACACATCTATTTTCCTATGTATTTTGTATATTATTTGTTTATATTTTTATTTGTTTCGTGTCATTTTTATTATGTATTTATTTATTTTATTATTTTATAGGTGTTCGTGAAAAAGGAGCTCAAAACGAAAGAATTTTAATCGAGACACGAACACTTGAGAGCAGGTGTTCATGGACGTTGGAGCGTAGACGAGTAACTTTGATCAAGTCAAGAACACCCAAGTCGAGAGCACGTAGTATAATACTATCTATAATAATAATAATAATAATAATAATAATAATAATAATAATAATAATAATAATAATAATAATAATAATAATAATAATAATAATAAATGGACTTGAAGTCCATGTTGACTTACGTAAAAAAAACAAAAAAACAAAAGAAGTAACTTTTTGGTTGAAGCCCAATATGTTTGGAAGAAAAATACCTAGGGATATTATATATTTGCGGCACATTATATTATCGAGGAGGACAGATACATCAAGTCAGCCGCCAAAAAAGAGGATTCGACACAGCAGCTTTATTCAAAGAGGAGGTTAATTGAAGGCCAGGAAGGCTTGGGTTCAGGACTGTAGCTACGGGTTCGATCATTAAAAGTTTTAGTTTTTATATTTATTTACTATGTGTTCATGAATATTGAGACCATGATTAATTTTTATGTTGAACCTTTGTTTTTATTGTTTTTCATTACTATGAGTAGCTAACTCTTGAACCACTACCTAGGTACTATGATAACTACATGTTAATTTTACAGTTCTCGGTTTTGGATTTATTTATTGAATGGTTAATGTTTTGGTAACGATTTGGTTGGTGTTTATTATGATGTGTGTGCGTACTTAAGTCTAATTTATTATTTTTGATAGTTTCATAATCGTCTTAGTGAATGTCTTTCATGTTTGGATGATTATTAGGGTTGCTTGCTTTGTGCTCGTAGCTTAGTTTATGGTTTTGTTCCGAAAGCCATAGGAACTTGATTAGAGAATTTAGAGGACTTTTGTATTCTTCCATTCTTGAGACCGGGAGGTGATGGAATGTTGGGTTGTCTAGAGCTTTAGGTGTTAGGTTTTGGGTGAGACCGGGAGGTGATCCTAGCCTAGTTGTCTTTAGTTTCTTGCAATTCCAAGTCTTAGTTAACCCAACTAAGTTACTCCTTTACATCTAGGGGTGAGCATAATCGGGCAGAACCGAATTAAAACCGAAAACCGAACCTATTTTGGACCTGAACCGAACCGAGTATATTGTTTAGGTTCTGTAGTCGGTTCTGGTATATCACCCAAGTCGGGTCTCGGTTCGGGTCGGTTCTGTAGTGTTTAAAAACCGAAAAAAACCCGGGACCGAAGAGGCTGTGATCAGTATCAAATTTGCAGGATTAAGATTAACCTTATCAATATAATTTCCTAACTAATGACTAATCATATATATTATTCAAATAACAACCTTATCAATATAATGTCCTAACTAATCATATAAATCTTTTCCTGATTTTTTTTAAAGATTCATTAAAATCAATGTAAGACTAGTATGTGATGTGAGACAAATTTGGTATGCCATGTGTCCCTGCTGCTGTGATATACCCTAACCTACAGCATTCCTACATATACCTGTTGTTGTCCCTGCTGTTGTCCCTGCTGCTTCATTGTTGTCGTTATATACTGCTGCTGTCCCTGCTTATATATTGTTGGTACGTATATAGTTGTTGATGTTGTCGCATAAAAGCTAACAATAGACATATGGTTGTTGATGTTGACGCGTCTTAAGTAGAAGTTGCTGTTAATAAACGTAATATAAATCTATTAAGAGACTTGAATGAGTGCAATCTATTACGTATATAATAGTTCACATTGCTGATCCAACATGCTAAGAACGAACATATGTTACATCTGAAGTAGGAAAGAAACATATTTTTACATATATAATTAGATGTGAGCATGGTTCAGTTTGGTTTTGTGAATTGTGATGAAACCAAACCTAACTGATTCGATTTTTGGATTTTTATAACCATCTGGTTTCAGTTATAACATTGCGGTGTACTTGTTATTTTGTGGTTTCATTTGTCTTTGATTATATATGATCTTGGTTTTAAAAAAGCGAGATGCGCATAAAGCGACAAGGTCTAAAATTGAGGTGCGAAACGAAAGCGCACCGCTTTTCATGCCCAATGCTTAAGTAACTACAACAGTACTTTAGTATTTAGTAACTAGTACTACAAGCAGTCAAGAGAATGTTTTATATAATTTCTATAGTAAAAATCAGCTTCATAAAAACATGAGAAATACATGAGGCGCGCACCTCAGGGTCTCTTTTTGCCAAAAAGGTGTACCTCAGGTTCGCTTGTACGGTAAAGCATGCGCCTTATGCAGGCTGAAGTGATGAAGCTTGACCCTTAACGTACCATGCATCTAGGCGCACCTTAGATGCGCTTTTTTAAACCAAGTACATAATTGAACTTGTTAATTCAGCAAAAATATTTCACATTATGTATCAAATATTATACATCAGGGATCATGTTGGTGTATCCATTTCAGCAAAAACATTACATGGCCATAAATATGTTTAACATCCTGAGTTTTAAGCTACTATATTTGTTGATTCACATCAGGATTAACAGCTTGATATTTGTACTTGTACTATTCATTAAGTCCATAGGTTTTCACTTAAATGACATATTGACATGTATTAATCATTATCTTTTGGTTTTGCAATTTCTTTCTTACAAATGTTTTAGTTTTTTCACTTAGAAATTCTATCGAACACTTGGTGTGCAAACATACGGTACATAACAATAAAAAAACAATCAAACCAACTAATCAGCAAATAATCTATCATGAACACACCAATCAATTCTAACATCGCCAACTAATCAGCAAAGATAAAAAAAAACAATTGATTATATGCAAACAATCTAACATCACCAATCAATTCTATCATGAAGACACAAGCATTTTGTAACCCACATAACAAACATCAAGGAATTAAGTCAACAAACATGATAAATCTGTGCACTTTTTTAGTTCAAAACCTACATAAGAATAAATCAAACCAAACAAATCAGCAGATTACCCTGGAAGTTCGAAGCATTCTGGAATGATATTGCCTTCTGAATCAGCAAATCGAAGCTTCTTCTGAATCAGCGAATCGGGTCGGGTTTTGTATCTATGACCGACAGAACCGAAGATCAAGGGACCGAGGACCGAACCTTTTTGCAGGTATTGATTTCGGTTCTGATTTTATGCAGCTGTCGGGTCTCGGTTCGGTTCGGGTCGGGGCTTACCCAATGCTCACCCCTATTTACATCTTCGGGTGTATTGTGATTAGAGAGACCGGGAGGTGATCGAGTCATTAGAGTACCTTTGCATTCTTAGTGAGGTGAGACCGGGTGGTGATCCAAGCTAGATAACTAGTGTTTTATTCTTTAGGATTCTTTAGGGTGTGTTGGTGAGACCGGGAGGAGATCTAGCACATCTTAGGGTTTCTTGAGTTATCTTTAGAATCTGGTAAGCCATTCAGTTTTCCATTACCGAGAGTTGTGAGTTTGCATGTAGGATTCTTGGCCTAGGTAGTTGCCTTCCTATCCTAATATTTTCCTCAATTATCCTTGCTGTCAGTTTATCTTGTTTATTTACTTTATTTTATTTAATTATTAAAAAAACCAAAAACCATTTTAAAAATCATTTAGTTTAAGTCCTAGTTGAGTCTAGTTTTGTTTTCTATTAGTGTCCTGTGGGTTCGATACTCGGACTTACTTAGTCTGTACTGCATTGATAGGTACACTTGCCTGTCGTGTGGTCTAGTTTAGTTGAGTCTGTTTTATATTACTAGGTGTCTAGGTTACAATTGAGTTTGTTGAGGCTTATGTTCACGCCATTTTGATTTGATTAGTGATGCTTAGTTGAGTTTTTATTCAAAGAAATAGAAATTATTTCTTTCGGTATCTGTTGGTAACATGTGATTATGAGAAGGAAGGTTTGTACAGATGTTGTGTGTAGTAGAATTAGGTACAATATATTGCTCGCAAGTGCTAAGATACTTCGGTTTACGATTTCAAGTTGGCCATGCTGTTAATGACTCGAATAACAACAACTTTCGACGCCGCTACAACGCGCGGCGGGTCACAATTCTAGTTAAATCTAAAATCTAACTTGAAACTATTATTCAAATTTCTCAATATATCTTCTTTTTTTTTTTCTCACTAAATTGTCCTTTGTTTCTACATCTATTAGATGATCATAATATATACCACATTTGAACTTGATCCAGCAGAAACACGTTTATAACATCAAGTTAGAGTTAATGAGTTAATTCACATACTCATATATAAAATGCACCTTTAAAGTCCCCTTAATCCATATTTATATTAGATGAAGATGTTTTTAAAAATCTTAAGATGTTTTAATCGCACATAACCACGCCCATGTATTTGGTAGAGGGAATTGGGTCTCAAAGTCAAAATTTTCCGTCTGTGTATTACTGATATATTTATTAACTTATAAATAAAAATTCAAGAGATAAGCTACAAGAGAAACATATAATATATATATATATATATATATATATATATATATATATATATATATATTTATCACATTAAACCAAATAATATTTAAACCTAAAACGTGTTACCAACCACCTTATGGTGGAGTGCTATGGAGGCTCAATGATAGAAGACCCATGGTTGAAAGGTCATGGGTTCGATTCTTGAGAGCACCGGGTTTTATCGATTATTCCATTGTCGAGCTTTCGGGTGGCTGGATAGTCAGGTTTTTACCGGAACTGGTGAACTTGGTGAAACCAGGAGCTCCCTTACATGTCTGGCTATGCCGGGTGGAAGGGGTCCTGATTTGACTGAGTTGGGGCTCCGAAGGAAGTTCTTGGTGAATTTCGTTGGCCGTTAAAAAAAAGACCTAAAACGTGTTAGTTCGTTTATTTTTGGGTAGGTAAATTTCACTAAAGTTGATATATATTATAATTTAAAAACATGGTGCATTAATTCCACATGTAAACAAAATAAAAAAAAGGGCACATTAACATACCTTTATTTCCATTTAATTAAATTCAATTTGACGTATTGACGGATCTTGAACGAAAAATATGTAGGGGTTGGACTTGATATGGGGGCCTGGTCTTTTCGAAGTGAAGATCCAGCGTGACTTGTTTGTTATAGTAATTAGTAAGGATAGGACCTGGGACTGAAAGTTCTCAGTTTTGATTCCTGATCCAATCCGGGTTTTACAGATTGTTCATTGTCGTGCCTTAGGGGGTTGAGTGTCGGGGATTTCCCCGGGTCTGGTAATTACGTGGGCTCTGTCTACCCAACGCTACTTGCTGGCGGGCACCTAAGATGTGTCTTTACCCAGGGGTGTATGAGTGCTTTCACAATGGTGGGTGTCCCGGGTAGTCGGGACATCAATTTGTTGGCTGTTAAAAACAAGTGTAATGATTAGTTGTTTATTTTTTATGTGTAATTTTATTTTTCGCAATTTACTTCATATGCATAAAATGATTTAACTAACATGTTATGTAGTGCTTCCCGTCCATCGATGAATTTTTTTTTTCCTGTTTGTAGTGTACTATGTTTTCACATCAAAATCCTAATTATATTTTATAATACGCCCATTGTAATTTAATTGTATAAATGTCATTATTTTAAAAATCTATACTTTCTATAGTTGGAGAGTCGTGAGTGACATCAGAAAGCTGATGTGTCAAGCGGAGAAACAGGCCAACAATGCATGTGTGATGCAAAAAGTGACGTCACTAATTAACTGAAAATATTCAAAAAAAAAAAATACGTAGGCCACTTGAACGTACCATTGTTGTTCTCAACAGACGTTCAGAATGAATGGATCTGCCGTTAAGCAGCATATGTTATGCACTTCTGTTGCAGCTGTTTAGGCCCTAAGTTTGAATTTTAAGGGGGATATTAGGTAAACATGCCTCATTAGCTCCTTATATATAAGCACATAACGAATTCCGCCATTTCTAATATCGGCTTTAATTTTAAAAAACAAAGATTTTCAAATTTCCTTCTTAAAAGATATCTTTAAAACCATGTCAACGTCAATGGATAATGATGAAAACCATGTCACTTTTATTCGTGATCTGAATCCAGCTAAAGATATGTAGTACATGAAGGCTTGAGTCACAAGAAAGTGGAAGACAACTTATAAGATGGAGGTGATATTCATTGATGAGCTGGTAAAATTTATAACTTGGTTTTCTTTCTTATTCTTGAAGACGTGTTCTTTTCTGCATACTTTTTACCTTCTGTTTACCGATATGCAGGGTGATAAGATTCAAGGTTCTGTCAAGGCACCTTTTCTGCAACTTTTTGACAGTCCAACTTGAAGAAGATGGTGTGGTTGTCTTATCTAAGTTCAGTGTAGGTGAAAACAAGGACATCTACAGAGTTGTAGCACATCAATTCAAAATCATTTTTTATCGTTGTACAACTGTGAAACATGTTAAGGGTTGGCAAGGTGTTGAGTATGGTTTCAACTTCTTACCTTTTAAAGATATTCTTAACGGAGAAGCCAAGAATCTGTTGACCGTTGGTTTGTATTTTATTTTTTACTTTAGAACAAGCTTTAATTTTTTAGTTTGGTTGAACATTGTTCCTTTAAAGTTAACAGATGTTTGGTAAAATTGTGTGTTTTGTTTTTATAGATATTGCTCGAAGCGTCATTTGGTGTGGAGACTTGAATGTGTTTGGACGACCTCCTAACGAAACCAAACGGATGAATCTTGATATTCAGGACTTATAGTAAGGATTCCTTAAATTTGTTATAATGTTTTTTGTTTTGTAAGACTTAAATGGGTCGGTTGGATGAATCATATAACCAAGTTGAAATATTTAATACTCGCGCAATACATGATAAATTTTTGGGAAAATGACCAATATAGCCCGTTGACCGGGCATTTTGCACAAATAGTCCCCTCCACCGTCTTTGGAGAGACGGGACACGGCTCCCAACCCGCCTGAACCGTCTCCCCAGAGGCTTCCCATTTCAGCCAACAGAGGACCGCCACGTGGCGTCTCTGATCCCGAGATGTACCGTCTCTCTCCAGACGGGTCAGAACCCTCTCCCAGACGGTTCACGTTTCCCAAGCCGGCTGACCCTTTGGTTCAACCGTCTCCCAGACGGTTCACGTCTATCAATGCCGGCTGACACTTCGGGTCAACCGTCTCAAAAAGACGGGTCACCTTTCCCAAGACGGCTGACCCTTCGGTTCAACCGTCTTGAGAGACGGTACACATTTACCGACGCGGTGGTTCCCGATGAGCGGCGACGCTTCGGTTGTCCGGCTCAGCCCTATAAATACCCGTCTCCCGTCCATTTCCCGTCATCCAACCCGTCTGAACATAATCAACCACCGTACAACTCCGTCCAAACACCATCTACTACCCGACGACCACCGTCCAACACCGTCCAACACCGTCCAACACCGTCCAAACCACCGTCCAACACCGTCCAACACCGTCCAACACCGTCCAACACCGTCCAAACCACCGTCCAAACCACCATCCAACACCAATGGCACCCCAAAGATGGACGGAAGAACAAGAGATTGCGTTGATTGCGGCATGGTTGCATGTTGAAGAGAGTACACACCTCAACAACAAATGGTTCCGGATCCTGAACGAATACAACCGGCTCGTTGGGGGCTCACAACGTACCACCGAGTCGCTTAGCCGCAAGTTGAATGATTTGACGACAAAGTGTCAAATATTCAACGGCCACAACAACCGGACCCTTTACGACGTACCCGCAAACTTTCCTGAAGACGTGGCCATTAGACACAGTCTAAGGCAGTATAAAAACAGGGAGGGTAAAGAGTTTAAACATGTGTCCGTGTGGCAAATGATTAAACATCGTTTTATGTAATTTGTAATTATATTTTTATTTATTTGTAATGGTTTTATTTTTAATGCAATAGTTGGTTATATTTTTAATTTGTCGTTTTGTTTTTATATTTAAACGTACTATACTATTACAATCACAAATAAACAATAAATATTATTACAATAACAATTAAAAAACTACACTATTACAACAAACTTCCCGAGAATAAAGAAGCAACAAGAGAAAATTAAGAAGCAACAAGTAAAAAACTACACTATTACAACAAACTTTCCAAATTTACTTCCAGAACTAGGAACTTTGTTTGAAGTAATAGTAATGTCTAACCAACTATTGAGGACTACATCTTAGTGTTAGATGTTTTGTCCTCCACAGCGGCGGTAGTAGCAGTGGTCTACATAGACGTTGTTTCGAATGGTGTATGTGCTCTACACAGACAAGTCCGAAACATTTCCTCGTTTTATGTAACAATAGTTCTCAGTGAGCACACGTCGAACATCGAGACATAAATTCGGAAAGCGAACGAACTTGCCTAAAATGTAGACCACCACATCATCGATCCATTACACGGGTTGCAAACCACGCGCAGATGGAACAACAATCCAAGTAGCCGTACGCAGATGAAACAAAAATCCAAGTAACCGGGACATATTTTCCGAAGCCGGTAGGCTTCGGCTGGGAAAGTCAAAAAGGCTTCGGCTGGGAAAGTAAAAAAACGTCATTGGATTGGAAGATGAAAGCTTAGAGGAGACGGGTGGGTGCATGGAAGATGAAAGCTTAGAGGAGAGCGGTGGGTGCAAATTTCGTTAAGTTAATTGGGGTATTTATATACACTCGTGAGACGGTTCAGACGGTTCAGACGGTTCACAAATTTCGTTAAGACGTATTGGGAAAGGTGACCCGTCTGTTTGAGACGGTTGACCCGAAGGGACAGCCGGCATTGATAGACGTGAACCGTCTTTGGAGACGGTTGAACCGAAGGGTCAGCCGTCTTGGTAAACGTGAACCGTCTGGGAGAGATCTCTGACCCGTCCGGAGAGAGACGGTACAGCCTCGGGATCAGAGACGCCACGTGGCGGTTGGGGGGGGTCACAACGTGTCCCGTCTATCCAAAGACGGTTCAGGCGGGTTGGGAGCCGTGTCCCGTCTCTCCAAAGACGGTGGAGAGGGCTATTTGTGCAAAATGCCCGGTCAACGGGCTATATTGGTCATTTTCCCTAAATTTTTATCTAAAATAAGTACATGCTAACATGGCTGGACATGTACGGTAAACAATAAACATTTTTACTTTCTGTCTACCTAATAAGGTTATTACGGACCAAGTTACTACTACTGATAGAAAAAGTGAATCTTGAATGAGATTAATCTCTTAGATTCTTTAACATGTTATAATAGAATTTCTGTTATCCTTTTTAATAGGTTTATTACAATTTTTTTTTGGGTAGAAATTGTCGCTTACCTTAGCTAGAATGAAAATGCCAAGGGAGGCAGGCCCATGAGGAGGATGTGGAGGTAAACCTTGGGATGATGAAGTTTTCTATGCTATCAAAAGGTACATGTTTATTTAGGGGACCCAAATGTGACTTTCGCCGTTCAATTTGAATATAAGAAAGAGGAATGTAGTTTTGTGACTTTTGTCAAAAATACATGGAAGAACAGAATATGAAAGGGGAAGGTAGTTTTGTCAAAAATACATGGAGGAATAAATGGAGTTGATAATATACAGTTGGTATGTTAATGTATGTATAAGAACACATTATTTTTTTCATTTAATTAAGCTAACTAAACCATGACCGTGGCAGGATTTGGATGGTATGGATGACTGTTTGACTGGCATGTGTAATGGCAAGGGAGCCTTAGCGTCAATTAGCTTTCATACCAACAAAACAATGTTTGGGCCTATGAAAAATAGTGTGATGCGGGGTATGTTTGTTATGGTTCAATGACATCACTATGGAAGGTGGTTGGTTTTCATAGAAGGGAATATGGTTCAATGAACACATTTAAAGTTACATTAACCTTTTGGCTTGCATCTAACTAAGATGCATAGTGGTTTATATCTTAGTCAAACATGTGTGCTAAACTTGGTTTTCAGGAACTCAAGTTCATGTATACATTTGGTTTAATCTTTGCGAGTTTTACTCCTTCACTCTACTATGAAATTAATAATTTGTTATCTACAAAATTGAGATTTGTGTCGAACAATGTATAAATGAGATGCGTTATAATTTTAGTTCCAAATTTGTATTATCATTACTAACAAAATCACAAGGCGCGCATCGCGCGGGTATAACAATAAAAAACTTAATTATCAATTGATGACGTGTGTCCTAAAACGACAACGTTTAGACCTCTCGTCAAAAAGATAAGCAAAATAAATTTGATTAAGAGGTTGCCTGACTTAGTGGAGCTGATATAAGGCAGCCTACCTGCCGTATGGAAGCCTCAGGGCAGAAAGCAAACAGTAGAATGTCTTGAAAATGCAAAAAGGGGATTTTGGCTTATTATCATGGCAAGGGACAAAACACCACACAGCTCCAAGCCTTGCATTGGAAATGATAAAAGCTGAAAACATCCTAAAAGGGAAAAGTCTCACTGCTGGGAACTAAAAGAGGGTCAAACACATCCAGGTATGGTAAGGAAGCTACCCTGAGGGAGCTCCTGGGCAGAATTCGACTGCCTATATAAGGAGGCCCTTGGGTAGACATTCCACACACACTTCTCACTCATTCTCTCTACTTTCATACTCTCTACTTCATTATTTTCCCAACTCCAAATGAATATGTACTTATTCTCACGCCGGAGTCCAAACGCAGGAGGCTCCCTCCTGCGTTAAGGCTAACGGTGTCTGCTACCTTTGTGCAGGTCTCTTCCAGGAACTTGAAGACCCCTAATCCTATAACCAAATCTAAACCTAAGCTTAAAACATTAATCTCAATCTAACATACCACTAACCTATAATCCTAAACATCTCCTAACCTAATACCGGTCATTTTCCTTGTTGTAGCAACAAGTGGCGCCCACCGTGGGGCTGTCGCTACTTTGAACAAAACTGTTGAGAGTTCCCACAGTCCCATTTGTTCCTAAGTAACCTCCTTTTGTGATGGCTGGTGGAGATAACCGCCTAGGAGGGGGTCTTTCAGAAACTCCGGCCACTAGTCACACCTCGGGTGATGCTTCTGGCCATGAAACGCCTGGAACGGACGGACAACAAGTCGAACCGTCTCTAGGAGACATGCTCAACTTCCAAACGCCGCCATCCTCAAGGGCTGTTAACTCGTCTCCTAGGGACGACTTGTTATTCCCAGTTGAGCGAATGGATATCACCCCGGAGGGAGTACGAAGAAATTTCTTGCAACTCCGAGACCTCCTGAACGGTTATGTGCGAGAGGAGAGGTCCAGAGGAGTAAGGGTCAGGTTGTCCTATGACGAAGAGCCTGTTGTCACCCTCTCACCTAACCCTCCGTTGCTGGGAACCACCACCTCACCAGCAACCCAACGTGACTACACTAACCCTCACCCCTACTTGAACAGTCGAGGGGACATTTACTCAGGAGGAGGAGGTCCCAGTAACACTACGCTCTCTCCGGGGACCTCAATACCAATCTCCTATGAAGAAGCTTTGAGATCGCTACCATTGGCCAGCAGCGCCGTAGCCACCTCCCTTGCGGGAGCAGGAAGTCTTGCCGGAGGATTTGTCCCTCCTCCAGGAGCTATGTATCCAAACTACTCACAATCTCAATACTTCCCCATATGGCCGGGAGGATATCCCTGGCAGTATCCCTCACCTTTGAACCAAGTACTAGTATCTCCCCCTGTGGGAGGGCAGGGTCCCATGACCTCCCAACCCTTGGTTCAAACTCCTGTAGCTGAGGTTAGAGCGGAAGCTATACCTTCAACACCGTACCGACCTAAGACGTTAGAATGCTTTGCTGAACACATCGCTCATTTCGATTTTCCCAACAAGATCAAAATGCCAGCTAATGTGAAGACGTACGATGGCACGGAAGACCCAGATGACCACTTGAACGTCTTCTCTGGGGCAGCCACTGTAGAAAAATGGAACGATGCCGAGTGCTGCCACATGTTCATGCAGACCTTGGTAGGACCAGCTCGCCTATGGTTCAGTGGCCTACCGCCTCGAAGCATCTCCTCATTTGATGATTTAAGGAGAGGATTCACCTCAAACTTTAACCCCCTCAGAAAGTGTACCAAAGACGCCGCCATATTGCATCAAATCCAGCAAGGGGAGCATGAAAACCTCCGTAGTTTCATCGAAAGATACAAGAGGGAAGGTCTGCAGTATAGTGGTGCCACCGAGAAGATTAGGGTGTCGGGATTCATGGGAGCCATTCGTCCCAAGAAGTTGCTAAGAAGATTTCATGAAGATGTCCCCCAAACCATGGAGGAGGCTTTCGAGAGAGCAGAAGCCTTCCTCGGGGGAGAAGAAGCGTTAACTCGGCAAGACACCAGGAAGAGGGATCGAGGAAGCTGGAGAGACAGCTCAACAAACTCCCGGAGATCTCACTTTCAACCTTACAACGAAAGACGATCGGGGAGGTCCTTTGACAACCAAAGGAGTGAGGAAAGACGACGCTCCCCAAGGGCAGGAAGATACCATGATAAAGAAAAACAGGTTTTCACCGTTCTCACCAAGACCCCTCAGGAGATACTCTCCACGGAGGAAGTCAAGTACACCTTTCGACCTCCCAGACCTTTGTCTAAGCCAGCTAACAAGAGGGACGCCAGCAAG
This sequence comes from Ambrosia trifida, assembly GCA_028751855.1. Classification (NCBI taxonomy): domain Eukaryota; kingdom Viridiplantae; phylum Streptophyta; class Magnoliopsida; order Asterales; family Asteraceae; genus Ambrosia; species Ambrosia trifida. Next base: position 141,914,009 of record CM054125.1, read on the forward strand.
CATTGCGCCTTTCATAATGATACAGGGCACCACACGAACGACTGTTACCAGTTGAAAAAGAGGATAGAGGAAGCTGTTAAGTCCGGGGAGCTGGCTCACTTAATCAAAGACATCAAAGGAAGAAGGGACGAAGGGAAGAAAGATAAGGAGGTCAACATGGTCAGGCTTGAAGGAGCCCAGCAGGCAAAGAAGGCTCGCACTGAGCCTTGGAACAAACAGTACATTTGTCTTCCTCCTGCTCCCGATGAGCTGATCGTCACACCGGTAATAGTGGAGGCTGAACTGGATGGCTTCCCTCTAGATAGGGTGTACATGGACTGCGGAGCCTCGTCAGAGGTGATGTATGAACGGTGCTTTGAATCCTTGAGCCCGGAGATCAAGTCTAAGCTCAGACCATCCGACGCCTCATTGGTGGGTTTCTCAGGGGAACGAGTACATCCCTTAGGGAAGCTCACATTAAGCGTCTGTTTCCGAGACGGGGACTTATCAAGGACAGAGGAACTGACCTTCTCTGTTATCAGGTACCTTACCAGTTACATTGTCACCTTTTCTCTGTCAAGGACAGAAGAGTTGACTTTCTCTGTTATCAGGTACCCTTCGAGTTACAATGTCCTTATTGGAAGAATGGGAATTGCCACTTTCGGCGCGGTAGTATCAACAACACATGGTTTGATGAAGCTACCCACCCCTAATGGAATCGCAACCCTGAAGCCAACAGCAGAAGCTCTTTTGATAGCATCCATAGAAGAAACCAAAGGTCTCAGGGAATCGGAAACACCAAGCAGCGGTCCCGTCCGGGAAATCAGCATAAACCCTGCCTACCAGGAGCAGACCATCAAAGTAAACAATCTGCTTCCTGATGAGATTACGTGTGAACTAATCAACCTTTTGCAGGATAATCGAGACATATTTGCTTGGTGCCCCGGAGACATGACTGGTGTTCCTAGAAGCATGGCTGAACACTCTCTTAACATAGCTCCCTCATACAAGCCAGTCGTCCAAAAGAAAAGAAGTTTGGCCCCAGCTAGGAGCCAGGCTGCTTGTCAGGAGGTGGAGAAGCTGGTCAAGGCAGGTATTCTCAGAGAGGTTCAGTATCACTCCTGGGTAGCCAACCCGGTCATGGTTGCCAAACAGGATGGATCTTGGAGGATGTGTGTTGATTTCAAGGATCTCAACAAAGCTTGCCCCAAAGATTGCTATCCCTTGCCCGAGATCGATTGGAAGGTAGACTCCCTTACCGGCTTCCAATACAAGTGCTTCTTAGATGCCTACAAGGGGTATCACCAAATTCAAATGAAGCAAGAAGATGACGAGAAGACGGCCTTCCACACCGATAAGGGGATCTTTTGCTACAAAAAGATGCCCTTTGGTTTAAAGAACGCAGGTGCTACCTACCAGCGGTTAGTGGATCAGGCTTTCTCAAAGCAAATAGGAAGGAACATGGAAGCTTACGTAGATGACCTGGTCATCAAAAGCAAATCAGGGGAGGCAATGATCCAAGACATCCGAGAAACATTTGACAACCTTCGAAGAATAAACATGAAGCTTAATCCTGTTAAGTGCTCCTTTGGGTTCGAGGAGGGGAAGTTTCTAGGCCATATTGTTGGAAAGCAAAGCATCAAGGCTAACCCGAGCAAGGTCCAAGCCGTCCTTGATATGAAGTCTCCCGCCACAAAGAAGGAAGTGCAAAGCCTCAACGGTAAAATCGCTGCCTTAAAACGTTTCTTGCCTAAGTCTGCGGAAAAGTCCTTGCCATTCTTTAAAACGCTAAAAAATTGTGTTGATAAGAAGGATTTTCGCTGGACAACTGAGGCAGAGGCTGCCTTCCTGGAACTCAAGAAACACATAGCTTCCCTGCCCGAAGTGGCAGCCCCTGAGGAAGGGGAAGTAATAACAGTTTATTTGTCTGCAGGAATGGAAGCGGTAAGCTCAGTGCTCTTGGTAGATCGAGGTAAAGAGCAAGTCCCAGTCTACTTTGTCAGCAGGGCCCTCAAAGATGCTGAAATTAACTACACTCCCATAGAGAAGCTTGTGTTGGCACTCGTACACACTGCTAAGAGAGTAAGGCGGTACTTCCAAGCTCACCCAGTAAAGGTCATCACAGATCAACCCATACGATCCATCTTAGAAAAACCAGAGGATTCGGGAAGATTGGCAAAGTGGACCATTGGTCTAGGGGAGCACAAGATAGAATACCTACCAAGGAGAGCTTACAAGGGGCAAGTGTTCGCTGACTTTCTCGCTGAGTTACCCATCCCGCAGGTAGAGGAAGAGATGAACGAGGTCGAAGAACAGCCTGACCTCAAGGGGAAATGGTGTCTTTTTACTGATGGAGCCTCAAGTGTAGAAGGTTCCGGGGCAGGTCTTGTCATCAAGGACCCCCACGGAACCGAATACACTTATGCCCTCCGTCTAGACTTCCCCTGCACTAACAATGTTGCTGAATATGAGGCCCTCCTGGCCGGGTTGAGATTGGCAAAAAGTATGAAGGTACAAGAACTGAAAGTCTTTGTTGATTCAAATCTGGTGGTCAAACAAGTAAATGGGGGATACACAGCCAAAGAGCCCTCAATGATTAGGTACAAAGACAAGGTCAAAGAGTTCATAAAGGAGTTCAAAGACTTCACACTGGAACAGGTGTCAAGAACAAAGAACAAGCAGGCAGATGCCCTCAGCAAGCTAGCCTCCTTGACGTTTGCTCACCTAACCAAGAAGGTCCTAGTCGAGGTGCTGAAAGAACCATCCATCGATGACAAAGAAGTACAAGATGTCGTCACCGAAACAGACTCCACATGGATGACACCCATCATGTCCTACTTGAAGGAAGGGAAGCTACCAGAAAACGAACAAGAAGCTAAGCGATTGGTCATGAAGGCAAGACAATATGTAATCGAAGATGACAAGCTCTACAAGAAGGGATACTTGGCACCCCTACTAAGGTGTGTAGGTCCCAATCAAAGCAACTACCTCATCAGGGAGGTACATGAAGGTATATGTGGCATGCATGCTGGACCTCGCTCTGTGGTATCAAAGCTCATGAACTTGGGCTATTACTGGCCTACCATGCATAAGGATGCCTTTGAGACTATCCGAAAATGTGAAGCTTGTCAACTACAAACACCGGTGAAGACCAACCCCAAGCATGATCTTGTTCCCATCATCTCGGCATGGCCCTTCTACAAATGGGGAATGGACATTGTGGGTCCCTTCCCACAAGCTCCCGGAAGATTGAAGTTTCTCCTGGTAGCCGTCGACTATTTCACTAAGTGGCCGGAAGTCAGGCCCTTAGCCACCATCTCGGGGAAACAAGTGATAACCTTCGTATGGGAACAAATAGTCTGCCGGTATGGGTTACCAGGGGAGATGGTGACAGACAATGGGAAGCAATTTGCCAACAAACCCTTCAGCAGCTGGTGCTCCGAGCTAGGAATCAAGCAAGTCTTCAGCTCAGTAGCCTACCCCCAGTCCAACGGACAAGTTGAACGTATGAACAGAAGCATTGTTGAAGGTATTAAAGCAAGGCTAGGAAGATGTGGTAAGAAATGGGTGGATGAACTCCCGAGTGTCCTTTGGGCTATAAGAACCATGGAGAAAACAAGCCACCGAAGAACACCGTATAGCCTTGTCTTCGGAAGCGAAGCTGTCATACCAGCCGAGATAGGGGTAAGCTCAGGAAGAATTGCTCGACAAGACGCTCAACACAACCAAAAGGAGGTCCTACTCAACCTGGACCTCCTCGAAGAATCAAGGGACCAAGCCTCTATCAGGGAGGCCAGGTACAAAAAGAAGCTTGAAGCCTACTACAACACAAGGGTGCGGAAAGAAGCCTTCAGGCCGGGGGACCTTGTGTTAAGATGCAACGAAGCCAGCAGGCAGCAAGACGTAGGCAAGCTAGGTCCCCGATGGGAGGGGCCTTATGTTGTCAAAGAAGCACACAAAGGGGGATCCTACAAGCTAGCCAACACTAACGGCAAAATGATCCCAAGACATTGGAGTGATAAACACTTGAAACGTTTTTATGTTTAACTATTGTAACGCCTCTTTGTGTTTCAAAAACAATGATTAATGAATGAACCATGTTTCAAATTATTAACTTGTCGCTTATCTTATCAAAGGGTGAGCCCCTCCTAACTAGGCTCCATGGGATCCGGCGCTATACCTACCCATGAAACGGGGATGAGCTCCCAGGCCACAACTGCTCAACAGGGAACAAGGCTAAGTAACCTTCCTGTATACAGGGTGAGTCCCTAATACAATCCACGACTCCATGTGTAACACCCCAAAGTCTCGAAGTGATTACGTCACCTTACGTGTCTCTTAAACGGGTCGGGTCGGACCTGATCACCCGATTATCCAATTAAATATTCAAGTTCGAATCTCGCGGGCAAACCGTTTCAACCGAATATATATAATAATTATTGAATTATTATTATCGCGGTTAAACGCTCCTTATCTGCTAATAACCCGCCGCCAAACGTCTTTTGTTCGATCGTTATAACTATTACCAAACATCGCGAGTTCTAGTAATTATCCCCGTAGCCAAACACCCTCTATTTTATTTAGCCTATATAAACCCCTCTCTTGTCTCTCACCTCTGGCTACTCTCTCTCTCTCTCTCTGCTCGATATATATACACACACAAAAGGTGTTCCCTGATCAAGAAGCTTCTCGCCGGACAGCCATGGCGGCCACCGCCGCCTCCGCCGCTGCTCCGGTCACTGCTTCTCCTCCATTCCGGGTTCCATCCTTGCAATTATCCGGTAAGCCACGCATCTATCCCTTCTTTACAAATGATACCCGGTACCTTGTTCGTCTCTAGTGTCACCGGTAAACTATCCAGACGCCACAGACACCATCAAGCTCCGACCTGACAATCTTTTCCCTTCGCCTTTCTGTTACAGTTGATAAAACGGACAGTCACCGGAGCCGGTGACTGTCATCGGGTAGCTCTCTGTATTTCAGTATTCAATAACGTAACAACTGGTGAACCATACCTACTCGTCCCTCTGTTTACTACCCTGTGTGGGGACAGTCACCGGTCATGGTGACTGTCGATTAAGCCGTATAACCAGCCAGATCTAGGGTCCGGTCAGTTCCTGTTCGGGTTCCGGTAGAACCCGGTGAAGCTCCAGTTATCAAACCCTCCTTCTGTTTGAACTACCCGGTACCAAACCTACCGATTAAATTATCAAACCATAACCTTGATCTTATTCTGGATCCCGAGCCTTGTTCCGATTATAAACCCGCTGGTTCAATTGTCATGCTCCTGTTCGAGCTCCAACTCGGACAGTCACCGAGTTCGGGTGACTGTCAACAGTCTCCGATACAAGACCGGCTATAGTCCGGTTATGTTTTGTTGTGATTATATTCTGATCCAATACTTGATTGTATTCTATAAGTTAATTAGTGATATAATATTAACTCACTAGTTATGGTATTTGCGAGGTACCGATAATCAAGTTGGAGAATACAAGTCGTTACCGAGTCGACTCAGTGACTCGGTCAACACCCGGAATAGAACCCGGTCCAATAAGCTAGACGAGGAATATTATTAGAATTATACGAATATATATATAATACGAATAACGTACGGACTTGATAATAATAATAAGAGACTAATAATCATATATAAAATATATATGTTTATATATAAAGATTCGATATATAAAACGATATACTAGACTCGGGTAAGTTATGTCTAGAGTTCTCTTAGGTTCGCGTGCCAAGCTGTAAAGGCCAGCTTTGTTTCTTTTCGCCTTGAATGCCCAAACCCCGAGTTTAGGACTATCTAATATATACTGAATTCTATATATATAAATTGTATATATGATATATATCCTAAGTATTACAAACTAACAAGTCCCACGCGTAAACCGTATCAATATATATATGAAATATAATTGTAATAAGAAGATTAGCAGAAGATTTAACGCAAACCGGTGAGTATCGTGAACTCCCCACTTTTACTGTTTTATTAAGTGTTTTAGGGGAAATACATGTCATTTATAAGAAACCATAATGCTTTACATAAAAGAATAACAATAGAAGTTATATAAAGGGGCAATAGAAACAACGAGGACAGTACTGGATGGTATCGCCATTTCCTTTCTTGTCCAACTAGAGGACAAGAACCAGTTCTACCCGAGTAGAGGGTAGAAATAATCATATATTATCACAAGCAGAGTGATACCATAGAAAGGAATGGCAACTTATAGAATATAATCGAAATAATAGACATATAATCGAATTGATAGAATATATAGTTCCCCTCCAGAATATAGAATTGTAAAGCATATGTATAAAAGATATTTATAAAAAGAATTATAAATACACGAACTGGCCATTCACTTTATAAAATACGCGACCTCACCAACTTTATGTTGACAGAAACTATTTTTGACATGTGTTCAGGTAACCCAACAGAAATGATGACGTGGATCCTGGAAGACTACAAGACTGTTATTACCCTGGATTCCGCTGTGTAACTCCGATAACCCGACCCGACAACCCGGCCACATCAGCCAGGGTCGTTACACCATGGGACAAGTCCTTGGAAGGAATACCTAAACCCATGAAAGAGGGTGAGCTCCTCACACTAAGACAACTCCCACATGTTCACAACACACAAGAACGAACATATCACTGAAAAATTATTCAAGAAAAGGTTTAAACATAAACAAACAAGCTGATAGGGTAAGCATTGCATCGGTTCCTTAGCTAAGTATCCTAAGTTGGGTGACTGCAACATTCAACTCAAGGAGAAATGTTAAAGACATTGCAAACACTATAAACGACAAGTAACAGAGTCAAAGCAACAAAACGTTAAACATAGATAAAGCATCACCCCTAAAGGGGGAGCATTCCATTAAAAGATAAATATTAAACGCCCCAAGGGCTGGGTACAGCATAGTTCGATTACAAAAGACCTGCTAAAAACTTGAAAAAACTAAAACAAAGAGGAATCATGGAGTAGCTGGGTCTTCGGCTTCACGGGTGGCATCATCTTCACCAGGGGGAGCCAGGGCTCGGTTACCAACATCGTCATAAAGGCCCTCAGTGTCAAGACCGGCGAATGGATCATCTTCGCTGGAAGGAGGGATAGACTAAACCTCCAGAGCTTGCAGGGGGGAAGGACTCTCGAATACCTGCTCCAGATTGGGAACCTTGGAAGAGCCAGCAGGTTTTGAACGTTTGGAACTACCCTCCCCACCGTCGGCTCCCTCCAACATGATCATAAGAGGCCTTTTTGACACATAGGAGCCAAACACTTGATTGGCCACATCCTTTTTTTGGCCCTCCGGCTCCAAGTCTTGAAGGAAGGAGAGAGGCTGCTTAGAAGCCTTGGCAATAGCAGAAATATAGGGATAGGTGGCAAGCTCCATTGCCTTCACAGCATTCACAAACTCATCACCGGAAGAAGGCTTAAAGGATGGCAGCTCCTCAAGATCCTGACCCTCTTGAGCCTCTTTAAAACCGGCTTGAATTCCTCCATGGCGACCAAAAGATATGGCCTTTGCATAAATGTCCGCCAGAGGAGCATTAAACTCTTGAGAGTGCAGGAGGTTGGTAACGAAACGAGCTACCCCCTTGGAGATTAGCCACTCCTTCTCTTCGGTCAAGCGGTCCACCTGGACCCGGAGCTCTGTTCCCACCTTTTCCACAGAGGCCAGCTCCTGCTTGACTGCCTGTCGTGCCCGAGCCAACCCTTCCCTCTCTTCAGCAACTTTTGCTTTCTCATCATGAAGACCTTTGAACATTTTCTCAAACTTTTCTTTCTCTAAACCAAGCTGAGTCTTCGACACAGCCAATTCCTGAACCAAATCCTTCTCCCGAGCAGCAAGCTTGGTCAATTCCTCCCTCGCCTTAACCAACTCGGCCTCATGCTCTTCAAAAAACTCCTCCACTTGTTCTCTTCTTGCTATCAACTCCCCCCACCTGGCCATGCTATCAGGGAACAAAGACAGAAATTGCCCGAAGTGATAATACATCTTCTTCATCACATTCTTATCCATCCATTCCTTGTGAAGCTCTCTCTCAGCATCCGGGACACAATGGTCTATCAGATCACGGCAGACGTAAGCTTTCTTCAGCAAATCAGTAGGTTTGATATCCCAATCCGGCACAAACACTCCTTCACCAGACTCCTGCTGGGCAGGAACATCAGCAACATCTTCAACAGTAGCTTTAGAGCTTTCACCTCCTTCGACTCGCAACAACTTCGGACTGGGACCTTTGACAACAATGTCCTTTGGCTTCTTGAACACAACATCGTCTTTCTTCGGGGAGGACAATGTAAGCTTGCCCTTCCCGGGGGCAGGAGTGTACCCCAACGCAGAAGAAATTAGAGAAGTATCCTCATCTTCATCCCCAAAAACCAAGGGCACAGCAGAAGAGCCCCCTGACTTGAGGAAGCAGTCTGGAGTCGCTTGCTGGAGCGACGGACAGTAACAGACTTCTCCCCAGAAGGCTCCACAGCAGCAACAGACGATGTGATCACACTCGTATACTCTCCTTTGAAGCGAACATGCTCAGTCTTCACTACAACATTCTTACCCTCAGCAACATTCCGAACTTTAAATTTCACGTCAGTAATATCATCCAGAGCCAGGAAATCCAGAGTACTCATCTCTGCAAAAAGACAAAAACGGTTAGATAACATAACAAGGATAAGGATACCAAGGAGGAAACAGGGAGACACCTACCCTTCCCACCATGATATATCACTGGGTCAGTCCCAGGATCATCCCAGTTAGCACTCAAGCCCACCATCACCAAAAAATCCTCAGGGAAGGTACGAAGACGAGTAGGAAAGCTACGCAGCTTCTCCAACAACACTTGGTCAAGAGTATCAGGATCAGGTTCTTTCTCGTTTAGAGGAGCATCCGAAGACCTCCGAGGAGTTTTAAAAGGTAGAAAGTCAGAGTTTAAGAAAAAGAACTTGTCTTTCCAGGAAGAAACAAGTCCGATGACACTAGAAATGAGGGCCGGTTCACATTGAGTCTTCTCAATGGTAAACCAGTTCCCATTTTTAGCCAACCTAAAAAACCGCCGGTACATGGCCAAGGAAGGCTCGTGACCATGGCAACGACACACTATCTCGAAGTGCAAAATCCTAGCAACTCCAGACGGACACAACTGATCAAGGGAAAGTTGGTGATACTCTAGAACATTCAGAAAAAAGGTGGAAAAGGGATACCTAAGGTTACCCTGGTCAAACTGACGGGTATACACCGCCACCTTGCCAGAGGGAACGGAGGTCACAGGGGTTTTTCCCTTTGGAACAGAAGGGTTAAAAGACAAAGGAATTCCGATCTCAGTACAGAACCGCTCAACATCAGACTTCGATAAACGAGTAAACTGAGACGCGAGATTGGTTTTCGACATAATGAAAGACGAAGTATGAAAGAAGGGAGAAGTTACTTACCAGATTTTATAGGAAAAAGAAGAGGATCGCCGGTTGGAGAACGATCGTGGGAAAGAAACGACGGTTTTCTAATTAGGGAATAAAGTGAAGAAGAAAGAGGGGTTATCTCTTTATAAGGGATTTAAAATTTGAATTTAATGGCATTGAATGGTTACCAAGGGAAACCATCATTCAGCTGTCCTAGGGGATGACGTCAGCCTAGCCCCTTGTCATGTCAACAGTCGTCTGGGACGGCTGATGGGACACGCGTCTGCTCCCTAGGGAGTAATGATGGATAGCCATATTAATTAAAAAATTAGACCATCATGACAAATGCAAGGCCAAAAGCTTGCACGAAATTTGATGAAGGAAGAAATAACAAACCAACGCTCCCATGAGGGAGCTCGGGGTTTAAAAAATTACCCGGCACCAACACAAGCTTGAGCAGCGTTACCACCGGGGAATACAACAATATACAAGTCACAAGCACTTCTAACTTCTTTACAAATGCTTATGACTGGGGGGCTGATGACGTGTGTCCTAAAACGACAACGTTTAGACCTCTCGTCAAAAAGATAAGCAAAATAAATTTGATTAAGAGGTTGCCTGACTTAGTGGAGCTGATATAAGGCAGCCTACCTGCTGTATGGAAGCCTCAGGGCAGAAAGCAAACAGTAGAATGTCTTGGAAATGCAAAAAGGGGATTTTGGCTTATTATCATGGCAAGGACAAAACACCACACAGCCCCAAGCCTTGCATTGGAAATGATAAAAGCTGAAAACATCCTAAAAGGGAAAAGTCTCACTGCTGGGAACTAAAAGAGGGTCAAACACATCCAGGTATGGTAAGGAAGCTACCCTGAGGGAGCTCCTGGGCAGAATTCGACTACCTATATAAGGAGGCCCTTGGATAGACATTCCACACACACTTCTCACTCATTCTCTCTACTCTCATACTCTCTACTTCATTATTTTCCCAACTCCAAATGAATATGTACTTATTCTCACGCCGGAGTCCAAACGCAGGAGGCTCCCTCCTGCGTTAAGGCTAACGGTGTCTGCTACCTTTGTGCAGGTCTCTTCCAGGAACTTGAAGACCCCTAATCCTATAACCAAATCTAAACCTAAGCTTAAAACATTAATCTCAATCTAACATACCACTAACCTATAATCCTAAACATCTCCTAACCTAATACCGGTCATTTTCCTTGTTGTAGCAACATCAATGTTATTAAAACCAAACTAACTAATACTTTCTTGCACAGCCTTTAAGGACAAACCTGCAATGAAAAAGCTTGCCAATGATCCAAAGAATGAGATTAATCCATTAGATTCTTTAACATGTTATAATAGAAAATCTGTTACTCCTTTTTAATAGGTTTATTACAATTTTTTTTGGGTAGAAATTGTCGCTTACCTTAGCTAGAATGAAAATGCCAAGGGATGCAGGCCCATAGGGAGGATGTGGAGGTAAACCTTGGGATGATGAAGTTTTCTATGCTATCAAAAGGTACATGTTCATTTATGGGCACCAAATGTGATTTTCGTCGTTAAATTTGAATATATGTAAGGGGAAGGTAGTTTTGTGACTTTTGTCAAAAATGCATGGAAGAACAAAATATGAAAGGGGAAGGTAGTTTTGTCAAAAATAAATGGAGTTGACAATATATAGTTGGTATGTTAATGTATGTATAAGAACACATTATATTTTCATTTCATTAAGCCAACTAAACCATGACTGTGGCAGGATTTGGATGGTAGGGATGACTGTTTGACTGGCATATGTAATGGCATGGGAGCCTTAGCGTCAATTAGTTTTCATACCAACAAACAAAGTTTGGGCCTATGAAAAATAGTGTGATGCAGGGTATGTTTATTATGGTTCAATGACATGTAAGGACAAAGAGGATTGACGATACCACTTATGATGCCTTAGTCTAATTCATATTCTGCTATATTATTCTAAGTACATAAAACTATTGAAGAAGAAAACTAAAAGTATTGAAGAAGAAGATATCAAGTACTAAAGAGTAAAAGATCAGAAGTTCTGAAGACGAAACCAGACAACTCTCTGAAGAACTACTGAAGACAAACTACTAATCAGTAGTTTGTCACTCATCAGTTGTTTTGATAGAAGCTTCCCATCGCCCTTGTACTTCAGTAGTTTAGTATTATATTGTTTTGTTAAAGTCTTTGTACAAGTTCCAATACTACAGCCTGTTGTAGTATTGTTTAGTATTATCTTTTAATCAACTTGTATGTATTTAATGGTCTATAAATAGATGGGTTAATCCCACTATTTTAGACATCGATTTTTACTGAAATCCTTCAAAGGCTTTTAATAGAAAAACCATTTCATATATGAGAATCTTTCACAACACTTATTGTTATGTGCATTCAATTTTTTAGATTCTCATTAACTGCTTTAAGTTCATTAAATCCAGGGGGAGTAATAACTCCTGTTAAAAGTGAAACTTTAACTTGAACACTTTACTTATTCCGTTGTGCAATCTGATTTGATATACTTACAACACACATGTGTTCGTGAATAAGAACTGTTAAACAGAATACTGATCCAACAATTGGTATCATAGCTCTGGTTCATCTGATCAAATATCAATCTAACAAATTGAAAATCAGACACAGGCTCTTATTGATATTCAATAAAGGATACAAGTTCACTTTTTAAAACATCTATCACTTTAAGAAAATCTTGTCAAAACAAAATTCTCAAAAAATGGATCCTCATAATATTGGATCTGCCAATAAACCTCCTATGCTTATACGTTCTGAATATAACAAATGGCAAAAGAGGATGGCACATACTCTTTCACAGTGAAATACTGGCTGTTGGAGGTCTGTCATGTATGGACCCCATAAACCAGTAAATATTAATTTAGAAACTAAAGTAGAAATACCAAAGGAACCAAAAGACTACACTGATAAAGATTTCCCAAAAGTTGAGCTTGATGCTAAGGCATTATCTATGTTGGTAATGGCTCTCCCAAATGAAATATACTCTGGACTTTTACATTGTGAAAGTGCCAAAGAGCTTTGGGATTGCCTAAAAGAATAGTTTGGAGGAACTGATGAGGTGATTGCCAACACCAAAGAAATTCTTGCTCAGCAATATGAAACCTTTACTCATATTAATGGGAAAACTTTAACACAACAATTTGAAAGATTCTCCTCATTGATTTCTGAGTTAAAGTTAAATGGTCAGACCTACACAAATGTAGCTATGCTTCATAGATTTTTAAGGTGTTTACCAGAAAAATGGGAAACTTACTCTATAGTTCTCAGATCAGGACCAGATTTTAACTCCCTCACTCTTACAAAATTACATGGGAGATTATTAACTTTTGAAAGAGAAATTAATCAAAAGAAAAAGTTGCAAAGTTCTAGCAAAACAGCTGATGACTATGTTCCAGGTAGTAAAACACTTTTAGGACAAGACTCACCTTCTTGTTCAAATGATTTTGGATCTTTTGATCACATTGACATAACTGCTAGGATCTCATCAGAAAGGTCATATCTAGCTTATGACAATGAAGAAAATAGTCAAACTGCTGATAACATGTGTTTCAACATGGATGATTTAAAAAATTTCAGTAGTGATGACTTAGAAGAAATGGACATTTTACACCAACTGGCCATGTTAAACATAAAAAGTAAAATTTTTTATAAAAGGTCAGGAAGAAAATTTCCAGGACTGAACAATTCAACAAAAGTTGGTTTTGACAAATCTAAACTTAGATGTCACAAGTGTCAGAAGTTGGGACACTTTGCTAGAGAGTGTAGAAGCTCTGGCTTTAACCAACCACAGTCTAGAAATCAGTTAAACTCCCGTAATAATAGGAATAATGGAACACAGGGAAGTGCACATTTTGTACAGGAACAAGCTCCACAAATCCAATATGTGCCTCAAATACAATATGTACAAATGCCTGCTCAACAACAGGGCCAACAACAGATGCCTTCCATTCCAGCTGCTCAACAACCTCCACAAACTCAACAAAGTCTTTTCACTTCAGGGTATGTTGACCGGAGCAGTCGTCCATTTGACACATTTGAATGCAGTCCAGATGCAGACAATAAAGTCTATGATGTCAACTGGGGAGAACCTGATAATGGCAGAAAGAATTTTTCCTTAATAGCTTTTGAGGGATGCACCTCTAAATCTGCCTTATCTCAGGTATCAAAATAATCTATGTTAAAACTTTGCTCAACTTCATGCAAAGAATCTTTTGCTCTCATAAGAGAGACCGATGTGCACCTAAAAGGCAAAGCCAATGACTCTGAGAGAAAATATACTCAAATAAAATGTGATTTAGAAAGAAAACTTGCTGCAAAATCAAAAGAAATTTCTAAATTAACAAATAATGCTATTGAAACCCAAGCACAGATTAAAATCATGATAGAAGACATAGGAAATGTCGGAAAAGAGCTTGCTGTGTCACAACCCGACCCAGGTGGGCCCGGTAGGAATACAGATTGTTACCGAACATCACGCGATGCAAGCAAACAGTGGAAGCAACGTAAATATCTACTCTTTTATAAATAAAAATGACTGTTTACATTTCTAAATACCGTGCATTCTCTAATACAAGTAGTTCGGGTAATATCTAAGGTTCTCGCTTGACTTCTGATTCGTCCGCCAGGGATACTCCGAGTCGTAGCTGCTCCATCCTTCCAACTCAGACAGGTACCTGAACACATGCTTAAAATGGTTTTGGGTCAACAATAATGTTGGTGAGTCCGTGCGTTAGTTAAAATGTTTTTTAACAAGGTTATCCTTTCAAAAGCAGGTTCATACACTACAACAAAAATGGGTTTTTAGTACACACAAAAGCGTCCTAAAATGTTATTTTATAGGACCTTTTATTTAATAGGACCAACGGTAAAAGCGTTTCATGTAAAGGGGTCGTAATAAATTTTGAAACTTAAAAAGTGTCCTAATATCTCAAATAAGATTATGAAACCAGTTTTATGGTCGCATAATATGTCTATGAATAACCAAAAAAACTCCTAATACAAACATATTAGGACACTTTTACAATGTTTTAACATGTGATTACCTACTTTTAATACACATACAAGGGTCCTTAAAAATTAATTTATAGGACCCTTATGATGTAACGCTATATGTATTTTAGTACCAAGAAAATGGTCCTAATATCCCAAATAAGATTATGAAACCAATTTTATGGTCGCATAATATGTCAATGAACAACCCATGAAGCGTCCTAAGAAAAGCATATCCGAACACTTTTACAATGTTCTAACAAGTTTATTAGGACAAAATTTCAAAGTCCTAACAAGTCATATGATACAACGTTTATTTAAATATCCACTCACAATTTTACGATATGGTTATGGACATCCGAATAACAGTTTTTATTATACAATAAAAAGGCCATCAACATATAAAACTTAATAGTTATTGTGTATATAACATCACCTAGTGAAAGAAATAAAACTTTATTATATTTCAAGTAAGCATATTTATAACAAAAACACAAAACATAAATAAGTTATAGCATTATCCAATATAAAGTCTTATAACATTTAACAAAGAAATTAAAAGCAATGAAAGAAACAAGCATCGTAGAATCCTGAATCATCATGCGTCCTCAATGCTCACAGACTACCTACAAATAAACCATCCATGTATAAGCATTAAGTTCCAGATTATTAAAATTATTCGGATCACAAGCATAACAAATAAACCATCCATACTACCTACAAATAAACCATCCATGTATAAGCATTAAATTTCAGATTACTAAAATTATCCATATCACAAGTTTAACAAATACATACCAAGATGAAAGGACAAGGCCATGCAATAGATGCACCAATACAATCTTAAATTGTGTAAAATAACCCATATAGTCTCACCAACTTTTTTCTATTTTTATTGGTACTTGAATGTTTATCTCACACCATTTTGGTCCAATCTCTATACCACCAACTAGCTCCTTTGGGTCCAAGCTTTTCACCCATCCTCTTGCTAAAGTCTTGGTAGAGTTTAGAACACTTTTGAAGAAAACTTCATCTTTGACCTAAATTTTAGTTTTCAACAAACATTTATCAAACTCTAGTAACAATAGTGCAAGTAATATCTAACAAAAAAACAATTATAAAGTTTTATACTAGCATGCTAAGATTTTTATAGAAAAGACTAATATGCAAAAAAAAAAAAAAATCAGTAGACATTGTTTTATAGTGTAGCCTAATGTAACCATTATTTAATCACCAACTTACGATCGTTATGGGGATGAATTTAAAAGTTAAAATCTACCTCTATTTCTAAGCTTCTACATATTCCATAGTCTAACAAAATGAAAAAAAAAATAAAAAATACCTGGTAACTCATCTTAACAAAGATTTTTTCGAAAATCAGCTAGCAATTAGATACATTAGCTAGCAAAATACATTAGTACCGACCAATTAGGAAGTATCTACAGAAACAATTTAAAGCCGAGCAAAGTGTTTCAATGCCAAGAAAGATCAAGTTGAACTAGTATGGTCCGAGCCAAATGTAATCTAGTTGAGCAAATTGTTTTATCATGTTATGTGCAATATAGTGACGTACCTATTTTTATAACATAAATTCTGATGCAGTACAAAAGATAACATACAAAAGGTGGAACGCTAAAGATCTAAATAGAAAAATACCCGTAAACGTGGAGATCCATTGGTTACCATGGGAAAATGCGGTGATGTAAGAGCTGGAACACTAGAACCATCCCTCCACCCTTTAATCTCTGATATCTAGGCTCGTAACTGGACCACAATATGGTAAGTTCTTGACATTTAGACTTCAATTGGATGTTTTCTCTACGACATGTTGAACAACTTGGTATTACACCCCAAACATCAGAGGCAGGAACACCCAAACCATACATAACTACATCACCATTTCAATCTTTACCCATTACTTTAGAAAGAAACATCATCTGGTTTAGGCTTATCGATGGAACCCTCGGGAAGATTAGAACTAAGTTGTTGCATATGTAAGCTATATTAAATATAGTAACAAAAATAAGATATGTATTTTTAACAACATCAAAAATACATAGAAAAGATATGTATATAAATATATAAGATATTACTTACAATTGCATTTGCATCTTCCACATTTTTGGTAGTTCCTTGTTTAGAGAAACATGCACGAAACATTCGCAATCGACTTGGATCTTGTCCTAAAGATGCCTGTTTGAATAAAAAGAAAATGAGTATTAATAATGGATATCAACATGCTACATTAACAATTGCACTATTTCATACAATCACCTTTAGCTCTTCACGGACTCGAGCATAACTCTTTTTACCCGTTACTTGCACCATCTTCTTCTCTGCCCGAGTCTCCTTGTTTTTTTCACTTACCATCTTCACTAGGAAAGTGAAATATCATAATGGGAAATAAACTTATTGTAACATCCCAAATTTTGAGGATTAAAGTTATATATATTGGAACTTATAAAATACCAATTTTTTTTTTAGGCCCCAAAATATTAATGTTTTTTTTTTTACATCCCAAAGTAATAAATATCATTAAACCAAAGACAACCAATTACAAGTGATACGTAGGTAAACGGGCCACAAGTTGCGCCGCTACCCCTTTTTGTATTGCAAAACCTACTCTATTGAAAATAAAACATTGGCCCTTAGCAGCTGGGGAATTACTTTGCATAACTTTCTTCACGCGATCGAGGAGCTTGATTGCTTGCGGGGCCAGCGCTCCAAAAGTATCAAAAGCGAAGGGCACAAACACATGCTGGTTCTCTAGACAAGCCGCTTCATGTTTATCCACTTTTTTGCCCTCAGCTTTCAAAACTGCCTGCCCAGCCACAAAACCCGAATCCCGAAGTCTCACCAATGGGGATACCCCAGTCAGGTCAACACACGCATGCTTGCCTTGCACCCATCCGAACACAAGAACATCCGCTGGCCTCAATGTGGACCGCCCGTCACGTGGATCCGTCAAGAAATTCACGGGGGCCTCCTTTTTGGCTGAAATCCCTGCCCTTCGTAAAACATCCCATAGAACATCTCTAACCAGGTCATGTCTGTATTTAAAGCCTGGTAACTCCTTACAATGTAGGGCGTGTTCTCCAAACTTGTCCAAGCGTGTTTTTTTACAGATCGGACACGGTTCGTCGACGGGGAACATGGGAATCATCAGTCGGTATTTGAGGACTGCCCGATATTCGATAGCCGACATATGTTGCCCTAGTCCGTCAATTGGGAGTGTAGTGAGGAAATCTTGAGCATGGGCCTCTTTAAGACATTCAAACACCGCTTTCTGGCGCGAAGACATGTTAAACTCCTCCTCCATAGTCTGCATAGCTTTACAGTTAAACGCACTCGCCAAGATTTTTTGAGGCTTTTTTGGGGCGGTGTCTTTATCTGTAAAGCCGCCCACATCTACATTGGGGAGAGAGCTGCGAATGTTGTCCAGTGCGAGCTTATAATCATCGTCCATCCCAACCACCCCGCTATTTCTTAGTATGTGTTCTTGTAGCTTCCAAGACTGCGCCCTAGAAGCCACATACGCATATGATGTGTTGCCAAGTGCATCACATTTATATATTAGTTTTGTATAGTTTTTAATCGTTTATCGTTCTTTTATATCGTGTCTTAGATACTTAATTGTGTCTTGGTGTTAAGCAGGTGTTCGTGGGCTAAAACGAGAGAAAAAGAGCTTAGTTGGAGAGGAGACAAGCATTCGATGAAATTGGAAATAAAAAAAGAAACAAATCTGGAAGAACTGAAATTAGAGACCCTCTAATTTCAGTAAAAGTTATTCGCGGGTCTCCAGGAAGTAAAATAGAGGAAAATGACGATTTTACCCTTAATGAATTGTGGTAATTACGAAAGATGCCCTCGCGTCACTTTTAGGTTATTAGAGACCCTCTAATTCCAGAAATAGTTGTTCATGGGTCTCTAATAACTCTTCAGCCCATAAAAAGCCCATTTTCGCAATCAAAACCTAATCAACCGTTTGAGGAGGAGATCTTCGACTTCTAGAGCCTCTAGGGGACGATTTTGAAGCATCTTTGCAGTTCCATTCATTCCGGTTGATGCCAGAGCAATCCAGAACAAGTTTTGAAGCCGAAATCATGAAGATGCAAGGCTAATCATCTTGCGGTTTCTCCGGGTGAAAGATTCGGTTATTTTGTAAGGACTTTTCTGTTTTGAACTATGTTTTAGGACCAGGTTTCATGAACATACTTATGTGTCTTTGAATCTGGTTGTATGTTTGACTGATTTGAACAGTTTGACTGATTTTCACAATTACAATTCGTTATCGTTTCTTGGTTTTCTTGCACTAGGAATAATTTAACTTTGTGATTTGTGTTTTGATGTTGAATTGGGTTGAACAATTTAAACAGAATCATGTCTATGTGATTGCCTAGCTAGGTTAATTCAGATTGTCTTTACAGTTACCGAGTCAGAAACCCGGAGTGACCGTTTTCCATATTATTGTCTTTTATAAACTCTATTATCAATCCGTTTTGCAGCACTCTTACATTAAGCTTTATAAAATTACTTTAGTTAAGTTTAATTTAATTAGTAGTTAGTAAATTAGCACTTTCCACAAACTCCCTGAGGTTCGACAACCCTACTTTCTATACTGCAGTCAGTTGTAGCTAAGGAGTAGTTTTTATTAAGTTTTTTATTAGCACTTCGACACGCGATCAAAATGGCGCCGTTGCTGGGGAGTTCGTGCGTTAAGTGTTTTTAGTTTAATTATTTTTTTTTTAATTTAAAAAAAAACCAAATTTTTTTTCTTTTTCTCTTGTCTTGTATTTTTCTCCATTTTGTTCAGTATTACGCTGGGTATGTTAGTTTTGCAGGAAAATTGAATTCAAGATGAATTGGGTGGATTATGATGCATGTGGGTGTTGCGAGAGCCCATATCATGTGATGCAGGATTGTCCAATTGCCCGTCAGAGAGTTAAAGCATATAATGCACGAAAAGATCGTATTATCTTTGGGCTAGAAAAAGATGAAGACTCATACTTATCATCCTCTTATTATTGGCCACAATATCAGAACTGTCAGCAAAGATACTACACGCCAAACATTTATCAATCTAGGGAACAAACTGCAGATTACTACATGAATACTGATCCGATTGTTCATGGATGCCAGAGTGTTGACTACGGTTATCAACAACAACAAAACAATGAAGAGGGAAGCAATGATCAGCTAAGTGAGATCTTAGAGGCCATAAAGGCTGTCCATGAAGATGTAAAGGCGATCCGGGAAGATTTTAAGAGAATTCGGAAGGATAATGAAGTTCGGGACCACACCATTGAGGCATTGTTTAAGCAAGTTGGTCAACTGGCAGCAGATTTGGAACTTGAAGATTTGATTGTTGAACCGGATATGGTTAACGTTGATGTGGCTGAAAAAGTTGAAGAGGCACATGTGGACCAGGTTATGATGGAGGAAGCCTTAGAAGAGGAAGCTGCAAGCTTTAAAGTAGACGTGACTTCGTGCGTACAACCACTTGTAGACACACTTGCTGAAGAACCTGTGATCCGGGTAACCTTGGTGTATCCTAACCTTCCTCCCATATTTATGAGGAAAATAGACAAAGTTGAAAATGATGGCTTGAGTGGGCAAAAGAGGAAGGTGAGCATTGAAGACCTTGGACAAAGTATAGTGAAGTGGCCCAGCAATGATCCTGCAGACATGTCAAAGATAAGAAAGAAGATAAAGATTCGACATGTCAACTACCGAACATACATTGGGAATTCGGTAGGCAAATGTTCTTTGAAACCACCATGAATGAACATCAGGTATGATTTTTGTATATTTTGTATATTTATTTGTTTTTATGTTATTTTATTCTAGTTTATTTTTATTTTGAGTTTGTTTGGGTCAGTTTTATTTTTATTTGAGTCATGGGATTACTTGATATGACTTGAATTGTAAGAACAGATTGTCCCGCTCGTACTCAATCCCCATTCGGGCGGGGACGGTTTGGAGGGCACTAATATTTGCAGGTATCCCGATTTGTTTGTTTTGTTTTTTTCTTTCTTTTAGGATTCCTTGTTTATCGGCCGCGAATGAAATGCTATACGGCCGACGGTGGGAGGAACTGAACAAGACTCATACACGCACTGCATATATCCAGGGGAGTTTGTTCCTTTTTATTGTTGTTGTATTTTATTTTTAATTATGCTTTATTTTATTCCTAGCTCACATTGAGGACAATGTGTCATTCAAGTGTGGTGGTGGGGAAACTTCTTTTTTTTTTATTTAGTTTTGAGTCATTAAAAAAATTAAAAAAATAATGTCCTAAAAGCGGTCTGATCGGGCATAAAAGCGATTGTTTCAATGCTTTCATTCTATCTCTGCTTGTGGTGTGTGGGTCATTAATCATGGTCCAATTCTTTAGAACAGACATATGAATCGTTTTCAACAGGTATTTTAGAGAAAATGTTTAGAATTTGCCCGATTAGGTGTAACGAGCTGTCGGTAATAAATACATGCACACATCAGTAACCCATTTCCACACTTTGGTGAGATCTTGAGCCTACTAGATGATAGATTGATACATATATATTTTCATTTGTTGAGTGTAGGCCAGATGTTTCTCTGTTGCAGAACTTGTGTGATTTGATACATGCTGAGGTTGTAGACTAGATATGCACGTAAATGACAAAGGCAATTTAGGATTTCCTTTTTTTCTTTTGATACCCACTTATTTGTTATGTGTTGACCCGTTTTACCACAATATTACCCTTAGTAGCCAATGTTGAGCCTATACCCTTTCGTTTGTTAAACCTACATAGTCACCCAAATCAACCCGTTAAGAAAATTGATGACATCCATTGTGTTCTGTGTTTATGTTCAAGTGTTTGATCTATGTTAAGTTGTGAAGAAAAAAAAATGAAAAAAAATGAGAAAAGAAAAGAAAAAAAAAAAGAGAAAAGAAAAAAATAATAATAGAAGTATGTGTTATGGGTCAAATATGCCCAAAGTTGTGTGATTATTGTATTATGTTGCTTAGTGAATAAGGATGATCATTCAAGCGTGTTGAAACCCTTGTTTTTAAACCAATTGTTAGCCAAATCTATCCTACCTTTACCCGAAGCCCAAAACCCGTAAGTCCTTTAGATATGTGCATTGTCTATAGTTGAGGTGTGATTGTTATACAAGCCTATGATAACAGAGTTACATGTTTGGTTTTGAGTGAATAATACTAGCGCATTACATGCTAGTCCAGATATTAAACCGAGTGGAGTGAAAAATTGTGAGGGGTGTGTTGCATGAGAATAAAAACCGAAAGCATGTTAGACTTAGTTGGGTGAGTTCTGTTTTTAAAATTGTGCATCATGGTTGCCTGTTGAATTAACACATCTAATGATGATCTATGAATGGGGTATGACTTTGGACCCTAACTAGTGCATGGCGGGGGCGTTTGAGGTATTTGTTACTTGTTCGTGGTAATGTTTTGAGCAGATTTGCTTGAGGGCAAGCAAAAGGTAAGTGTGGGGGTGTGATGTGTTGCCAAATGCATCACATTTATATATTAGTTTTGTATAGTTTTTAATCGTTTATCGTTCTTTTATATCGTGTCTTAGATACTTAATTGTGTCTTGGTGTTAAGCAGGTGTTCGTGGGCTAAAACGAGAGAAAAAGAGCTTAGTTGGAGAGGAGACGAGCATTCGATGAAATTGGAAATAAAAAAAGAAACAAATCTGGAAGAACTGAAATTAGAGACCCTCTAATTTCAGTAAAAGTTATTCGCGGGTCTCCAGGAAGTAAAATAGAGGAAAATGACGATTTTACCCTTAATGAATTGTGGTAATTACGAAAGATGCCCTCGCGTCACTTTTAGGTTATTAGAGACCCTCTAATTCCAGAAATAGTTGTTCATGGGTCTCTAATAACTCTTCAGCCCATAAAAAGCCCATTTTCACAATCAAAACCTAATCAGCCGTTTGAGGAGGAGATCTTCGACTTCTAGAGCCTTTAGGGGACGATTTTGAAGCATCTTTGCAGTTCCATTCATTCCGGTTGATGCCAGAGCAATCCAGAACAAGTTTTGAAGCCGAAATCATGAAGATGCAAGGCTAATCATCTTGCGGTTTCTCCGGGTGAAAGATTCGGTTATTTTGTAAGGACTTTTCTGTTTTGAACTATGTTTTAGGACCAGGTTTCATGAACATACTTATGTGTCTTTGAATCTGGTTGTATGTTTGACTGATTTGAACAGTTTGACTGATTTTCACAATTACAATTCGTTATCGTTTCTTGGTTTTCTTGCACTAGGAATAATTTAACTTTGTGATTTGTGTTTTGATGTTGAATTGGGTTGAACAATTTAAACAGAATCATGTCTATGTGATTGCCTAGCTAGGTTAATTCAGATTGTCTTTACAGTTACCGAGTCAGAAACCCGGAGTGACCGTTTTTCCATATTATTGTCTTTTATAAACTCTATTATCAATCCGTTTTGCAGCACTGCAGCACTCTTACATTAAGCTTCATAAAATTACTTTAGTTAAGTTTAATTTAATTAGTAGTTAGTAAATTAGCACTTTCCACAAACTCCCTGAGGTTCGACAACCCTACTTTCTATACTGCAGTCAGTTGTAGCTAAGGAGTAGTTTTTATTAAGTTTTTGATTAGCACTTCGACACGCGATCAGCATATGCGGACACATCTTCCGCCGAGCACAGGCCCAAGCCCCCCGAGCTGATCGGTAAGGACGCCAATCGCCATTGAAGATCCCCAAAAAAAGCTCCCCCACAAACAACGATATCCTCAACAGCACCTCGGAGACTTTTGTCAAAAATGGATACTGCCTCCCCAACAAAGGTCGGTTGGCACGTTCGAAGCCCAAACAATAGTTTAGCCACACCCATACATGAGCGAAGCAATAAGAGCTCACTTTGGGGGTCCCCTAACCTCTGCAAAACGCCCATCAGTCCAACCGCGCGCTGAGCCCTCTTGACTGCCATTGAGCTAATGTAATCCCCATCACGACTAACAGCCCCCCCCCCCTAGAAGCTTTACCCCTGTCTGTGGTCTTCCGATCTCCTTAGGAAAAATACCAGACTTCGCTTTAATACTATTGCATGTTGGCCAAAAGATCTCCGACTTCTTAATATTAAGCATAAGCCCAAACTGGGGACCTTCTGCTCGGATGATGTCTAGGGCTTTAGCTACTTCTTCGGCCCTGCCTATAATCGTGCCGTCATCCAAATACCATGCATGGAAGGGTAAGGAACAGTGTTCTTCCACCTGTAGCACCAGCAGATGCAAGACAAGGGCAAAAAGAAGAGGTCCTAAAGGATCCCCTTGCTGGACCCCTGTGTAGGCCCCGATGCAAGTATCTCCTACATATAGTCTGGCAGGTTGGGCGTATAAAAACTGAACCCATTGGTAGATAGACGGGCAGTGGATACTGACTTCGCGCAGAAGGATTGTCCGGTCAACCATGTTGAAAGCGTTCGAAAAATCCACAGTGAGCATGGCTAGTGATCCGTCGTCACGGAACGCATTCAAGAATCTATTCGCGCTGTGGAGAATAGCCTCTGCGCCATTGGGGACCCCGACCCCATATTGAAAGTCCCCTAAGTAAGCCGACATCTCCTTCCCAATTTTACGCATTGCAACTTGAGAGACCAACCTTCGCCAGATACCCCCGACAGCAATGGGCCGGATTCCGTTATCGGGCTTTAATAAGGGGGTTAAGGGGGCAGAGGCAATGAATTCCGCCAGAATCTTCGGGCACAGCCCTCGCAGCCAGATGTTAACTACCTCAGTGATGGCCACAAGAAGAGCAGATGGCGGAGAGGACCCCTGTCCGCACAATGCATCCAGAATATGCTGCGCTCTCAAGCCATCCCTTCCACAAGAAGTTCCTTTGGGGAAGGAGCGGATATTCTCCAACACACATTTAGCGTTAACCTGAAGAGCATCTTTATTGGGCAAGACATGAGGCAAGTGGGGGGGGGATCCATAACCGGATGCTTATCAACCAAGGCTGTTAAGGTGGACTCTCCAACTGGAGCAACTCCAGAAGAGCACAAAACCTTCACCGCGACTGTGAAGTGACCATCAGCAACCTTCCTCAGACATTGTTTGATATTATCCCCATTCTCCGCTTCATTTTGGCTGACTGGCCCTCTAGCCGGCTCTTCATTCGATTGGGAAAGAAGGGGAAGAATAAGCTCCTCCATGCCCTCCCCATCTTTCCAAATTGCTAAGGAGCGCATGATGCTACTGCATTGCAAGGATTTACGATTCCCAGACCTCCGTTCCTGCCTGGAAGATGGTCGGATAGTGCGTAACGTGCAACGGGGCAGTAACAACAACCTGATCCAGGCCTCAATCGACCCGGGGGAAGCCGCCACCTTACCCAATGTATTGGATAAGGCCTGCGCAAATGCTAGTCGACAAGACGAGGGGATGCTCTTAACTGTAGTAATCCTCATAGCAAAAAGTCTTTCCAGAAAACTGATATCTACAACCACCGTCCTACCAATATCCGGTTCGGTAGCGGGTTCGACTGTTGGTTGGCTGGGCTTAGGGATCCCTATGATAAATTCACCCTTACCATCAGCATTTCGCAAGAATTTGGCGACACCATCTTCATGATGACACCCCCTATTGAGAGCATGCAAGACCATGCATTGGCCACATAACCACTGATTAAGGTTCTGCAAGGTGTCCACAACTTCCCCAAATAGGCCCAAATCCCCAGAAATGGCATCCCGCAAGGTGTTTTTACCATCATCCCACCCAAAATGGTCCCGTTTAAGGTGAGCAAGCAGCCGGGAGCTACTTGATATACCAAATTTACAAGAATGAAAAAATTTAAAAGGGCAGGCTTGTCCTGCATCAGAAACGCAGGGTACACCCGTTTCAACAGAACACCGCCGCCTTCTAACAGATGGCGACATAACTCCCAAAACCCGACTCGAGGTGAGTGGGCATACGCTATCTTCCAAGATCACACCAGGGCAACTAAAAGTTGCCGTTGCCTACTCCCCGGATAATCACAACGCACCTAAACCATGGCCTGAAGGTCCCCAACTTTATTATTATTATGATTGTTGTTATAATATTATTATTATAATATTGTAATAAAGCTTCTTTTAAAAATATACGAAGACAGTCCCAATGTGAATGTCACCATCCAGGAATTTTCTCCTCAACCAATCACACCATAGTAGCGTATTTTTTTTTTTTGGTCGAATGAAGGATGATGATAGGGTCGAATGAGGGAAAAAGGGTCGAGTGAAGGATGAGGATTGGGTCGAATCTTCCAAGATCACACCAGGGCAACTAAAAGTTGCCGTTGCCTACTCCCCGGATAATCACAACGCACCTAAACCATGGCCTGAAGGTCCCCAACTTTATTATTATTATGATTGTTGTTATAATATTATTATTATTATATTGTAATAAAGCTTCTTTTAAAACTATACGAAGACAGTCCCAATGTGAATGTCACCATCCAGGAATTTTCTCCTCAACTAATCACACCATAGTAGCGTATTTTTTTTTTTGGTCGAATGAAGGATGATGATAGGGTCGAATGAGGGAAAAAGGGTCGAGTGAAGGATGAGGATTGGGTCGAATCTGAAAAAAAAAGGTCGAATGAGGCAGACAAGGTCGGGATGGGCGAATGGGCTGTAGGTGGGTTGGCTGGCAAGGTTTGAAAATATGACCGTTTGGTGTTGGTTAAAGGAGGAGCCGCTGGAAGTACAGACGGCGGTGAAGGCTAGGGGAGGAGGAGGAGGTAACCAGCACTGGTGAAGGGCAGGGGAGGAGAAAGGTAACTAGCGGAGGTGAAGGTTTAGGGGAGGAGGCAGGTCACCGGAAGGTGAAAGTGAAGGTTAGGGGAAGGTGAAACAACGAAACCAGTGTGATTGGACTCACCGGATTACAGTTACGACGGAGATAGACGGTGATCAACGACGGTGATCGATTGGACTCACCGGATTACATGGATTGGACTCACCGGATTAATATTCAGTTTATGATATTTTCATAAAAGGAAAAAAAAAATAACCGTTGAAGATGGAGGAGTGGGTTTTCAAAACTGGGTTTTCATTGACCCGCTAGTAAGATGGTAGGTATGTTTGATTAATTGAAGGTGTCATGGCAAAATCGAGATGGAGACGGTTGGGAGTGAGGAAGAGGAAGGGGGGATGAGGATGAGGAGAGAGAGGGTTAGAGAGGAAACTTAACTATATCAAGTTTGGAGCGAAACTTTTATAAAGGAGCGAAATTTTTATACCAATTATCTGGTATAATGTTATACAAAGGAGCGAAATTTTTATAAAAGTAAATTCGTGGCTTATAAATTTTAGATAGAAACTTAACTATATCAAGTTTGGATTCTTATGATGGCCATTGCAAAAAGAGTTTTTTTTTCTAGTATTCTGATTCAAAGATGGCCATTGCAAAAAGAGAACAAGAGCCCATTGTACTAAATGTGAGTGTTTTCGTTGATCCATCTACAATAAAGGGAAAATACCAAAAATTAATTAAATTACCATCCAAACCTGTATCAAATTGATGAAGATGTTATACTAAACAAAACTAATATGATTTATATAAACAAAACTTACATGAATCTGATACACATAAAAAAACTAATATCATATAAATAAAATTTGTACACTATATGTTTTATCCAAACACTCTGAACTTTCTTGAATCTACAATGCCAGAACAATAAATATTGTATGAACACCGTGAAACAGAACAACAAAACAATGAAAATAAAAACCTTCCATACTTTAAAATCGAACCTGAGAGAGTCAGTTACGCTTTCAATTAGCCGATTAGGTTTCATCCTGTAGAAACATATACAATTATACATAAGCAAACTATATAAACTTATATTTCTGATTAAGGTTTTGAACCTGTTGAAGTCGATTAGGTTCGAACCTGTTGATTGGCTTCGATGAGGAAGCGGACGAACATGTCGAATCAAGGAGGATTAGGGATGATGTCAATTAAGGTGATAGGAAGTGGAACGATGGAGATTCAAAATTATGAAGGAAGAACCTCAATAACTAGTCACCTGGATATGCGAGGAGAAGAATGATGTCAGCAAGCAGGGCCGATGGTGGTGGACGTGGATATCTGCGAGGGTCATCAACGTGGAGCTGAGCAATCACGGGAGGATAACACGGTGTACTTGTTAAGGGTTGGGTTGGGCTCCTCAGGTTTTTGATGTTGGGAGTTGATGAAATCGAAGACGTCCAATATTTTGGCGCTGAAAACAAGCATAAGAATACGAACTAATTTTGGGGGAGCGGCAATATAAAATATTTGAACACGATCTTTTTGTGTGTTGATGAATAAGATTGAAAATTGAAAGTATATTACATTACGTTCCTTTTACTTTAAATTTACAAAAAAAAAAAAAAGTTATGCATTAGAAGTTTTATGACTCAAGTATCAAATCTTCTATTACGGCGTATTACAACTACATCACCATTATTAAACATCCTGTAAAGGTTAAAGTTATAAGACCCAAGTGTCCTATTAAATTACGTTATAATAAAACTCTAGCGAATAAGCGTCTTATAAAAACTGATGTTTTATGACTCAAATACATGTGTTGTATTATGGTGCATTATAATAACACTACAATGATTAAGCGTCCTATAAAGGTTAAAGATATAAGAACCATGTGTAAAGTGTCCTATTAAGTTATGTTCTAATATGACTTCTACTTGAAAGGGTCCTATAACACCGAACGTTTATGACTTAACTACAAAGTGTCGTATTAAGTTATGTTATAATAGGACCACCGGTGATCAAGTGTCCTATACATTACCAAATAATGGGACACCAACAACCAAATGTCTTATAAATTACTGTATTAGGATGTACATTTTAAGTGTCTTATTAAGTTATATGATAATAGGACCACAAAGAATCATCCATCCTAATAAATAGCTTTTTAGGACACCGGTTTAATAACATATATTATAAAAGGACCCCAAAAGTTCATTCGTCCTATTAAATAGTTTTTGGGACCCTATTTTACAAGCGTCCCACACAAAAGGTCCTTAAAAGTCATTTTTGTTGTAGTGATAAGTTTACACGGTTCAACACAAGGTGATATACAAGCGACACCTCAAACCTAACACGGAATCTATCTACTGCCATTATAGATTCTCCTGGCAAAATACATGTCACAACGGCCCACAGGCCTCAGTGGAGGGTTTTCCGGGCTTCCGGATCCACTGTGTGTGGGTTTCCCCAAGTAGCGCTACCCACATATTAAGTGGCCCAATCCCCTGGGTTAATGAGTGTCGGTATGGTTATCCGGCAGCTACTATCTTGTCACATCAAACAGTTTATAACAAGGAAGCATGCATTCACCCCAAAACAGTAAAACACGAAAAGTGGGGAAGGTACACGGGACTCACCTGGTTGCATATCGTAAGTATAAAACGGGGTGCTCAGTAGTCATACTGGTACTCTCCTGGTTGGGCCCTATGTCGACACGTATTATTATTAGTATTGGTTTTACTTATAATGGTTACGCGTGGGGACGAGCACGAGCGTATGGTTCATTATTTATATATGTTTCCTTTCATCTTATTAGTCCAAAGTCCGAACCTTAGTCGTCAAGTCTATATCTTAGTTCTGGTGTCCAATAATTACAAACTAGCATTCGTTCTATTCTATGAGTTGATATTTAATATAGCTTAGTAATGTTTTATATACTTATATAACATCCTTCAATATAGGTTCGCCTAAACAAGTCCATGTCTAATCTCCCATATGTTCGAGCGGCGTAGTTAGTCCAAAGTGTCCGAAGGTTCCAAGATCCATGTTATCCAAGGTTTAGGTGGCTAATTCGTCTATCCGAGTGTATATTATTACATCCTATGGTTCTTATGTCCACGTCCACTTATCAAGTTCGCATATAATATAACTCGTCTTGTGTGATCTCTTAATCGTGATCGATTCTCATGTCTTGACTACAAGTCCGAATAGCCACGTGCTAAGGTTCAAGTATCCAATCTAATGTCCAAGTTCCATTGTCCACAAACTAACATTCCAAGTATTCGTCTAATTAACACTATTTAACTTGGCTCATTACGAATTATTACCAAGATCAAGTATCCAATTACCTATGCTAAGGTTCCTAGTATCAAGTTCAACGTCCGAGTCCTTTGTTATATTATCACATATGTATGCGTTTGTTAAGTTTGGTTTATTCATATCGCTCGTCAAGGTCCCACACGTTATTCACGTGTAACATTAACGTAAACAGGTCGGTAGTCCGGTTATACCTAATGCTCGTCTTCGGCACGGGTTTGACCCGGTTGACTGCTACGCTGACTGAGTTGACTCAGTTGACCTGTTTGACTAGGAATTGACCCGATTGTTGTTTCATCTGCTCGTCTCATCCCTTGAATCTGACCCGACCCCGACATCAACAACTACCCGCCTCCTCCGTAATCACCACCACGTCACTCCCAGTCTTCGGTCCACCCATGGAAACCCATCCGGACCCTTCGGCTCCTCTGTATACCTTGGCTTCTGTCCACCCCGTACAACCACCACCACAGCCGGCTATCACCAATAATCACCACGGACCAAATCACCACTTCCATCTTATACACATAATGATTACCAAACCATCAACCATATATCTTTAGATCTGAAATCGAGGAATATAAGGTGGGATAGGGTTTACCTTGGTTAGTTGACTGCAACCACCCGTCGCCGCCACCGCTTCTTCCTCCTTCCTCTCATCTCGTCTCTCTCTCTCCTCCTCTTCTGATTCTCTCTCTGCGTCGTTCTCTCTCCCTCTCTAAGAATGATAATAATCGGGTGGTGGTTGTTGTTTGTCGTGGGGTGGCCGGAGCTCCGCCTCCAGTGGCGGCGAGGAGCCTCCAGCTCCTCCTCTGCCTTCTGCTCCATCTCTATCTATAATCAGTGAAGTTTGTGGAGGTGGGGGTGTGTTTTGTGGGGTTCTGTGGTGCGGCTGCCAGAGTACCGCCGAGGGCGGCGACGAGGAGCCCGGCTCCTCCTCTCTCTTCTGCTCTTCTTTCTTCCCTGGCTCTCTCTTTCTCTCAGTATAGTATAGAGGTGTGTGTGTGGGTTATAAATAAAAGATGGGTTTGGGTGGTTTGGGCAATTTATAAGGGGATGGATCTAATGGTTTTCACAAAACCATTAGATGGTTTAAAAAGTGTGTTGTCAAGACATAGGGAGGACATGTGTCCTCCCTTGATGACTCATCCCACTAGGTTCGGGTCCGGGTTCGTATCGTGTATTAACTCGGTCTCATAACGTGAATTTTTATAATATTATATATCTTAAATGGTTCGGTTTTTAGTTTCGCACACAATCGTATTATTCATTGGTTTTGATTAAATTAAACGCGGAAAATTTTGGGGCCCGCTATGGGTTGTTACATTCTCCTCCCCTTATAAAAATGTCGTCCGCGAAATTATTGTTGGGGTTATATCTCGTGATTCAATTACGGTTCCCACAGCTTGTTAAGGTTATCCGGTTCTTTAGCGTCACTCTTGGTTAGGAGCTTATAGTTACTTTGCTAGGTAGACAGGTCTCGCTACAGGAAAACGGAAAAAAAAAAATATAAATTCAAAACATACCACAAAATCACAAGGAACAACTGATACTAGGGCTCTATACGGTCATACTATGTTTTTCAAAACAGGTTTGCGGCTCATACGAACCATAGGCGGCTTCAAAACTTAACAATGCTACTTACAAAATGAAGGTATGGAGATTGGCTCATCAGATAGGGTGTCCAAATACAGGGAGGTTTACCAAATCGGTGACTTATCAGTTGTCAAAATGGTTAGATAAACAGCTAGGACATGGAAATCATGGAAACAGGATCTTTAAATTCCTCAAGCTTTTGGTCGTTCGCTTAGTTTTAAGGATGATCCTGTTTCATTTCCTTATCAGTCTAACGGAACGAGGCAATTAGGAAGGGAGGAAAGGCATTAAAATGGACGGGCAAAAGAAAACCAACTTTACACTTACCAAGTTCGGCGTCACTTGGGCTTTGGTAAAGAAATACTATTCATATCTTGTGTCCCCCTTGTCGTTTACGATTCAAGACCGAAATGGTTTGGGCGTTTCCATTTCCCACAAGCGATTTTATAGAAACAGATTCTTGGGAAACCTCGGTGTCAGTTAACGGAAAGGTATCCTCTGGTTTTGGACGAAGAGTTTCACTGGAAAAATAGAGAGTTCAAATCTTTTCTTTGCTTTCACATCGATCGTATCATCTTCGCAAGGATTGCGACATTTTGATCAGAATCAATGGTTTCGTTTAACAATTTGAAAAGAACATCCGGTTGGATACAATGTCTGAAAACAAACTAGAATTTATTCTGATTCAGACTTCCAGTCTCATCCCTGACGTACCATTGGTGTTTATATATAGGGTGTACCGCAGCTAACCCACCACACCTTTGATACCTCAGAAACGTACTGAAAGTCTTTTTTCAAGGGATATGATTTATCTTTGGATTGATTTCCAGTCCCATTCCTGATGTACCATCGGTGTTTATATATAGGGTGTACCGCAGCTAACCCACCACACCTTTGGTACTTCAAAAATGTACTGGAAATCCTTCCCAAAAACCTTCATGGAATTTCATACCACCATAACGTACGTGTAGATTTGCGATTACGATCGGAACCGTAATTGCCAATTTACCTTACATTAAGGTGTCATGTTTCTTAATGATACTAACTCGAATAACAAAAATGATCGAAATGCAATGACTAGTAAACTTTTGGATAGCATGGGGAAAGAGCAAATGTTTTGCTTTGGTCGGAATTAATGGTTTCGTAACAAACAGAAAGAGTTTTCTTGATGTTCACATAGGTTTCAGGAGTTTGTATAATCCGAAAGGAACGTAAATATCTAGAGGACAAGGAACAAACACGAAAGTTACACACTTAAATGTTACCGGAGAGGTTTAAATCATGGTGTCCAAGAGCTTTTTGGTTGATTAAACGGGAAGATCACTAGATTTATGAGTACAGTGAGATGATTTTGCTCATAGTTTCGCTAAAGTACCCATGGAGTTTCAAGATTTTGCGAAGTTTGGAAGGGAACTCAAACATTAAAGGATTAACGAATGAGTGAAGTTTTGTACTATGGCGTCTTTTAAATGGTTTAGAACATGGTGTACAAGGGCCTTTGATGATAAAACGGAAAGATCACCAAGTTTCTGAACACGATTGGGTGTCTTTGCTCACAAGTTTTGCTAAAGTACCCATGGATTTTCAAGATTTTTGTGAAATGAAATCAAGGAGAATGTGACGAATAAAGTTCAACACGCTTTTTAGTGTTATCTCCCGATATTTCCAATTGAAAGATTAAGTTCAAAGGTTCAAATGAACGATTTCGAGTCTCAAGGGATGTCTAAGTGAGGTTTCGTAATCGTAAACGAGACATCGAGTATGTGTTTGGTCTTCCAAAGTATGCGTTTAGGATGTTTGTTATATAAACAAGAAGCTTCTCACGGACGACTTAGTCAAAATGTTCTATGCAATCGAGGGGGTCACTTAATGGGGTTCGAAACTACAATCTGTCAAATGACCACATTATGGTTAAGAAACCAAGAAGCACAAAAAGGCGAAAGATATTCCTAAATCATTGGTAGCAAGCTGACGTGGTGTAGACAAGGTTCGCATTAAGGGTGTTAGTTCGACTCTCATAATCTTTAATAAGATATCCCCGAAATGCCCTTGTGCCTGCAGATTCATGATTATATTCGCGACCATAATCACTTCCTCGCCTCACTTAAGCATTCAGGCGTTAATATTCCAGTTTTAATGCAATTAATTTGTGGGGTTGATCTTCCTAATCATTCACGGCTGATTTCCATTCATAATCAGGCGTTTTGGTTAGTCTTTAATCAACATTAAGATCTACCAATGTAACCGTCGACCATCAAGTCCTAGCATACCCGAAACGTCATTTTGCTTATAAATTATTCATTTCCATTCATTGTCTGAACCTTAACCAACATTAACCCTCACTCTAATCGATCTCATACCTGTTCAAGACCCTCTAATTTGGGTGATAAGGCTCTGCAACCCGTCGCCCCTTTCTGCGCCTTAATCGAGTCTTGTAAGTTGTTATTCTCTGTGCCATTTTATTCTAGAGGCCTTTCCGATCATTAGCCCCATGTCTTTGATGTCTGAATATCTCTGAATCGGGCTATTGGAATTTTAGTCTAGGGTTAGGGTTCTTGGCTAGTATTTGGGGAAGATGATGTTTTGGTAATATTGTTCATATAATTAGATTTCTGATTTTAATCATCAAAAACACTTGTAGAGTAGTGGTTGAATGTTTGTGTGTATGTGGATGGGACCTGGGTTCGATCCTTAGTAGCAGCCAAACATTGTACTTTTGTTTTTTTATTCTTTCTCTTCTCTTCTTTATTTTATTATTATTTTCGTTTTAATTATTTTAAAATTTGTATTATGTGTTTAAAACTTAGAATATTCGTAATAAATTCATTTTTTTCTTAACAAATTATAAAAATTTAGGTGTAGCTTCTTGATACCTCATAGAAAATTTTCATATTTTTAGTTTTCTGAAAAATATCTATTTTCATTATTTTATAAATTTAAAGTTTTTTTAATCATAATTAATTGACTAAAAATTCATTTTTAATGATTTTTATCACAAAAATTTTGATAAATTATTTCTAATCATCATGAACTGAAAGAAAAATTATTGGTTCAGAAAACACTTATTTTTTATTAAGTTCCTATTTTTAATCATTTAAACATTATTTAATCTCATTAAATCAGTTTTAAATATAAATAAGTGTATAAAAATTATGGGAAAATGATTTTCATTAATTTACATCAGAAAGCATCCATTTTCTACAAAAATAGTATTTTTTGGATCATGTCTTAAATTATTAGTCTTATTTATGTTTAATTAGACATAATTAATCATTTATTTATTTATACTATTAAATATCTATTTTATAAATACTTTGGTTATAAAATAGAAATATTCCTATGTTTGAAAATCTTAATTACCAATTGTTGGATCATGGTGTAACTCATAATTATTTATTCAAACATTATGATTATTGTATTTATTTACAATAACTTAGTGAAAGTAATTAATTAAATTACGTTGTCTTAATTATACAAACTTATTTTTATATAAATATTCAGTTGGTAACAATTATATTACCTAAACCACATTTACAAACTTTGGTATATTATTTTTAATATACAACTTCTATAATAATTCGATTTATCATAAAAAAAAACTCTAATTCCCCAAATCGACGACTTAGCAAACCCTAATGCCTTAGAACCTAGTTACCTTAGACTTTTTAGACACTTCCTTATTAGTATTCTTACACATTATAGGTTGAATTCCTCAGAATTCCAATTACTTAGCTCACGACCGCTTAAGTGGATTTTGATCGCTTTCGCAAGCTGTGAATATATCTTTCCCCTTTTTCATGTTTTACACTTTTGGGGTGACTCAGGTACGCTTATTACTTCACTCACTTAATCATGTTTTATCACATATTCACAATCGCAATTCTTGTATGTGTTTTACTTGCTGATTCGCTGATAGTGTGTACTTATGACCTTAATCATTAACCGTTGGGCGGCCTAGCATAGCAATAAATAGTACTTAATTATTGTTATGTGTGAACGATTATTTATCGCCTACTATGAGCGAATACTATATATATGTGACTCTTGATTCATTGAACAAAGGTTTGATTTTGGGTAGCATTTGTACATAGCTTGAACACTAAATTGTAGACAGTATAACACGTGAATTGCGAAACTCTTTTTCTACTATATGTATTCAAACAGGGTATGCTCACCAATACATTTTTGTATTGACATATACTATTTTCGTACATGTTTCAGGTTATTTATGAGATGACTTTTAAGCTTTTGGAATTTTTACTTAGATTTTGGATTCATTGTATTTCAGTTTTAGTTGTCACTTTAGAATCATTGTATCTTGTATTTTTCTTTCAATGTAATAAACTACTTAATCAATATATCAAAATTTACACTTTTAGTCCATGAGCTATTGAACAATCGTCACTACGTGACACCTCGATGTTTCCGCCATCGGTTGGGGTGTTACAGATTGGTATCAGAGCCATGGTTATAGGGAATTAGGTATCAGAGCCATGGTTATAGGGAATTAGGTTATTAGAATGACTTAACATTTAGAATTCACATTTTGAATTATAAAGTGGCGTATATAGCTTTACACAAAATTTTCTAAATTGGTTAAGTCATTATTTCCAATAGATGTTAATATATATATATATATATATATATATATATATATATATATAAAAGAGAAAGATAATCTATATATGACCTTCATAGCCATATGTGTGTGTGAATGTTATGAAATCTAAAACATAAATAGTGCTAACATAAATTATAATAAACTGATCTTACAAATGCGGGATTTAGGTTTGCATAAAATTTGAGTATCTTATCTTTGAACTTTGCTGTTTCTCGCTAAATTAAGGTACGGATTCCGTTTCCTTCTCTTTATAGTATATTTTTTTTATATAAATTCGGTGTTACTTTGTAGTACGGATTTTTGGATAGCATGCAATATACCTTAAATTTGAGATCATTGTTGCATGTTCCTTAGACCACATTAAGTATTTATTCGATATCCGTCTTTTTGTACTCTGTCACCCTGGCACTTTGTTTGACATGTCGTTTGGGCGTCAACGGCATGGTACTGTTCGTGACAGTGCATTATAAATTTTCACGGCGTCTCTAGTTGTGTTAGTGTAGCACTTGGCCCTTAGAGGCGTATAGATCGATCTTAGCTCTGTTATGTGTATGTGTTTTTTGTATGTGGAGATGGAATAATGGGTGCACGCCACACTCACTATCTCATTGGTGCATGGATTAGCTACCTATGTACCCCCTTTGTTTTGGCTATGGGTGCTTCCGATTACACGACATGTTTTATTGCTACGTTATAGTCGTGTAAGTTAGTATATGTTCTCTGATATGCCTTTGATATGATATGATAAGCTTTGAATAAGTTTCATTATAGACTTGTACCAAATTTTGTTTCAGTATTCCGTTTTGAAATTTCGCTTCTTTAAACCGCTTTTATATGTACTGTTGTTCTTTCCGTTACTGGGCAATTTTTGGCTCAGCCGTAGTTTTCTTTTTGTGTTTTCCTATTTGTCTCGCAGGTAATCGGGGAAATCAGGGATGAGAGTTGATGTTCGAGTGCTAAAGGACATTTAGCTTTTGCATTTTAGTTTTAATAAGACATAACTTTGAAACTCTATTTTGAACGTCATTATTCCGTTGGATTTCTATTTAACGTTTTATGGACTTTGTTTGGTATTTGATATCTGTAAGTGTGACATGTCAGCCTATTTCGGGTTAGGGAGTGACACCAATAATAATTCAAACAAATAGTAATATAAATAATATTAAACATAATTTCATAAAGATAGATTAAACGTAATTTCATAGCAATATTAATATAAATAAATTAGATTAAAAAATCGTAATAAATACATTCAATTCGGTCAATTATTATTAATGTCAATAAATAACATTAACTCTAACATATTAAAAATACATTAAAAATGATTAAATCTTATTAAATATAAATTCAAAAAAAAGTAATTTAAATAAATGCGATTAAAATTTTTAATAAATAACATTCAATTCAGTCAATTATTATTAATGTCAATAAATAATATTAAACATCTTAATAATTCGTATGTGGCAACTGTAACGTCACTGCATATGATGTTTTTAGATAACAGAAATTTATACATGGCCTTCGGCACAGTCTGGAAAGATACGTATAAAAATTTAAAAAAAAAACATTTTATAAAATGAAATAGCCATTTTTACACAAAAAAAAAAATAATAACAATCATACCAGCACGGTTGACGAAGGGTCATGCAAAACCTTGCAGAATTAAGAACCTTTGTGATAAGACATAATAACGTTGGTGTGTTCGGATGAGATCCTGATTTTTAAAATAAGTAAAACATAGAATGATTAAATCAGTTTAAAGGTAAATCCGATTCACTGTATATCTATCAATACTGATTTAAAAAGTTGGTATTTCTAAAGAATAATCACAAATGAATACATCAAATTGATGAATTTCTTGAAACGATTAAATGTTAATTATCCATGTTCATTCTAAATCATCTAGATCGTATTTTATAAAAAAAAAAAAAAAAAAAAAAACCGATTAAAACTTCATTCTAAATGTATCAGTGTTGAATCATTGATAATAATATTATTGAAGAATTTGATTAAATAGTCAAAGATTAAAAAAACCGATTAAATCTTCATATGGATCGTATTTTATAAGAAAACCGATTAAATAGTCAAACTAATTTTTGTAAACAAAATTAAAAAACCGATTAAATCTTCATTGCAGAATTTGATTAAATAGTCAAAGATTAAAAAAACCGATTAAGTCAAACCATTTGATTAAACAAATTATAAGAGTAATTTATTCATAAGATTAATAGTAAAGCATCGAGTTTGTTAACAAAAATATCAACTGAAAAATCGTATACATAGGTTTCATCAAGATGATTAACAGTAAAGCATTGAGTTTGTTAACAAAAATAAGTAAAACACAATAATATTAAGCAATGTTAGAAGAATAGGGATCGATGATTACCTTGAATCAGTTGTGAAGAATCAAGAAAGTATGAAAGATGAAGGAGGATGATAGAAAGGTTTGTTATGGAGAAATGAAGAATGATTTGTGTAGAATGAAAAAAAAAATTCTGAAAATGGTTTATATGGACTTCAATTCGGAGCTCCATATTGTGGTTGGATCCATGAGGATCCTTTCTAAGGCCTCCATTCGACCCGAGTGTATTCAATTATTATATAGATAGAATAGAATAGATGTAAGTCAAACACTACTATACGTCACGTATAACATTTTATTGATAAAGTGTTTAACATAATTGAATGCAGTTGGTTATATTTAATAGTATACCGTGAATGTATGTATTGGTGATCATTAAATTTTTTTATTTGTGATATCTAAAATGTAACATGTATTTGATAAGTGTTTAAGATAATTGAATGCAGTTGGCTATTTTTTTTTTGGACGGCAGTTGGCTATTATTTAATACTAGTTGGAATGCATGTGCGTTGCTACGGGTACCTATGTTTTTTTAAGCACATTGCGTGACATGTTTCACGTGATTTCTTTTTAAAACCAATTTGCTAAGACAACTAATGTATGTATATATTCACGAAGAACAATTGAGTATAAACAAAACAATTGACATAAAAAACAATAATATAATAGATGATGGGCGACATTATTTCAAACAATAACTTACATTAAACGTAAATAGTAGGAAACCCTTCGTTAAGGCATAATGGATGATTTACGGCCTTGTATTCATTTTTTGTAAATTCATCAATCCTTTTGTTTGTTGTTAGGTTATTGTTCCCACCCGCACTTTGTTGCGGAGAAGTAACCTTTTTTAAAGAAAAAATCATTAATGTTAATAGGAACCTAGTTATTGATAACAATCTATGTTTCAGTTGGAGATTCCCAATACCATAACATAGCGTATTAAAAAAAAAAAAAAAAAAACTTGAACCAAATTCTTACACCAATAAGCAATATAAACTATTTATAGAACCCAGAATTAAATACATACATGTTGAATAATAGCGCTGCATTCAACAAAAAAGACTTATGAATGATTATGTTGCCCTATTCGTTACAACCACCAAAACATGAGCCATCGTGTTGCAGTTTTGTAAAAAAAAAAAAAAAGTAGCTAGATTTATAGCAGACTATTTTGTATGGTTATACCGATGTGATGGTTCTATTCATATTTAAAACACAAAAGTCTTGCTACAAATGGTATTGGTTTTGGTTATATATCACCTTATCAGTCCAGGCATCTTCTTTTCCTTTATGTATGGAGGTTCTCATCGTAATGGATTTTGAACACCCTATTATAAACCCAAATGAAGCTTATGCTTCAGCTATGTGAAGTACATACCTGTTTGCACAGTGTTCTTCGCCCATGTCCTCAAGTCTGGAAACAAATTTGATACCTCCGTTCACCAGCAAGGGATAAATGCCAGCTTTCTCCTTGAGTAGACCCGATACCCGCAAAATAATTCTCTTCCCATTTGTCTCCCCATCTAGTTAGAAGTTAAGTTCCAGCCCACATTGATGTTTTTTTAAAAGCAAAATCTAACCAACACTAAATCACTAATAACTACCCAATTTTAGATTGACTCTTAGCAATCCAATATACTCTGTCTAAACATACACCCAAGACCAAGCAAAAGAAAAATAAACAATTGTCTCCTGATTGTAAATAAAGGAATTGCCTAGCCCTCTATTCCAAAATTTATGACTACTAAAGATTGCCCCATGTTGTCATGCTTGATCAAACTCATGGTTATTACTACTTACAAGGGTAATTTGATCATTAAACAACAATTTTTTTTCTACCTATTTATTCGGTCTTTTCTTAACCCATTTTTGCAAACAAAAAACTATTCAGCATAGTTAACATAGCTCACAACTGTCATAAAAGATAAGACTTAAGAGTATCATTTACTATTTACTAGGGATAATGTAGTCCATTTCTAACAAGTTATTTTTCTTTTTTTATAAGTGAACATGCTCAGTGTCATTCATGGTAGTGCATTAATTTAAGCTATGAACATTCTAAATTTATGACTACTAAAGAACATTCTCACTCAGTTCAGAAACATTTTTTGAACCGAGCAACTCTGACCCGTTACCAGACCTGACACGACCGAACGTTTTGCTAGGCTTAGATTTACCTGAAGCAGATATGGGAAGGCAAAATCGATCATGTTGTCCAACCATGCCAGTTCAAGGACAACATCTAGACAAAATAAATCATAGCAAACAAAAAGGCAAAAAGCAAAGCATTCTTTCTTTCCCCTGCACAACCGAGTAAAACAAAAACATTACTGATTCACTCAAAATCTTCTCAAGGAATTAATATTTGGTAGAACTTGGCTCAAAAAATAAAGAAAAGGATATATTGTAAAGAAGTTGTACCTGCTCAACGAAATAAACAAGCAACTCTTTAGCAAGCTTGATGCAGTTTCGGAAGCGCATCAAATGGCTCAAAACAAATAGCTAATCAAAGGCGATAAATTGAACCAAAGGTTCCATGAACAAAGTTCATATTAATTCTTATTCAATCAAAAAACTGAAAAACAATAAAACCTAGATCCCATTATATAGTTGGGAATTACAAGTGAAATAGGAAACAAAATAAGATAAACTAGGAAATTGAAATTTAAATAAATGATAAAGCAATATTTAAACTAATTAGGAGATAATCTTGCATCATACTCCCCGTCTTCGAAAAAAACTCGTCCTCGAGTTTTGCCTTTAAACCAAAGCCACCCGGATCAAAAGGAACATCAACCCGATTCTTGTGCAGTATTATCTCGACCCGCCTAAATAGACCAACTTCACGGATTGTATTGCTGGACTCTAGACTTTTACCACCTGGATCAAAAGGTGCACCGAGCCATTTCTCATTCTCCACTTCTTGAGGATTAACCACATGTTGAAATACGTTGTCCCACATTTTTACTCCACTTGCATATTTTAATTCACTAGTTGAGTCTTCCAAAGACAACTTTGTTTTACATTGGATCGAATTCATACCTTGGAGTTCATGTTTATTATCGTTCATTGGATTGGACTCAAACTTCTCCACATTTGTTGGACTAATATTCAATTTGAATATATCCAAAGTGGACCACCCACTAGTATACATATTCATGAGTTTTTTATTGGGATTATGAGGCCAACGTGAAGAATTTTCATCCATGGAAATCATTGCATGATTATCTTTAGAAACCAAATTACCCACCTTATTGTCATCGAACTTTCCAGCAACATCACACACATTATTGGTAAGTTTAAAATTTGCATTTACTGCTTTATCCCTTTTTATTTCAAAACCCGTAATAACAGGAGATACCATAATATGACCATCAATATTCAACCCTACCAAACTAACCTGCGAGAGTTGAAGCTTAGACAAAGAAATTGCATGACCACCCTTAGCCAACGTATCAACACCGTTGGTAACCGTATGTTCGTCTTTTAGAAATTCATCCCAAATACCGATAGACTTTTTCGCATATGCATTCCTTGCCTCCTCTTTGTCATTGCTGTCTTTGTCACCTTCATCGTCTTCTTCGCCATCGCTTACATCCCAAGCAACGGTACTCGAATCCGGTTCGTCATCCTTCAAACTCTCTTGATAAATAGGTTCAAAGAACTGGGGATGGGGATGGCAGAAAGGATGCTCCTCTTCCTCGTTTACATCATCCCAGACGATGCTTCCCGATTCGGTTTCCTTAACGCGCATCTCCCGTTGTAATTCAAGATCTCGGACTCGTTGACGGAGCCGTCTGATCTCTTCAAGATCTCGGACCCGTTGTCGGAGCCGTCTAATCTCATCCGGATCTCGTGGGTCATGATAGACTCCATCGCTGCCTCGGTCGGCGACTCTGCGAGTAGGGTGTCGATCTTCTCCACGAGCACGTGGATAGAAAACACTGATGTCGTTGCCTCTGTCGGCGACTCTACGAGCAACCAAGTATTCACCTCCACGTCGAGCCATTTGAGAACCAAAAGCTCTGATACCAACTGATGCAGTTTCGGAAGCGCATCAAATGGCTCAAAACAAATAGCTAATCAAAGGCGATAAATTGAACCAAAGGTTCCATGAACAAAGTTCATATTAATTCTTATTCAATCAAAAAACTGAAAAACAATAAAACCTAGATCCCATTATATAGTTGGGAATTACAAGTGAAATAGGAAACAAAATAAGATAAACTAGGAAATTGAAATTTAAATAAATGATAAAGCAATATTTAAACTAATTAGGAGATAATCTTGCATCAAAGCTCACGGTCCCCAGATTGTGAGGCAGTCTCCTTGGCATCTTTGTACACCTTGTCCTTTTTGGATAATGCATTTGATTGCTTCCATCTGCCTGCCTTCTTGTAGATATATGATGCGACATGCCTCATCTCAAGCATCTCGTGTTTCTCAATCTGCCAAAAAAATATGTATTTTAAAACATATTTGATGCAAGTAAACACAAACAAAGAAAAGGAGCATGAAGTGTAACCAACCTTCTGTGCAAGTCTGATCTGGTCAAAGTTATCATGCAAATCAATATATTCATGTAATCTATCATAGTCTTCCTCTTCAACATATATTTCATTTAACGCCTCGTTTACAGCAGACACATTATTGCTCTGAACTGCAACCATGTATGGTTTCACAAGATGAAGTTGCCCCACCTGCATATTTAAAGTCAGAAACACCATACAAGCTTACAAAAGCAATATAAAATTAAGGTTCCACAAACCTTGCGGCTTGCGCATATTGTCCACGACACGTGTATGGTCAACACGTAGTGCAAGAACATTGAGAAATTATGATTATTTAAAAAAGACAAAAAACAATAACAATAAAGGACTAAGAATGTCCAATGTGAGGAAAGAAGAAAAATCTTGTTATATGGTAGTAAAATAAAATTTTATCAAATTAGGTTATTAAAAAAGTAATTAGACACTATTACTTTACCCCTTAAAAAAACAGTTTTACTGCTAGGTATGAAAATAAAGTTGACCCCCTAAAGCAGAGCCCGTTTGTCCAAACATTAAAAGCTGCTCATCATGACTTAAGAGCTTAATCAGATCCGAAACGAAAATCCAAACACCACTATTATCCTACATTTAGTCTTGAAAATGCAACTACCCAATTT
This sequence comes from Ambrosia trifida, assembly GCA_028751855.1. Lineage (NCBI taxonomy): Eukaryota > Viridiplantae > Streptophyta > Magnoliopsida > Asterales > Asteraceae > Ambrosia > Ambrosia trifida. The sequence continues at coordinate 141,957,272 of CM054125.1, forward strand.
AGATACAAATGATCCTAACTTAGAAAAGGTATGTACTAATTACTAAAAACTAAAGTTACTAAACAACCATAATGCTTAGCTTATAGTTGTCAATAGCGAATAGAAGACGATAGTGACAAGCTACCTATACGCTACGTAGCGATAGCGATAAAATAACGGGCACTACTTCATGTTTAGAGATACGCTAGAAGAAAATTTAACTATTTAAGAAATATTTTACATGTGTATTTTGTCATATATCCGATAAATACGCCTCTAAATAGGCCTATTTATTCAATCGCAAAACAAAAAAAAAAACCCTAAATACGCTTATTTTTTCAATCGCTCATCATCATCATCGTACTCAGTTAATCCCACCTATAGCAAAGCTAAGGTAGGGTCTGAGGAGGGTAAGATGTAGACAGCCTTACCTCTACCCCTAAGAATAGAGAGGCTGCTTCCAGTGAGACCCCCGGCTCGATGTGGTTTGGTACATAGTCACCTAATTCGCGGTTCGCTCCGGTTCGGGTACGCGGTTCGGGTTCGCCATTCGCTAGATGGGACGAATTCGGTACGGTGGGGGGTTAGTTCATTTCGGTACGATCCGGTACAATGTACCATTGACTCTGGTTCGGTATACACAAATTATTAAAACATAAATTACTAAATGTCCCAAGCCCAATCGGATAGGCCCAAATTATATATTCATAGGCCCATATAGTAGCAATCCTAGTCAAGTAAACTCAAATCACCCCAAGTAGGAAGCCTTTAAGCTTGAAAAAGCCATCTGCCAAACAACTATCTAATGAACCCAAACTAAAGCCCATAAAATCATATCCATTCTAGTAAGCCCAAAGAAAAATTAGGCCCAACATTCATTTATGGTACAATAATAAATTAATAATCAACAGCAAACCTAATTGTTTCCAGCCGCCACCCCATTCTACCAATCTGCCCCAACATCATTCACCATCCCAGAACAGAAGCAAGAAGCCCTAAAAATTATTGAACAAGTACAGTCAAACAGAAGCAAGAAGCTCTAAAATCGCGTCTTATACTTACACGGTACGTAGTAAAAACGAACAATTCATCGAATTCCAAACGATTTCAACGATTGATTTCCTGAATTCGATCACCGAATTGCAACCCTAAAATCGCGTACCATGTACGAATTGGTTCGCATTCGTATTACGAATCATGCGAAACGTACCAAAACGAAATTCGGACCTTATCTGGCGAATTATGTGACTATGGTTTGGTATCAAGCCTTGGACATTAAGGCACAGAACCCTTAGCAATCGGGACAAACCCAATCGATGCAAGTACCCCCTTTGTCTTTTAGCTATCCACGCCACCACATGATGCATGATTAACTGTCCGTCATTTTTAACGTTATTTTTACGAAATTAGTAAAATAACGTTAAAACTAGTGCAACTTTACTTTTACCCCCCAAGGGCCACACATATATACATTATATGCGCACACCATAAGTGGGGCGTTAAAAGTAGTGGTATTTCACTTTCGCCCGAGGGCTCCCACTTATACTACACCTCTCAAGTTATTTTTTCAAACGCTATTTAAATTTATCGAGATAAAAACCTAAAAATTTCCCGCTATTTAGTTGCTAACCATCATATAGCGACATAATGTCGCTTCGCCATTAACAACTATGACTTACCTACTCAAAGTTGTAGCTAACCCTCTACAAGTCTAACCACATCATATTTCATATAAGTCTCGTACCCCTTTAAACAAGCCATTCAACGTTCCTATAAGAAAAGAAAAAAAAAACAAAATAAAAGACTTCTACCTACTCATTACATTTACGTATCAATCTAATAATCAACACACCCTTCGCTTAAGAAATAGAAACCTCTTAACACACTAAGTAACTAAAATCATTCAACCAATCACCCCTAGATCATCAGACAAACACATAAGTTAATATAAACTTGTTGCAACAAAGCAATCCTCTGATTAGTTGCATAAATGCCTATTTATTTACCTCACTGTACAGAATACAAACATAGTATCAACATTTACATCACTATAAATGCAATAAATAAGTAACCTAGTATCAAGCAACTACAATCCAAATGAAGCAAAGTCTTAATACTCCTCTGTAAATTAAACGCCCAACTACAGTAAGCTAGTTATGCCCTTATGACTTATCTTTATCTAACCAACTACACAATACAGGTGATAGGTTAGGACCAGAAACACAGACAATATATTAAATTTAAGAACATGAGAAGTCAACAAATACATTAGAAAACCTATCCGCCTTCAAAGTATTACTCATCTTAAACCCTTCACCTCCCTAATACTCCCACCCACGCCACAAAATTCTCATTAACAAACTCCACCAACACCTCATCACACAAACACCCCTCACAAAACCGCGGCGTATCCGGATGCTCCGACGAATGCAAACACACAAACAACAGCTTAAACTCGCGCCTCGACCGCTCCAACGCATCCATAAACCCTTCCTGTACAAATTCCACATGCCTCCTTTCCTCATACTCCCTCGCCTCTGTTACCGCATTCGAAACCGATACTAACTGAGTTGAGGAATTACTTAACCCATATTGAATGAATAAGATACTACTCCACCATTACCCATAACCCTATCATAATAATTAACCCATTGATTATTCATAAAAGATGGACAGAAAACCAATTTGGAAACCCAACCAGGCCAGTTTGAAAATGACCTGAATTTTTCAACAGAAACATAAGCATATATATGATATATGGAATGTGTAAAAGAGTTAACTAAGCTGGCAACCAAAAGGGTTTAATAAAACTAACTTACTTGATACCAAGATCAATGTGTTCCTGAATACCAAAACCAAAGCAACCGGTGTCACTGAAGTTGCGATACGTGTTGTTACTCTTCGTTGTCGGACCTGATTTCCTATTCAGAATCGATTATTAATCATCAATAAAACTATGAAAACAACACCTTAACACTATCTAATCTAACACAAACAGGGGCATAGGTTAAGATCTAAGATTACCTGCGATGGTGGGTTGAGGTTAGGGTTCATGTACTTGTATAGAGAGAGAGGGAGAGAGCGCGCCATGGGGATGAAATAGGTTATGGGGAAGGGGCAGTTCACATTCTAGCATTAGGCTATGGGGTGTGGTCACCCTTCCCCCTTCCTTCCCCCTTGTCCACGTCAGCGCCACGTCATTTCCCCCTTCCCCTCCCCCTTCTAGGGGAAATGGTTCCCCCTTCCCCCTTCCATTATTTTAAAAAAAAAAAAAAAAAAAAACCAAAAACTTATCTCCATCCTCCATCTTCAGCCACACACACAACACCAAGCCTTGGAATTCGCGTCGGTACCATCGGTACAATCTTGCCGTTTTCGCCGAAGTGTGGTCGGGGGGGCGGTGTTCCCCTTCAGCAAAACCATCCACCTCACCCACCGATCCATGCCCCGATGACCATACCCCTCAGCCTTATTACAGGAATTATGAGTGTTTGATGGCATGGTAGGAAATCAATGGCAATAATGTAAATTTGTTTTGTTATCGTAAATGAGAAGGATTGTAAAATGTTTATATTACCCTTCAAAGTGTTTTAATTGTCTCTAATATCTTTATAATACCCTTATGAAATAAGCTTTATTCTCTTATACTTGTTGTTTTAAAAATTGTACTCATGTCAAAATTCCAATATGGTACACCACTCCTCCTTTATAATGTACTAGTGGGAAACCCGCGCGATGCGGCGGGAGTGATACTTTTTATTTTGGTACTTATTTCAAATTCGTATAGTATTTGTTGTAGCATCATTGCGGTGGATATACGTCATAAGCGTTACACATGTCTAGTAACAAAAAAGATTTAACATTTAAATTGTAAAGTACTTTTAAGAAACATTTGATAAAATAAAGTAACATACGAAAGGAAAAATAAGTATCAATAAACATAAAAGTTGAGAAAAATAAAAGCTAATGAAACTTGAATCAATCATGAGATCAATTTAGTTATACACGTTCCAAGTCGACATGATCTCATTTATATTGTCTGCTCACCATTCGTCATCAAGAACGATCACTGAAATTTCTTGTATATCTCCATGTTTGATTATTACATCTTTTGGTGAGGATAAGTTTCCTCCATTTTATCCTATCTAAAGTGTCATCAAATATGTCTTCTTTGTCATTTCATCAGAACTGTCTAGATCAATAACTTGACTCCATTTCCATTAAGAGAGCCTCTTGGATCTCTTCCTATTAATTTCATGCATCTAATCCTTAAAATAAATTAAAAATATATAATACGCAAGTTAATAGAAGATGAAATAAATGTTGATATTACCTATTCACTAAATTCATGTTGAAGATTAGATTCGTATGGACTAAACATTACACCATAGCAAATAGTCTCAACACTATTATCACCATTATCTTGCAATAAAATACATACAATATACCACATAAAATAACAGCCATGTTAATATTAAAAAATTAAACATTAATAAATACAACCTTAGACGCTACTTTAGACACTTGTATGGCTATAGGTTTGTTCATCTCCGTATGTTTTTCATCTAAATGAATCTGCAAAACCAAGAAGTTAACATTTAAATGATTAAGATAGGTATATAAATGTGACACCCGGCATATTTGGCTATATTTGGTGTAACACTCCAACCGATGGCAGAAACATCGGGATGTCACGTATTGATGATTGTTCAGTAGCTCATGGTAAATAATAAGTTTTAATATATGATTTAAATAAATTACATACAATTGTTCTAAGAATTTGTACATCAAGATAAAAAAAATACTAGCTACGCATCTTCAAGCATTAACTCTAATCTTCGAGCAAGCTATAACCTGAAACATGTTAAGTTTGAAAATATTTTGGGTCAACAAAAGTTGGTGAGAATTACATAGGTTTTGATAATCGAATAAAAACTTGTACAATTCGAGTGTCATGGCAAGTCTAGTCCATATGTGAAAACAAAACAATCGGGTAAATCGAGTGCATAATCAAACCTTGTGACTAGAATATTGTGGTTCATCCCATACGCTCATGGTTCACTCGATTATGTTATAAATTCGATAACAATCACCCACGCTACCTATGTAGGATGTACACGTATCCGGGTGGGATTGTCAGTCCAATAGATCTATCATTGTATACCGTCGGCTGATCAATGTTAATGATTATGCTAGAATATTGTGCTTACCCTAGTAATGTTTAAGACATAATGCAACATAGAATAACACATAGACACTTGTAATTGAATTGTAAATTGAATGTTGTAACATGTTTCACCCAAAAAAAAATAGTGAATGGAAAAGGGGCTATGTAAACTCACCTTAACAAAAGAACTCCAACTTCTATCTCAAATTTTAACCACCTAAATACAAATTTGTTCAAGATGATTGTCAAGAATGGTCGTTGTGATGGTTTATATATTTTTCGAAGTTCAGTGTCTTGCCACTCTTGAAAACAAGTCGTAGCTTACAAAAATATATATTGGTTACTGTACCAATAATTTCCCTTACAAGATATGCCGCCTTTATAAAATTCTCGATAAATTTTCAAAGTATTTATATTCTTAAGAAAAATACTCACAATTGACAACCTATAAACTTTTATTATAAAATCAACTCCAAACCTTTAGACTTTACTTTACTAAACAAAATTTGTAAGATATCCTTACGATAATATATAAAGCTTATATATAATAAAACTACATTAATAAAAAGTTAATAAACATAGGTTTGCGTAATATTTAATATACAATATATGTTGAGTTTTCATATTATATGAAGGAAATTAGTGACAAAAACTATCATGATATAAACAAAAGCGACAAGGGTCAACTTCTCCGATAGAAACATTGGTGACCGGAATTTGAGTTACGCCATTTCATTTCGGTTTGGTGGTCTAAGGCTAAATGAACCATAAATTATACAAGAAATTTAAATATTACCTCCTACGTCTTTATGGGCTCGAAGTAAGAAATGAATTGATTGATCCAAACTGAACCGAGGTGTTGTAGTGGTCAGAAAACTGAACGATAGGGAATACAAGGGAGAGAACTTAAGGGTTGTGTTGTGTGTGCCATAGATATTAGTCAAGTCCTGGTATTTATAGTCGGTGGGAACAATACTAATTGAGATTTAGTAGGCAAATGTTGGCAATAGTTTCGGCCATTACCACGAGTTTAATGAGGAATTGCAAAACAATCAATAGGGAATTTAATGCATGGTCAACTATATCATCGTTTTTTTTACCATTAAAATTCCTTTAAAGCAAATTTACTTTGTATTATAACTTAAAAGATAGTATATCAAAACATTAAAAAAATTATCTTGTAACTTAACATAACAAATTTGACTTATTCGTATTCAAAATAAATACTCATTTATATGGAGTGTCTATCCATATATCAAGGTCAAGTTTCGATAATAGCTTTATTTTAATAATAATTATTATCTATTATATATTAACTAGAACATGTGAAAATATATGTATATATATATATATATATATTTTATATCTTGCAAACTTTAAATATTTAATGTGTCTAAATCGTAACTCTTCTTGAAGAGAGTTGTTAAGAATTACTAAAAACATTCATTAATTCTAGGTAAACGACCGTTTATAAATGCTCAAATACGAGGGTTAAAAATGAAGATCTTGAAATAGTTGAGGGACCAGATGTTTCATTTATGATAAGTGGAGGGTGTAGGTTGTCACAGTCTCCCCTACTTTAGAAAATTTCGTCTCGAAATTCCTTTCAGGTAGAGGTTTCTCTTAAACGTAAGGCGTTTGAGCGTTTGAACAAGTAAGTTTTCAAAAATGCATCAGTCATGATTTGACAAAGTTTAAAGTATTTGTTTAAAGCGAAAGTTCTTAAATCTTTTACGCTTGACCCAAGATTAGGAAGCTGAGGGTTTACAATAAGAAATGTTTGGGAAAACGAATAATTGGTGTGGGCAGGGCAATGATATAGCGGTCTCCCCTACTTTAGAAAAATTCTGGCCGAACTTTGCTAAGGACATGCCGCGGAATTTTGAATAACAGAGTGTGTAAAGGTTTACAAATTCTGTTCTTTTTTTGTGTAGGTGGCAAAAGAAAGATTCTAGGAAGACAAATTGAAGCTTGTGTAGAAACGTTCTTATCGAAAATGATAGTCGTTTTTTCATGACCTATTAAAGAGGTCGGGCCCAACACTATTAAATAGTCCAATACACAATAGAAAAGAATGAGGTAGGTTCTTGGTCAAACTCCTAGTCCGCACCCGCAGTATCGCTCGTGCTCATATATAGGGTGTACCGCAGCTAACCCACCACACTAGTAATACTTTGGACTCGTACTGATTGTTTACCAATAGCCTAAGTAGGATCACACACCACCCCCATGTACCTGTAAATCCATGATTGCGTTCCGGACCGTAATCACCGATTTACCTTACACTAGGGTGTTATGCTTTCCCATAACACTAATATACGTAATACAAGAAACAAATGCATGCAACCAATATGTAATAGCTACTGTAATGAAATAATGTTCAATCAGGACATGGTTAGAGGTCCTTCCCTTTCGGGTTTACCCTTTAACCGTAATGAGAATAACATGTAAGTGTAAGACATGGTTAGAGGTTCTTCACCTTTCGGGTTCACCTTCAACCGGTAAATTTCTGTTCACATCGTTGGGCTCTAAACTCCTATATTGATAACTCTGAGAATTTCACCGTACCCCTCGGGTTGGAGTATTGTTAGGACAAAAAGGATTGGTGAAACCACTTTTGCAAACCTTAGTCTAATTCACTTTCTGTCAAAATACTCTAAGTATGGAACTGCTGAAGACAAGGAATCAAACTGCTGAAGAAGAGATTCAGAAGTACTGAAGAAGAAGTCATCAGAAGTTCTGAAGTTCAAACCAGACACTTCAACTGAAGAACTGCTGAAGACAAACTACTCATCAGTAGTTTGTCATTCATCAGTACTTAAAGAAGATCTTTTCCACCGCCCTTGTATATCAGTAGTTTAATACTCTAGTATTTCTTTTTACTTTATGTACAAGTTCCAAGACTGCAACTTGTTGCAACTTGTTTCTGAACTTGCTTTTTGGCAAGGTTCATGTATTTGTAAAGTCTATAAATAGAAGGATTCATCCTTCTGTTTTAGACATTGATTTTAATACAAGAAATCCTTCAACACTTATTATTGTTATTTCCATTTCGTGTTTACTGAGAATCTGTCAAAGTATTTCATTTTCATTCAATACTTAGATTCTCAATAAACACTTCTCATTTATTGTTCTTGATTCCAGGGGGAGTAATAACTCCTGTTGACAAAGTGTAGCTATAAACTTATAAACATTCCGCTGTGCTAACACTCACCAAGAACTTGCTAAACACTTAAGTGTCAACTAGCAAGTTCAAACTAAAAGAGCAGCTTAATACTGATCCAACAAGTATTCTAACCCGAGTCGTACGTGGGCACTAGCTTAGCTCTCATACGAGTTATCAACTAGTATGTTCATTGGCCATGATGATGAACAAAATAATGTAAAGTATAACAGGGTTTTGCTCAAAATAGAAAAAAATATGCATACAAAATATGCGTTCATGTAAGTATATAAGTATAGCATAAAATTTCGATTGAAAGAATAGTATAATATAAATCGAGTAAATCGCACAATTTGCACAAAATGAAAGTAAACTAGTTGAACTCTTGCAATTAAGCAGTGTGAAAATAATCACAAATAACGTGCTAGAAATAACTATGAATAAAGTGGTGCAAAAATAAAATAATGAAATTTATGGCAGATGAGTGAGTGTGCACGGAACAGGTGTATAGCCTACTGGCATGCGAGTTAAAATCTAGTAATTTTACATATATGCGTTATACTATAAAAGACATTTAGAAACATTCGAATAGAGGGTTTGTCCATTGTTTAAACCAAAAGTTTTGCGACTGAAAGTGTGCGAGTGTAATAGGATAAATTTTCGTTTATCAAAAACGTAGTTTGCGCAATCTTTGTGATATAGTTGAAAGAATAGTAGTAATGCATGAGGATAACTTTTTAGTAACCGAAGTGTGCTTTAGATTTAAAACTGGTTCATTTGAAAAATCTTCGTAGATATGTGTTTACGAGTAGTCGAGTTTGAAAAATGTTATAAGGCTTATTATTAGTTGCAAGTTTCTTCCGAAAACATATATTGGATATATCATATGAAAACAAAGGGTTTACATTTGACTTGTAAAATATGCAATACAAGTTTATAAAATGCAAAATGAAACCATTTCATGAAGTATGTGTAAATCTAATGTGTTTCAAAAGACCAAGATTTAAAATGGCGTGAATGATAAAAATCAACGTATGTAATACAAATAGATTCCCAATATTTAAGAAAGTTCGTGGTTTTAAAATAATGTGGTTGTGAAATGCTTATAAATATAACATCTCTTAAAGTAAACTTTAAGGGTTTTTTTTAAGGAAGATCGAGTCACAGCGAGAGAATTGATAGAGGTTGAGTTGAATCTCTTTGATAATATTTGAAAGGTATGAGTAGGACAGGTATGAGGTTATAGTTTTTAAAAAAATAAGTAACATGTGGAGAAATGAAATAATATGATTTGGGTAGGGTGTTGAATATTTAAAAAGTGGCTAAGATGGTAAGGTGAAGTGTGATTGTGAAATCCATAGATGGTTATGAAATGAGATTGATTTAAGCTGTAAAATTTTGAGATTTCAGTGCTTAGTTTAAGGAAAGTGAGTGTAATCATTTATTCATTAATTAAAACGAATAAACGAAAACGTTGACTTATCAAACCTTCTAGATTCTAATAACATAGTGAAGACATGCTTTAGCCTATAAGTGAACACTCATCCCGAGAATTCCCAGGTAGGCATCCGGGTCCCTCGTCTGATTGGGATTTATGCGCAATGCCAGTCCTAGACAGAAAACAAAGAATACAGGCGTTCACCCTTCCAGATTGCACGTGTTCGTTATTAAAATTTAGAACTTCGACGAGATCTTCAAGGTGGTCCAGGCTAAACCTGAGGATTTGTCCTACTAGTCTAAGAGTAGATCTTGTGATGGAGAGCACTCTTCTTGTAGGGACTAAAGTAAGGATAAGAAGTAGGATAGAGAATAGAAACAAGTAAGGATGCAAGTAAAAGGAGCAAGTACTGGTTAAGAGCCATGGTTATAGACTCTCACCACCAATATTGTCCGCTTTTCCCACCCATAGCTCACGGATTTGTTTTTGGGTGCCCCGGTGGAAACTTCCCAGGAGGTCACCCATCCTGAAACTGCTCCCACCTGAGCACGCTTAACTGTGGAGTTCTCCTCTCATCCACTAACATTAAGCCCCAAAACGCGTTGGTGATTTAAGAGGCACGACATTACTTATGAACCAAGGATCTCTTCTGGCCACGGCCGATGTGGGATTTTCCTGGGGTGTCACATTCATCCCCTGTTAGAGTCTCATCGTCCCTGATGAGTTATGCACCCACCATCCCGAACGGCACAGGAGTGGCTCTGATACCAATCTGTAACACCCCAACTGATGGCGGAAACATCGGGATGTCACGTATTGATGATTGTTCAGTAGCTCATGGTAAATAATAAGTTTTAATATATGATTTAAATAAATTACATACAGTTGTTTTAAGAATTTGTACATCAAGATAAAAAAAAATACTAGCTACGCATCTTCAAGCATTAACTCTAATCTTCGAGCAAGCTATAACCTGAAACATGTTAAGTTTGAAAATATTTTGGGTCAACAAAAGTTGGTGAGAATTACATAGGTTTTGATAATCGAATAAAAACTTGTACAATTCGAGTGTCATGGCAAGTCTAGTCCATATGTGAAAACAAAACAATCAGGTAAATCGAGTGCATAATCAAACCTTGTGACTAGAATATTGTGGTCCATCCCATACGCTCATGGTTCACTCGATTATGTTATAAATTCGATAACAATCACCCACGCTACCTATGTAGGAGGTACACGTATCCGGTTGGGATTGTCAGTCCAATAGATCTATCATTGTATACCGTCGGCTGATCAATGTTAATGATTATGCTAGAATATTGTGCTTACCCTAGTAATGTTTAAGACATAATGCAACATAGAATAACACATAGACACTTGTAATTGAATTGTAAATTGAATGTTGTAACATGTTTCACCCAAAAAAAAATAGTGAATGAAAAAGGGGCTATGTAAACTCACCTTAACAAAAGAACTCCAACTTCTATCTCAAATTTTAACCACCTAAATACAAATTTGTTCAAGATGATTGTCAAGAATGGTCGTTGTGATGGTTTATATATTTTTCGAAGTTCAGTGTCTTGCCACTCTTGAAAACAAGTCGTAGCTTACAAAAATATATATTGGTTACTGTACCAATAATTTCCCTTACAAGATATGTTGCCTTTATGAAATTCTCGATAAATTTTTTAAAGTATTTATATTCTTAAGAAAAATACTCACAATTGACAACCTATAAACTTTTATTATAAAATCAACTCCAAACCTTTAGACTTTACTTTACTAAACAAAATTTGTAAGATATCCTTACGATAATATATAAAGCTTATTGGGAAAAGTGAATATGGAGCTGTTACGCATCTAACTTAGATGCGAAACCATCAAAACTACGTAGTTTTGAATAAATGTAAATAAAATTAACATCAACCCTAACTATTTTGTTACTCTCCATCAGTTTTGCATCCGCAACTGTGATGGTGTCCCATCTGAGTAGTGTAAGCGTGAAGATTTTTAGTGTTTTTTAGTAGTAGAAATAATCAAGAACTCGTACATATGAGAGAGCTTTAATCTTATGTTCTTTTTTATATGAGAGATTTTAATTATTGCAAGAAGTAACATATTATCTTACTGCAAATATATAGGGGATATTAATTAATTCATTCAAAAACATACGTATTCCAGAAATTGATCGATAGTGGGAAGAAAGAATTAATGATTGTAAACAAATAACAAAGTATACGATGATTAAAAAAAGAAAAAAAAATGAACGTAGCACAATAGATAGAAAATAATTAGGAGCGTAACCGACAATCAATTGGAGATGGATCAAGTAACAGTTATTTTGTAACAAAGACAAGCAAGTGTAGATATTAATGAAAAGATGGTAACGAGATGAATTTGGTTTCAATTCCTTTCAAACTATGATGGAGAATTAGAGAAGAAGATGCAGTGGTGAAATTATAAATTGATGGAAGGTAGATAATAGTTAGGCTTAAAATTAATTTTCTTTAAATTAAATCAAAACTACGTAGTTTCAATGGTTTTGCATCTAACTTAGATGTGTAACAGCCCCATATTCACTTTCCCCATATAATAAAACTACATTAATAAAAAGTTAATAAACATAGGTTTGCGTAATATTTAATATACAATATATGTTGAGTTTTCATATTATATGAAGGAAATTAGTGACAAAAACTATCATGATATAAACAAAAGCGACAAGGGTCACCTTCTCCGATAGAAACATTGGTGACCGGAATTTGAGTTACGCCATTTCATTTCGGTTTGGTGGTCTAAGGCTAATATGAACCATAAATTATACAAGAAATTTAAATATTACCTCCTACGTCTTTATGGGCTCGAAGTAAGAAATGAATTGATTGATCTGAACTGAACCGAGGTGTTGTAGTGGTCAGAAAACTGAACGATGGGGAATACAAGGGAGAGAACTTAAGGGTTGTGTTGTGTGTGCCATAGATATTAGTCAAGTCCCGGTATTTATAGTCGGTGGGAACAATACTAATTGAGATTTAGTAGGCAAATGTCGGCAATAGTTTCGGCCATTACCACGAGTTTAATGAGGAATTGCAAAACAATCAATAGGGAATTTAATGCATGGTCAACTATATCATCGTTTTTTTTTTACCATTAAAATTCCTTTAAAGCAAATTTACTTTGTATTATAACTTAAAAGATAGTATATCAAAACATTAAAAAAAAATATCTTGTAACTTAACATAACAAATTTGACTTATTCGTATTCAAAATAAATACTCATTTATATGGAATGTCTATCCATATATCAAGGTCAAGTTTCGATAATAGCTTTATTTTAATAATAATTATTATCTGTTATATATTAACTAGAACAAGTGAAAATATATGTATATATATATATATATTATATCTTGCAAACTTTAAATATTTAATGTGTCTAAATCGTAACTCTTCTTGAAGAGAGTTGTTTAGAATTACTAAAAACATCCATTAATTCCAGGTAAACGACAGTTTATAAATGCTCAAATACGAGGGTTAAAAATGAAGATCTTGAAATAGTTGAGGGACCAGATGTTTCATTTTTGATAAGTGGAGGGTGTAGGTTGTCACATTTGGCTTAAACATTTTAGTAACATCTAAGTCTACCTTAGCGGGAAACGTTTATAAACGGACTTAACTAGTTGAGTCGGGTCAAGTTAGGATTGTCTAGGGTTCAATGATCTGAAGGATCATTGGGAGTCATTTTGGGAATATACTAGTACCGGGTCCCGTTGTTGGTGACATTACATAAACTAATTAAGTGTATGTGTAGATTATTGGCCGTATGGTGGATTATATACATAGATGTGTTTAAATGATGTGTAGATGATTATCCATGCTTAAATATGTTAAACATAGACTAAGGTTGCATGCTTATATGTTAAGGTGCGTTAAAATGCGTTAAACACGACAAATTGGAAAACTAGATAAACATAAGTTCTGGTTCGACCACTTCGAGTGGTCGAAGGTGGAATTATGTTTTGGTTCGACCCTTTGAAAAGGGGCGAACCTGGGATATGGGATTGGAAGAATTCCCTTCGACCAGAACAGAGTACATTCGACCCTGTGAAAGGGTCGAAGGAGGCCACATTCGACCATTGATAGGGGTCGAAGATGGAATAGTATAAATACCAAACTTTGTCATTTTTCACCATTTCACAAACCCTAACCATCTCAAAACACTCTTAAACGATTTTAATCACTAAGGAAGGAGTTTTTGTTCTTCTTTTTCATAATCTAACCTATCTACAACATCTAAACAAGAATCCAAGGTGTGTTCTTAATCCTAAGTCTTTTTACAGCATTTCAATCCATTTTTATCTAACCCTAAATGTCCAGATCTGTTCTAAGGAAGATTTTATCAATAAAAACATTTTAAACATCTTTCTAAACCTAAACCCTATCATTAAACATAGGCTTTGTATCAATAAACATATGTTAATTATGTGTTATGTGATGTTATGTGTTGTTTAATGATTTGCTGTTGTTCTAATGCTAGGAACTTGATCTAAGGTTGCTATTGATGTTAGTTTATTGTTGTTTAGGGTTACAATTAGATAGATGGTGATATTATGGGTATTTTGGGGATTTTATGAAATCTAGGGCTTGTGCATGTTAAGTATTATTAATAAAATGAATGGAGGTTTTCGATTATAAGATAAACTGAGTATTCATAGATGATTATGGGTTGGTATTGAAAAGTTTCCAAATTGGGTAAAGATTTCATGCATGATGTGACATTTCCATAATTTTGCCATTTTGGGAAAGTATTAAAACAAGCTGGTTTTGGGACAAAATTGGTGGGGTTTTGTAGGGATATGTTAATCATACTTGACTGTTGTGTTTGATGATGTTTCGAGATGTTTCGAATGTGTTTGAAGCGTTTTTAGGAAAAATTTGTAAACAGGGGCGAACCTGGACTCATTCGACCATTCGAATGGTCGAAGGAGAGGTTCCAGGGTCGAACCTGGGATGTGTCTGGGCGAACCTGATAAAACGGTCGAATGAGACATCAAACGGTCGAACGAAACACAAAACGGGCGAAGGAACTTAAAAACGGGCGAAGGAGATTTAATCTGACTGGTTCGACCGTTCTGATGTAGAAATGAGATTTTTGATACAGACTAAGTGTTTTATGCTTGAACCTTGTGTGTAATCTATGTGTACTTAATTAGTTAAGGTAATGAGTCACCAACGGGATGTTGGGTCGGTCTAGTGTGTCGGTTGAACATTTAAACACGCTTTAAAACATACTTGGTTACGATCTGGACAATCGGGGACTAGATAACCTTATGGTTGTTAGTCGAAACACTTATGTGAACATTTTGATAGATCTCCGGTAGAGGGATTATCAAGGGCTTAGCATTTTTACTAGTAACCGAAGAACGCTATCTAAGGTGAGTTCACGGCCCCACTTTTACAGCTTTAACTTTTGGGGGAGAAAACATGCGCTAAACTATTTTGGTAACATATGTCATACTATGGTTCTAACTTTGTATTGCTATACGATCTTTGGAAGTCCCGGGGGAAACCATGAATGTGCGGGGATGCACAACAGGGGAAATGTGGATAGATCTATTGGGCGTGACATGCCCCACTCGACGGCTTGGAGGGCCGGGCGGGTGCATGTTGTCTCGAACTTTGCTAAATATGTTGAACATATTCGGGCTGCTTAAACATATGCTAAACATTGCTAAACGTGTCCAGTAATGGTTTCCAATCGTAGTAGTAATAAAACATACGCCTAGCTAGCGTACTTGGTGACATTGGTATAGTATGGACATGGTAACGTTTTGGTAACTTTGGTAACTTATTGAACAAACCTGTGAACTCACCAGCATTATATGTTGACGTCTTTTTGGCATGTTTTTCTCAGGTCGCTAAGGTAGCAACAATGGACTAGGCGCACGAGTCTGCATGGCGTCTAGGCATAGCTTCATGTTTTTGAATAAAACTGTTTGAACATTGTCGTACATGGTTTTTTAATTGGTCTAATGCTTCCGCTACGATTTTCGTAATATGAGAACTATGTTTTGGGTTTTACGCATTCATATAGTGTTGTTTATTGTGACCGTTGACTTGGATCCTGGTTTGTCATGTGCTTCGCGGTAAAACTCCGCAAGTGGAAATTTGAGGGTGTGACAATAAAGGTATAATTAGTAAAATGGGACGAATGAAAACCATAAACTAACAAATAACCAACATTAGAAGCTTTAACTTTTGAATTCAGTATCCAGGCCTACGTATTTTAGCAAGTGAAATATGTATGCATTAGTATGTATTTATAGAATAAACTTTAGTAGGTTAGCACATGGTTTAATTTTCAAATTCATGATTTTCCCACCCATTTAAATTGTGAAATTTTGTTAAACTTTAGTAGGTAAGCACATGGTTTAAATTTTGAAAATAATTTTCCCACCCCTTTAAATTAGAAAATTTTGTTTATCTTTAACTAAAGTGTAAAATATTATTGTGTTTTCTGTGAATACCGAATTCAGTGCATTTATCTTTTTTTTTTTTAAACTTTGTTAAAAATAACCCCTTCAAATTAGGGAGTTTTGTTGTTATTAACATAGATATTCATATCACATGGATATATAATATGCATCATGTATTTTCTACCAAATTGATGTAGCTGAGGTTTTTAAAAGAAATTTACCTACAATTAATATCTACAATGAATTTTTATATTTTTTTCTAAACTTAATTATTTTAAAGTTTTATATATTTAGCTAATTATGTATATTTAAAAGTTTAATGAGATTTCTTTTAGTTAATTATATTTATGCGTATACCTATTAATATATGCATGCATACCCATATACATATGCACATATTGCTAATATTGATTATCTATAATACATTATAAAGGAGGAGTGATGGCCACCTTGGTCATTTTCACCTCCATACAACTTAAGAAGCAACATGTACAACATATTAAACCATGAAATTTAAGGGTATTATGGGGATAGTTGTGACAATTAAGACACTTAGGAGGGTAATTTAGACATTTTACCATCCTCCTCCTTTACAATATCAAAAGAAAATTACAATACTACTCCTCATTTCCATCGTTGCCCTTGAATGCCTTCTTCAAACCTAAAGTTTACCCTGTCTCTCTCCTTTCACCTTTAATTTCAGTCATGAATACGCATTTATATTTGTAATATCAATCATCACTGCTGGGAGTTACTACAAACGATCAATAATATACCCTCCAAATCATGAACCGTATGAAAACCTCAAGTATTATCGTTTCATTCCTTCCTCTCTACTGATCTGGTTGTCTCCCCTGCACACATACAATACTATACTTCGGATCTTCGTTCAGTTATTGGATTAGGTATGTTTTTTATATTTGCCCCCGATCATTATTATGTTGTTAATTTCATGTTTACTACTTTACATTAGGTTTAAATTGTGGGATTTTTTCTTCTTTTTTTTTGGGAGGTGGGGGTGACGGATGGTGGTGGTAGGTTGTTGGTTTGTGGTGATGACGAAGATGATGGATGATGGTGATGACGAAGAACATGGACGGTGGTGATGATGAAAAAATCTTTTTTTTTTTTTTTTTTTGTTTTGAAATCTTAAAATATGAGATGATTGTTATGTGTAAGAGGTTTTTCAATTTGGTTAGTTTGCTTATGAATCATTTAATGTTTTGGCTGGTTTTTTATTTTGGTTTTGCATTGCCATTTTTAAGAACAGAGGGTTAGTGATGTGTCTCATCTTTTTTATTATTTCACTAATTACCTAACAAGTCTAATATGATTCTTCATTTAAATATGTTTGATTGATGCATTGAACTCATTAGATGTGACATGTGAACATGTAAGGTGCAGGAGCTCAAACAAGTTTTGACTATAGGAGACACCTAGAGTAGACATCGATGTGTAAACCTTAAAGCTTTATATGTGGGCTTTATAAACCTTAAAGCTTTAATTGATATGTATTTGAGTAAGAGGTATCCAGCTGGGAAGTTATTGGATGGTTAAAAAAAACCATGACCCATCAACAAAAAATTACCATTCACATATAGTTTTATCGTTGCCTACTCAATACTGTCGTTCTTGTTGTATGGTCTATCATTCTTTGTTCAAATATTTACGATTTGTGAATTTTCTTAAAAAAAGATCTATCGTATCTCACATCATTGCTATATCACTAATTGATAATTTGTTTTTTTTTGTGCGTTAGAAGTGTTTGCTGTGTTATTGCTATTGCGGGAAGTCTTTGCCAAGTAATTGCAGGTCGTCACACCACCACTCATCTTGTACTCGCATCTTCCTCCGGTAATCCCCCTTTTGTTTCGTTTAACTTAGCGCATTTTAGGTAATAACAAAGCTATTGTATAAGATAATCAAAATAATTGTTACAATTATCCTATATGATGCTTATGACCAAAAAGATGAAAACTACTATCCTTCGTCTATATTCAAGTATTCAAGCCCAAAAAATGTCAGAGTGTCATCAATGTAATAATGTAGAATAAAAGAATCAGTGTTTTGGTCAAATAGTCGGCATTAATGGTATTTCAATTACGTCTCCAAGAATCAAGCACACAGTCGTTGAGGAACTGTCAGACCTGAGCAGTGTACAACTCGGGTTCGTGTCTAAGATGATCTACATGAGGTGTTGATTTAAAGTTGCATGACCTAACCACACGTCCCATTCTCTGCTGCACCCCTATGAAACACTCTACAGATCCTGCAGGAATGACTTTATCTGCACTGCTATAGATGCATAATTGCGGACAGCTTGGTTGTCCTGATTTTAGTCACAAAGGCAAATTATAATATACAATAACACAAAACTAACATCATTGACTTGTAAATTATCATCATAACTCACGACAAATGACCAACACGCATTCAACTTGTACAAATTTGCTACTCACGTTACATACGTTCTGTCAACTCTCATATATGCAGTCAAATCGACATACAACAACTATACAAGAAGCTGCTACACCTAAGGTTCAGGCTTGAGTTGAACCGATGCACTATTTAACTCGATGTGTCGCTTGTGATTGTTCTTAAATAAGTAGCAGCTGCTGCAAATGCCTTGATCAATGACCGATCCAATTCAGGTCTGGTAATTATGTCTTGTTCTGTTTAGTTTTTTACTAGAGGTGTTTTTGATATAAGTTTGACTGTTTAAAAAAAGCTGAATATAGTATAATAAGATTGATATCACTCTTAAGTGTGCTTGCACAATTAACTTTGTTAGCAGTTTTGATGATGGTTATCATATGGTTGACCCACGCAGACTGAGAATAAGGCAGATGTCAGCAATTTGGTTGATGATATTAGGCTTCGAGATAAGTAAGAGTTAGTAAGTTGTTTCATGTAACTGCCATACTTTCCATAGTTTGTGTGGTAACTTATATCTAGGAACATATGTAATCATTTACTAAAGAGTCAAAACAGAAAAAAAAAAAGATTGTTATATTTGTCTATAACTATACACAATACTAAATCCCATTATAGGGCTGCTCAATTAGTATTTTATAATCATTACATCCTTGTTGTGTCCTAAGTCCTAACATATATCATTGCCTGTTGCAGCTAATTTCATATCACAAGGCTACATGGCAAGAAATGAAAAACATGTACCGGTAAGAATATCTCAACACCATACTTAATTAATGATTCTGTTATTAATAAAATCCCTTTTCTCAAAAAAGAAAATAAATAATAAGAAACGATAATAAAAAAATAAAAATCTAAGGTGAATTGTGCTTTATTAGGCCTCAAAGCTTAAGCCTCATCAAAGTCACATAATAACATGAGTACTTCTGGAAACCAGTTTTAACCCATCAAAAGACTTAAATCACGGTTTGTTGAATAATGTTTTATACTTTTATATCCATGGATTGTAAAAGAAAAATATGTAAATATTAAAATCACTTATTCATTGATATATATCTGGTTTCTTTTGAATTTTCTTTACATTCTAATGACATTATCTTCTTGATAAAAGAATGGAAAGGATCCTTGAGAGGCACGAAACTCGTATTCAGGGAGGCAACAAACTTCATCAAACAGCAAATCACAAGTAAGTCATACTGTTTAATGTTCAAACAACTAGCATGCCTGTCTTCTTTCTATAAATCAAACTAGATATTTAAAATTCTTATATAAATTATTGGCTCTGGATCATGCCAAGCTTAAAGCTAGAATTAAGCTTTTGCAGAAAATAAGGCATAACATGTTTTATAGGTGTTTGACTAAAGTTTTGTTGGGAAAAAAGATGCATAACATGTTTTTTATACCTTTTTAGCCATTTAATGGGAGGACTTGATTCCTTGAGTCCCCAAAGAGATTTTAGAGTCTGGAATAGCAAATTGATAATGCTTCGTTTTCCTATGCTGGTCGCCCTTCTTCATTTCTTTCCGTGGCAGTTAATTGGCTATATCATGTGCCTATCTGGCGTAGATATACCAGTATGACTTAATATTTTTTTGCATTACATGTGAATGATGCAAAATATGAGAATTACAAGTGTTTTTTATTTATTTTAGTAATTAGATTAAAGTATTGAACCTACTTATGGCATTGCTAGAATTTATTTGAAACATATATGGATCTGTTGATTTCAAGTTGTGTCCAAATGTATGCCACTCCAAAGTATCTTATTTATTTATTTATTTATTTATTTATTAAGTATGTTCATATTATTGATATGGATATTAGAGCTCATATTTTTTACCACTATAAGTTAGTCTTATATATTTGCATGATTGTTGATACTCTTATTGTTTGTTTTAGAAGACTCGTGGGACTATTCATGCTATTCGTAAGTTGCCTTTGATCAAGGCTAAGACTACACGGTGTGGTAGGGGGTAAAGGGGGCATAGAGCGACACTTGTCCGCGACAAGTCGGCAACAGAGGGGTCTTTGATCTCCAAGCCCAATAAAAATAGGGTGGTGGGCTGGTGGAGGGGGCATTTTAGGGTTTTTTTTAATTAATATTTTAAGAATTAATATTCAATTTTTACAATTTTCTAGCTTACTATGTTTTTCTTTTGTTTGTGATGAATTATGGTAGGTTAAAGGGTTGGATGTCGATGCTTTTCACATTTCTCACGTTTAGGTGAATCAAGCACATAAGCAAAAGCGTTGCACATACCATGCTCAAGGAAGAATTAACCGTAAGTTTATGCCGCTTTAATATTTGACTCTTTCTATGGGTGCATCTTGTGTCATTTGATAACGGGTCTAAAACTGGGTTTAGGTTAAAATGTGATTTGTTAGTATGGATTAATGTTGAAACGTATTGTTTCTCATGAACTACTTACATGTCTTCTCGTTGTCACATTGAACTCACTTTGTCTGACAAAGAAGAGTCTGTTAACAAAGTAATTGTAAATACTTGTTATAAAGTGTGTGTTAACTAATTGTGAAATTTTTATGGATGTTGCAGCCTGATACATAGTTGGCTTCTAGAACCAAGAAGAACCAAGCTTACGTCAGGGTTTCATTCTCATGAGTGAGGCTCATAGTTTGTTGTCAATTTCACTACCATGGTACTTTTAAATAAATAACCTTCTTGCAAGAACCCATAAGTTTATACATTTGTATCGTTTATATTGATCAGTACCCATATAAAGTCCTTATTTGTGAGTTTCAAATTGTAATAACCTATTTTTGTTACACACTGCTACTACGTTGTTTCTTCCTACTTAATTCACGTCATCATATTGAATCACCCACAAACACAATACAAACACAGCAAACCTCAACATCTATGAGGCGACAAAACATACGCACCCGCTGCAACGCGCGGGCATTTCTACTAGTTTAAATAGGGTACTACAATTGAAGCTATGAGTAACAAACGTGATAAAGCATTCTTAGAGCCCAATCTTGTGTTGCAGTTTTGTTACCGTGTGACAAATTATTTGTCTGTCAAAGCAAGGATGAACCATAATGTTTAACAACATTATCATATTTTAAGAATCACCAAAGCTGATATGTAGATTTCGAGTGCTCTTTTTGGTTTTTTAAATCGTTGCATTTTATTTATGTGAATTTTTCATTATTGGGCGGAACAGTATTTAACACCAAATTCAATTTTACCATTTTGAGTTTTACTTGATCCTGAAATGGTGTTATGATTCAACATCCAAATTAACAATAAATCCATATTATATTTCATCTAGTTAGTATTCGAAACATAAAATGCAATAATCACTTGTACATAAGGCATTCTTTCTTGTACATTTCAATCCACACATCGGTATTGTTTATGACAAACACCGACACGTCGACAAAAATGAGCCGGGCGTCATGGTATATGCGAATGTTTTTAAAATATAATAGTTTTAAAGTTATGATAGAATTAAAAAAAGAAATTATAATTTTGTAGGCGATGGGAGGAAAATGTAATTACTAACTAAAAATTAGGGAATTAAAGTGTAAATAAGATAGGGTATTAAAATGTAAATAATGTATGAATGACTATTTTACCCTCATTTTAAGGTTGTTAATGAAAAATTAGTTCTTAACTTTTGGGTATCTTAAAATACGCTTCACTCATGCATTATAATATAGTATAGATTATAGATTATAGATTATTTATAATCTGTAACTTATAATAAAATAATTGAGTTTTTATGAGGTAGCATTCAATGGAGGCCGCCATGTGGCATCATGTGAAGCTTTCTTTTAAATTTATTTATTTTGTATTTTTAAATAAAATTTATATCTATATTATCTTAAAATTTCAAATATGTTAATTAATAACTTTTCCTTATTTTCCTCTCACATTTTTTAAATGTTAGTGAACTATTAATTATTTTAAAATTTCAAATATGTTAATTAATATTTTTATCTTTATTTTTTTCTTATTTTCCGCTCAATTTTTATACGTTAGTAACTTTTATGTATGACATTTTTTTGAAAAAAAAAAATTACACCAAATTAACGATCGCTTTATCATTTTTCCAACGAGCACCATATATAGTGCTATACAAAAACGAAAAAAATGTTTTTTTAGTGAGTTTTTATTCATGCAGAAAAAAACACAATGTATTTAGGTAATTTCTTATATAGGCAAGTCACTAATCATGTTATGATAGTATATATGTTTTTGAACCTACTGTTACATATAAATAGCCCATGTTCATGTGCTATAACGATATGCTTAGCATTAAAAGAGGTTGAGATTTTTTAATCTGTTGGGAACGTAGCATGAGAACCCTTTTGATAGTATAAACATTAGAACAACTTTCTTTAACATTAAAAGAGGTTGAGACTGTTTACTTCTTTTATTCTTTTTTATTATGTAATATTAGATTTTTTAACTCCGGGACACTCCCAAGGTAATCAAGATTATAGATTTCGTATACCATGAATGTTTATATTGATTGATCATTGGGCTATTTTGTTAATAAAAAAGTAATATTACTGAAAATGAAAGAAATACATTTTATAATTGATGTTGTGAGTTCGCATCGTTTAAAAATAAATAATTGCATTATCATTCAAATAAACTTTTTAGGGTATACTATTAATTAAGAAGTATTTATAACTTTCTTAAAAAAAAAAAAAAACAAAAAAAAAAAAAAAAAAAAACTCTTTTAACTTTAACATTCATTCAAACGCCAAGCGCGTCCAGTGAAGACCGCCCCAAAAACCAATTACGATATAGAGAAAGTATACAATATAAAGTCCCTTAAAATAAGAAGTGTAAGAAGCCACCACAGATTGACACCTGTCAATTTAACCTAACCACAGTTAAACCACAATAAAACCTATCTTCTTCCCTGTTATAACCCATCCTCATTTTGAAACAAACCGTGACCACCATTAGCTAATCTTCATTTGAAGTTCATCGATCGAGATCTGACCACCACCACCACCACCTACCACCACGGAACATGCCTCACACACAAACGGTCTCCTGTCTTCAGACACTTGATAAACTGAAGGACAGACTGGTGACGGGCAGAATCGGTATTTTCCACTGCTACACTCCACAAACGACCCTAATGAAGACGGGAACAGTTCGTCCAGCTTCTCTCTTAACATAAGCGACTTGAGGTCCACTACTAACAACATGGCCCCACATTGTTCTAGCAAACACGACCTGCAAAACTCGTAGCTACATTGTTCCAACCGGAAACCGTCTTCGACATCACAGAGACAAATGGAGCTTGAAATGATGAGTCAGCAAGTGAGCGAGCTAAAAGAACAATTAGAGAAATTAGAAGCTAAAAATGTGATCTGAAAGAACAGAGGTGTGTTTGATGTGGAGGAGAAAAGTGTAGGTGCGTCTAAATATGGAGGAGAAAAGATGAGTGCGTTTGATGTGCACCACTAACACCGGAAACAACCACAAAACCAAAACCCACTTCTGCCGCTTTCGTTGGGGTCCGATACACCAGCGCCGCCACCACCCAAGCTTGGTGGTGGCCGGCTTTCGTTGTGACAGGAGTGAGGGAGAGGGTCATCTTTCTGTTTGTTACAATATTGTGCAACACCGATTGCCTAATGACCAAGAAGATGATGATGATCAAAGGAGGGTTAATTACCTGAAAGATTGAAGCGATAATTGCAGAGATAGAATGGAAATGACAAGTGAAGGCTCCAAGCAAAGATAATTGCAGAGAGATAAAGGAACGTGCGTTTGATATTAATAATTCATTTTGAAGTTTGGTTTGATATTAATAAGGTGCGTTTGTTTTTTTTTTTTGGGTAAAGTGCGTTTGAATTTTTGTTGGGTTTTGATGAGTGCATCCAAAATTTTCAATGAGTGCTTCCAAACTTTCAATGAGTGCGTCTGAAATTTTGATGAGTGTGTCTGAAATTTTGATGAGTGCCCCTGAATTTTGATGAGTGCGTCTGAAAATTTGACGAGTGCGTCTGAGATTTTAAAAAGGCTATGTTTTTCACCAACTTCATCTTCTTCCTCTGCAACTTTTTTTAACCTAATTTTTATGTTTAATCATCCTTAATGAACACAAAATCCAGAGTATTCGACAACTATTACAATTCATAATTGTTCATATGATTAGTTTAATCCTCTGTTTTTGATTATTTTTAGATCAAATACTGATCTTACGTTTTTCGTTCATTGTAATCGATTTTTTTTTTTTTGTATTTGAATTGTGTAATCATTCTGAACATGAATCGATCTGAAAACGATGAAAAATCAGGGTTCAATTAGGTCTGTTACGATTTGAAAAAAAATAAATGGTTTTTTCCTATATTACCCTTGGTTAGTTTAACCCAAGTATGATTAGGGTTTTTAATCTGCGTCCAGACATGTTGTTAATCTAATGGCTGAGATTGCTTCTTACGCTTCTTACGTAAAGAAGCTTTATACATTAACCTCACCCTTACAATATATACATAGGATACAAAACCCCCTTGAACCTAGATCGGTTTTTAACCATAAAAAAGACTAAGATTTTACATCGGCCACAACATCTTGCACTTTAGCTTCTAACCCTTTGAAAATTTTGTTGTTTCTCGCCTTCCAAATTACCCACATGTAACCGAAATTATACCATGAATGATGACACCTCCCATCTTTCCCCAAGCTGCTGCTTTGTACATTTGCAGAAGATCCCGAACATCGAATGCATATAAAGGCTAAAGCTTGCACTAATAACTAATCTTGGCCCATACACCACAACGGACACAATCTTTACTGCCTATACCACCAGTGCCGGCTCTTAGGCAGGGCGGGGTGGTTGCCGGCTCAGGGCCCGACTCGCAAATGGGCCCGATTTTTTGATATATATATATATATATATATATATATATATATATATATTAAAAAATTTTAATTAGGCCCAATGTGATTTTAGATTTTAGAATTATAGTTTTTAATAGGCCCACAATTTTTTTTAACTAGGCCCATTGTGTATTTGTTCACACTTGAAATTAACCCAATATTTGAGCCCAAAGACATGTAGTTTTTAACAGGCCCTCAAAAAAAATTAACTAGGCCCAATGTGATTTTAAAATTTAGAATTGTAGTTTTTAATAAGCCCACAATTTTCGTAACTAGGCCCACTATATATTTGTTCACACTTGAAATTAATCCAATATTTGAGCCCAATATTTTAGCTAGGCCTATTGTGTATTTTAGAATTGTAGTTTTTAATAGGCCCTCAAAGACGTGTGATACGTAAGAAAAAACAATTTGATGAGACTTCAAATGTAGAAGAAGTTGTATTTTCACCCGAGGAGGATTTTAAAGTGAACTTTATTTTGAGTTGAAGTTAATTGAGACATTTTTACCGAGTCAAATTATCAGCCCTTTAGATGCTTTAGACAGTTTGAAGAAGTAGCACGATTCTTATCCTAATGTTATAAATTCTTATAGAGTGTTGTTGACAATTCCGGTAACGGTAGCATTGGCAGAAAGAAGCTTTTCTAAATTGAAGTTGTTGAAGTCTTATTTACGGTCAACAATGTCACAACAAAGACTTAATGGATTGGCAATGATATCTATTGAAAACGAAATATTGGAAAGTATGGAGTATAAAGACTTGATCGAGAACTTCGCTTCCAAAAACGCTAGGAGATCCACGCGATTCACTTAAGTAAGTAGGTTCGATCATTTTGTTAAAAAAACTTTTGTTTTGTTTGCTTTATAACAATTAACGTTATATTATGTTTATATTTGAATGATGAATTTATCTATACTACTATATAATGAGTGCTGGACGGGTAAAATTGTCATTTCATGTTTATACATAAGAGTGAAATTGTAATTTCATTAGAATGACTAGACAAATTTAATACAACTATTAATTTCTATTAATTAATGAAAAAAACAAGAAATTAATGATTAATGATTAATAGTTGAAGGTTAAAAAGAGACAAAAACAAGAAACAAAAAATTAGTTTGTATAATATTGCACCATTCAACATTTTAAACCCCTATATTTTGTATGTCTTATCTACAATAAATTAACCACAAACAAACTCACATGCTCGTTATATAATTTTTGGAATTAGCCAGTGGAGATTAACAAACAACTAGGAAGAATGGACTTTACCCATCATGCTTTCAGGTAACAGCGTAATGTTCTTTTTTAATCAATAATAGAGGATAAATTTGATCCAGTTATAAGTTGGTTTGAATCTCTATAATATAACATGTAAAAGTAATAAGTGGAATATGGATGCTTAGTGCAATTGTTTTCAGGTTATTCAGGTTATTTAAATTACAATTTGATTTATGTTTGAATTCGAATCGAACTAAATAAACATAATTATATATATATGTACTTTTTATAAAAGAAATTCAAATTATATATAATTCAATTTGAATTTTCAGGTCGAATCGGGTCCAAAATCATAAACTTGACCAAACGCAACATCCAAACATTGTACAGCACCGCCGCAACGCGCGGGCTCCTGCTAGTATCATATTGCAGGGGTAAGGCCCATTTTTTTCGCCAAGGGCCCAAACAAATTTTAAGATTTTCGGAGACGGCCCTGTATACCACTACAAACTAATATTTAACAACATAATATTTAACTTAGCCGCACGTAACAAGATAAATTAACCAAAACAATCACTAAATAAAAAATAATCATAAGTAAACAAAAAGTAGCCATAAGCCCACTTGTGATGTGCGCATATGATGTATATATGTGAGAGTCCTCAAAGGGCAAAAGTGAAAGTGCACCAATTTTAACGTTATCTTATTAATTTCGCGAAAATAACATTAAAATCAACATATGGTTAATCATGTATTATGTGGTGACATTGATAGCCAAAAGATAGAGGTACATGCACCAAACTACCTCTGTTCTGATTGTTAAGTGTTATGTGTCTTATGACCAAGGCTTGATGCAAAAGTCGTGGGGTCTCACTGGAAGTAGGGATGAGCTCGGGAGGGTATCGGTATCAACCGATACCGATCCCGAAAATACCGATACCGAAATCTCCCAAAACCCAATACTGATACCGATACCGATACGAAAACATACGGTACGGTATCGGTTCGGTATTGGTACGGTACCGGTATGGTATTGGTATTTTACTTTAAAATATCGATACCATACCGATCTCGTACCGATACCGATAATACCGAAACCGAAAACCTCTAAATGTGAGTACCCATACCGATACCTAACACCCTCGGTTCGGTACAGGATCGGGACGGGACGGGATCGGTATTCGGCTCTATGTGCTCATCCCTAACTGGAAGCAGTCTCTCTATTTCTGCGGGGTATAGGAAAATCTGTCTATATCTTACTCTCCTCCAACCCTACCTTAGCTATTGCCATTACTTGAATCTACTGAGTATGATGATGATGATAATGATGTTGAAACAAAACGTAGCCAATATTAAACATACAATTTAGAAAGTGGTGGTGGGCTAGTTTAGTGCGGGACGATGGCTAGGACAACACTGGGCCGGTGAACTGACCGTACCCCAAACCGAATGTTTAAAATTGGTGTCTTCATCTTAACAAATGTGATGTCACTTGAATATCAAGTATATATATAACACATCAAGAAATATTTATCGTTGTCATATTACTGTGAATGGGTGAATTCACCCATCTATGCATATGAACGAATCATAAAAGTTTCATAGTTGATGGGTTGCCGTAAAATGGTTTGAGAAACATATCATTCTTTAGTTAGATTTCTACAGATAGTGTAATATTAAAAACAAATATAACTTGTAGTTTCAATCATGAGAAATGATTTTTTTTTTTTTTTTTTTTTGAATTGTTAATGTTTTCATAAAAAAAACAAACAAGTTGACATAAAAAAAATCGAAATCTATAAAGAATCATGTAAAATAAAATTCTTTAAAAAACTCAAAAGAATAACTTTATTAAAGTTCAGGGTTGTTGTGTAAATCGGTTAGATAAAAAGAAATAATAAGAATATAATTTTATTAAAGTTAAGAGTAAAATGTTAAACTTATTAAAGATCATGGAGTGTAAACAAAAATTACACGCTAAAAACAAACATTTAACTATTCATAAGCACACCTAGTCATTTTAGACAATTTGGCAATTTGCACTATATCAATCCATAAGCACACCTAGTCATTTTAGACAATTTGGCAATTTGCACTATATCAATCGTCTCTTAGATGACATGTCAAAGGATACAAGATACAAGAACAAGCTAAAAAGTAAGTATGGTATTGGTCTAACCATTGAATTGATAACTAACCATTACAATGATGTTATGGTTGAGATTTTAGCACAATTGCAATAAAATTTGCATTACTGTTGGATTAAACCAACTTATGTAAGATTGTTTTTATGTGGCATTACATTGTAATACCTCATCTTGTAATTTTGTTTTTGAATAGAAAGTTTAATAATTTTTAGTTTACTTACTAAGTTTCTGGGGTAGAGAATTATGTTTAGATTTTTATTGTATTACATCGAAATATGTTAAATGACTGGATTGTTTATAATTCATAACATTACGATACTCGACCAATCAATATGACATTAAAATACCGCTCATCGGAAAGTTAACATAGACAGAAATTAATCAACTCCTGCACCTACTAATCCCAGTTGTATAAGACGTTATTACGATCTTCTATATACATATAGTTAGAAGGGTTGTAAATTTCGGAAACCCGTCCTAGCGGACGGGTACACTACTAGTTGTTATACAAACTAAAAGGTTGTAATGATTTGAAATGAAAGTTAGAAGTCACCGTTATCACCTCTAAAAATAAAAAATAAAATTTAATATGTTTGAACCCTATGTTGAGTTATATTTTCCTTTATTAATTTGCCTTTTGGGATTATGCTAACGAGTTTATTTAAACTATCTTTTTTTAGAGGTATCCTTGATCAAAAGTAGCAATGGCGAACAATATCCCATTGGAGATCTCCGTGATTGTAAGAATCATTCTTTAGTTCGTATTTGATGTGATGTTTTATTGTGGAGTGTAAGGGTAAAATACAAATGTGTTTAATCTATTAAACTTGAGAAGTAAAGGGAGATTTTTTTTTCCTCATATGCTTAAACATGTTTTCTAAACGAATAATATAAAAAAAATTAAGCATAATTAAGTTACTAAAGTAATTAAAGTAGTTACACTAGAACAATTATATAATTACTCTACTAAAGAAACTACAATATTTTTATTTTTTTTAGATTTCAGTACTAAAATACATGTTTAACAAGATGAGAAAACAAAATCAAAAGAAAAAAAATCTATTCCTTCACTTCTCACATTAAAGCCTATTTTTAAGATAAGAACTATTTATACAAGAGTCTTCTTCTTATTGTGTATGTGTATTACTGTATATTTTTAACATGTTCATATTCTAATAAAACATTTCAATTAATGTTAAATATCACATTCTTCTTTATTTTGTTAATAACCTATCACACATTAAAAACAAAGTCAAATGTTATAATAACTAAATAGTACATCAGAGTTTATTCTTTAAAGACATATAATGTCGATTACATTATATTTATTCAATCCGTGTATGACACGGGTTTATGCAGTCTGTGCAATACATGAGATTTTTTAAAATACAATTATTTTATTACTTAGTATAAAAAATACATATGTTCAATTCGTGTAATACATAAAGTTGTAACCTGTTACGTTTCAAAATTAGTAGGTAGTTTAAGCTTAAAAATAAATACATATAAAATCCTATGTTGTTTGAAATTGTTTATGGACGGTTGGTTCACAGGTACTATTTTTCTTTTTCGTTTTTTAAATGAAATCTACTATTTAGTTGTTCTTATTTCTAATACCAGATTACAACTAGGTGTTTTCACGATTGCGCGTTGCGCGATATATCTTGTGACGCGTTGTGCCACAACTGTGCAAACAACGGTGTAAGATGGAGGCGTAAAACGGTGTTACGTAGCAACGAAACAACGACCAAAACCAGGATAATCGGTAAGAAAGAACACAACAGATGAACGGAGACGAAAATACTATATGAACGTAGATGAAAACTACGTTAAAAAAACGTAGACGAACGGAGACGAAAAGATCAGGTGTTGCAGAGGAACGGAAACGAAAATACTATACGAACATAGACGAACACTACGTAAATAAAACGTAGACGGACGGAAATGAAAGTACTATACGAATGTAGACGAAGACTACGTAAAAAAAAACGTAGACGAACGGAGACGAACGTACTATACGAACGTAGACAAACGCTACGCAAAAAATACTAAACGTAGACGAAAACACTATACGAACGTAGACGAAAGTACTATACGAACGTAGATGGACACTACGCAAAAAAAAAAAAAAAAAAAAAAAAATTGTGGCAAAAATGGAGGAAAAAATTAACAAAAAAGTTGGTGGTCAAAACAGGGAAAAAAACGAAAATCGGGGAAAATAAAACGTAACAAAAAAGTTGATGGCCAAAATGGGAAAAAAAGAACCTAAAGAAAGGAAAAATAAATAAAATGTGGCCAAAATAGAAAAAAAAAAAAACCCTAACCAAAATGTTGGTGGCAAAAACGTAAAAAAAAACCTAGAAAAAAAAAGCCTAAAACCCACTATTCCTAACACCTCTCGCTTTAATATATAGAATTCGTTATTCTTACTTCTTATACCGAATTTACTAAACGTACCATTGTAGTATATGGACAAGAGTGTAATATATAACGTATCATATTTATTTGGTCCGCACATGTAACAGTCACAAGAACGATTCTAAACAAGTCAAAACGAAAGGTCGGAGGCTGGGGTCCAGCATTTCTCCTTCTGGGTATATAACATCCCTCTCTCTCTCTCTTGTCAAAATAATTATAGATCGACATTTGACCAACCTTGTGACACTAATGATCCCTGTCTTCTTGCAGCAAATCAAGCCCTTGCAACATTTGCTTTCTTTGGTGTTGGAGTCAATTTGGTGTTGTTCTTGACCCGGGTTATGGAACAAGGAAATGCTGATGCTGCCAATACGGTCAGCAAATTGACTGGCACAGTCTATCTGTGCTCTCTCCTCGGAGCTTTCCTTAGCGATTCTTATTGGGGTCATTATCTCACCTGCATGATCTTTCAACTTATCTTAGTCCTAGTAATTACTTGTATATATACTAGGGGTGTTCAACGAATCGAATAATGAATTTTTGAATTATTCGAATCGAATTTCTCGAATTTTTAATATTTTTACATGAATTCGTATTTGATTCGTATTCGCTGAAATTTCAATTTATTCGATTCGTATTCGATTCAAATAAGAAACTCGAATTCGAATAAATTCGATTTAGTTCAAATTTACCATAAATAATAAATTGTTTTACTTTTAGTTTTAAAACTAATATAAACTCATTATTTTTAACATATAAAATACAAATCTAGAAAATTGATAAACAACAATATGTCAAAAACGGGAATAGTAAAAATAGTAGAAAGTCTAGTTTGTTAGAGTTTTATGATGTATAAGATAAATATGTAAAATATGGTTATGGTAAAAGTTATAGAGACTATGGATTCTTAGATTTTGACCAAAATTTATAAGTTCTTTTTTTCAATGTGCATATTTGTCTATATAATAATGTGTATGAGTGTATATATATTTAAAAAAAATACACATGTATAGTTTTTATTCTAATTTTGAATCGAATCGAATTTAAAATCATAAATTCGTATTCGATTTACTGGACTCGAATTCTTGGTAATCGAATCGAACTAAGTCAAATTTCGGATTTTTCAAATCCGAATCGAATTCTGAACACCCATAATATATACTTTGTTATACAAAAAAAATATATATATACAACACAATATATGATATCCTAGACGAATCTACAAAAGAAAGGTTAGGTTCATAACAAATTATCCATCTCATATACTACCATAGTGTTTTGGGCGCAACTTATATATATGAGGAGAATTTACACAACTAATTATTGGTGACATATCATGTCAGACACAACATGATACGATAAGACACGACATGACACGATGACCTGAGGGCTAGACACGAACACGAACCTATTTATAACAGGTTAACATGATAAGACTTGTTTAGAAAAGTTATAAATATCACATGTTTAGGAGCTTGTTTAGTAAAACAAAAGTCGTTGAAAGTTTCACAAAAGTTTTAAAAAATGCACATATACATAGTACTATTTTTTATGGCCGGTTCCATTCCTTGGTTGCGCATGTATATAGCTTCCACCCCACATATCCTATTTTCTAAATAAAAAATATTAACATGTTTAATGGGTGCTTATCATGGACACCAAAATTTACAGGTCTTATCGTGTCGACGTGTTAAAGACACAAAACCTAACCTATTGAGGTCAAATACGAAATCCTGTAAGGTCATCTAAGTTCATGTCATGTTATCATGTTCATGTCTGAAATTACTAGCAATGCAACTAATTAAGCATGCTCGGGTGGGGTACTTAAAAAAAATTAGTGGCCTCTTAAGGCTCCACCCGGAACAAAACAAAGACAGCTAAGTGAGCTCGTTATGTGAAAAATGATAATACTAGTTGGTATAAAAGTTTAGATGTTACAATTTTATAGGAGTTTATACCACAACTAAAAACATAGTGAATTTGTACACGGCTAACATTGTATCAAGTTCCAAAGCCGAGGGGCATGTAATATGTTGAGAAGTGCAAGAACGGTACATAGTGAATAAAATATAATCAAAGCGTGAGAGAGAAAAAGTGAGACAGTTATGTAACCGTCTATGTATCACAGTCAAATCACTACTACAAACGCATATTATTGGTTTTGAAATGAACGTCACTGCAAACTTATAAGCCTATAAAAATGTCAAGATTTATAAACATGAAAACTTACATATAATCATGTACAAGATGATCTATACTACTTTATAAAGGAGGAGTGATGGTTAACATTGTAATTTCCACTTTCATACAACTTAACAAGCAACATGTACAATATATTTAAGCAACAAATTTAAAGGCATTATAGGGATAGTTGTGCCAATTAAGACACTTAGAATTAATTTAGACATTTCATTCGCCCACTCCTTTACAATATCAAAACAATTTTAAAATAATACCTTTCTTTTAACTCCCTACCCCTGCAATTACATTACCCAGTTATGATCTCTTTCAATGACACACTTCATCTCCCTAACCCACCATTTACTTCCCTTCCCCTCACACCTCCTGGCCCATAAGAATCCATAACCGCCAAACCCCATACTCAACAGAAACAAAGATGTAACCCTCTTCCCACAAGTGAATGGTCGGAGCAATTAATGAGAATGAAACATGATTAATTGGAACCCATTGAATACTTGTAACCTACGATTCGATTTTCGTATTCACAATGTTCAGGTATCGATTTGTTTTCTTCTTTGTTGTTGATCGTGCTTATGAATCTGAAATCTTTGTGACCTGAATAAGCGTTTATGTTAGTAAATCATTTATTTTCTGTTTATTTCAACGAAACCCTAATTGTTGCATATGTGTTTTACCCAGTTGATGTTATGTATTTGAACAGGAAGTTAGGTAGGGCTTCAACGGTGGGTGAAGATGACGACGAGCCTCCTTTCATCTACATGGTCTGTGATTGGAGTTCAAGGTTGATTTCAAAGGGGTTTATGAAATCGAACTTTACAGGTTAAAAATTTGACTGAACCGTGCATTTTTTGGTCTTTCGTACACTTGATTAACACTGTGTTCCCGAGTTTCATTTAAGGATGGAAGAGAAAGGATCTCCCTTCTCTTCCCTTCTTTCCAATTTTCTCCAATTCCTTCCAAATTGGAAAGATTGAAAATCACACTAAAATCCTCTTTATTATCCCTCTCATTCCCTCCCTTTTCCTTCTACAAAAAACTCTGGAACACATTTTTTCCCCACTTCCTTCCCAATCCTTTCTCTTCCATCCTTTAATGAAACTCTGGAACAGAGTGTAAGTTTGAGATTATGACATGATATGAATGAAATTTTGTTGTAGTGAAGTTGTTAGAATTTGTTGATAATGATATGAATGAAAGTTGTTAAAATTTGATCGAATAAAACATAATAGCCTGGAGTGTTGGAACATTTGGAACTGTGCAATTGAATTTATTTTGTACCAAATATATGTAGTTTAAACTATATAGGACTCGATTCTTAACTTTGAGACGAGGCGATTTTGTATTTAACTTTTTTTCAATGACACTTCAGGTTGTTGGCATACATATATGCATTATCTTACTTGGGAGGCTTACATGAAAGTTATACCCCAAAGCGTAAGTTTTAATCTTTTTCGGAATATTTGTCTCTAATTAAAAAGCGCATACTTTAATTTTCTACCCATCTGCTTCACAAATCTGCCCATATCCTCTTTCATGCCAAGAGTTGTCAAGAAGGAGCTACTGTTGGCGAAGGTATGGTATGTGATAACGTGTAACAAAATGTTAAGAATATTGTCATCTTCTATTTTAGCTGGATGATAATACATGTTACATATCACTGACTGGAAACATGGATGCTCTTGTACAGTCTATAACAGTTGCAATATAACTATTGATTTTTCTATCTAAATTGTAATAAATTAACTCTATGTATTCACATGATATTGATGAATAAGGAACCTTGTACTTATCTTCATGCTTTAAAATCCTTAGTTTCCATCTATTCAAGGTGATAAGAGATAGAGTAACACTTGCTTGTTAATAAGGTTTCATCCTTAATTGAGCCGTCACTTATTTGAATTGGTTCCATCTTTATCTTTTGATTTGAAACCGATCCTATCTTCAACTATTTGAGATTATCACTAAAATACGGTCCAATACCTTGACATGGACCGGCCTAGGTCCCGGTTTCTGGTCCGATCGACCGATCCCGGTTTCAAAACATTGAATCATCTATACTCGGTGTGAGCTTAACGATCGTTTATTTCTTTGTATTATCCTTGGTTTCGTTTAGGGATATATTTTTTCCTTTTGTATTAAATGTGATGTAGTGTTGGCAACGGTAACATATCTTGAGTTATCAATTTGTCAAAGAACGCTTGGGTTCCCATCTTCTTTCTGCTTGATCTATTCTGTAGGTTGAAGAGGACCTTAACCTCTCTTGGTCAACATCTTTGAGTAGAGACTTTCACAATTCTATCAGGTATGTGTTTCCTTCTCATCACATCTTTGTACCTGTTCGTATAAAAAAAAGTCTACACTTGCCAATATATTTAAACAGAAGAGAATTGGCTGAAACAGATCCTATAGCTTTAATTTAGGATCCAAGGCATTCACTTTGTGACATAATAAAAGTATATAGGACATAGATTTGAAGAGATGTGGTTATATGATAAGACAGAGGAAGAAAGATGTGTCACCTCATGTCACAATTAATAGTTTTAACTTTTAAGAAAAAAAATTAGATATTCAATTCTTAGCTTGTAAAGATCATTAGATGTATTCAACTTCAAGTCTTAACCAACTTAGGAGTAGTAATTTCTACAGCCAAACACTGAACATGTATTAGTTAGTGTTTAGATGTTCTTTGATCAGATTTTGGGTTCAACATTAACACAAGTCGAAGTATGCACTCTCGCTAAACATTCGGGAGATGGGTTATACATTCCCATATGCTCAAACTTGTAACTCACTAAAGCTGTTGATTTGCTCAAACCGAAGACATCACTCAAGTTGTAGCGGAGCTTAACATATTTGATAAAGATAAATAATGTGCTCAAGTTTGAAATTCAGTGGCCTCATTGCTTAAGATATTAAGACCGAGCTCTGGATACTTAAGTGGATTAGTATTCAGACTTCTTTTCAGCATTGGCAAATCATGCTTATATGTTCTAACAATTCTAAACAAAATTATTGTGATATACATTAGAGTCAATGAAGTAACAACTAACAAATGTAGACATGGTCGTCTAAAAAAGCTTGTCTTGTTAGTTTATATCAATTCAGTTATAAATCAAGTATATGTGGTTTACTTGTATTAAATTGGTATATTTTGAGTGTGCTTATGTTAGATCCTCCACTGGTCTGTAATATCTACATCATCTGCATCTTTAGTCTTTTTGTTACTGATCAAATGTGTTGAAAGTCAACACAAGTGTTTCTTTGTACATAAAACCTCCTAAAATCATCATCATCATACTCGGTTAATCCTACTAATAGCAAAAGCTAAGGTAGGGTCTGAGGAGTGTAAGATGTAGACAACCTTACCTCTACCCCGTGAGAATAGAGAGACTACTTCCAATTAGACCCCCCCGGCTCGATAGTGGTTTTGTATCAAGCCTTGGACATAAGGCACATAATGCTTAGCGGTCGAGACAAACCCGATTGGTGCATGTACCCCCTTGTCTTTTGGCTATCAACGCCACCACATGATGCATGATTAACCGTCAATCATTTTTAACGTTATCTTCACGAAATTAGTAAAATAACGTTAAAATTAGTGCAACTTTAATTTTGACTCCCGATGGCCACACACACACATATATATATATATATATATATATATATATATATATATATATATATATATATATATATATATTATATGCACACGACAGTAAGCGGGGCTTATAATACCTCCTAAAATATTCTATTAAAACTTTATATTATTATTAAAATGATATGGTTTTATACTAATATATATGACAGAGGTCATCATCATCATACTCAGTTAATCCCACCAATAGCAAAAGCTAAGGTAGGGTCTGAGCTTTTGCTATTAGTGGGATTAACTGAGTATGATGATGATAACCTCTGTCATATATATGACAGAGGTAATTCTTCTAAAAGGTTCAAAAATTTCAGCCAACTATTCTAGCTCATTAGCCAACCTGATCGCCCCTCCAATTAAGCCAACTTTAATCTTTCTTAACTTCGCAACGACCGCGCTTTCAAGTTTTGTGTGCAAAATCTTCATGTAGGTACCCTTGTGGATCATGCTTCATTAGCATATACGGTAAGTTCCCCCTTCTCCACGTTAGCCGTTAGCGCCACATCCCCATGCTCTTACACCTTCTCCTCCACACCCCCCCCCCCCCCCCCCCCCCCCTCAAGGGGTATTTGCCTTTTCCCCTTCCCCTATATACTCATACTCGTATGGTATGTTTTTCAGTTTTGGTGGGTGTGTCATCAATGATACTATCATGTAAATCTGACTCATTTTTAATGTTGCATTTTGGCATGAATACAAGGTAATTGTTGGAGTTAACAAAGGTCCAAGTTGTGGCCATGTGCAAGTAGTTATTTTTATTTAATCAATCAAGTTTTTGTTTTGTAATGAGTTATTAATATCTAATAAACTTCAATTGTTAAAACTGGTGCAGGTTTTTCTCAAGTGAGTGTTGAGCCTGGGGCTAGACATGCCTTAATTAGTGAGGGTACTATTTTTATCAATCTCATTGAACTGACAATTTTTGCTTTTATTTGTTTTTATTGTAAAGTTTATTTAAATCCCGCGGCAACGCGCGGGTAAACCCACTAGTATTAATAATGCATCATGCTTTGTAGGGATTGATGCTGTTATCATTAACTTCTTGGCTATTTCTTGTGAAACCTGTCGGGTGTGGAGACGGAGAAAAGCATTGCATTCCAACATCATCAAAGGGAACAATGATGTTTTATTTATCAATCTACATGGTTGCATTAGGATACGGTGGCCACCAGCCAACCTTAGCCACTCTTGGTGTGGACCAATTCGACGAGTCGGAGACAAAATATAAAGAAAAAGGTGCTAGAGGGGCTTTCTTTGCCTACTTCTATGTTGCACTCAACATTGGATGTTTGTTCTCGAACACTATTCTTGTGTACTATGAAGATATTGGTCACTGGACAATTGGATTTTGGGTGTCTATGGGGTCTGCGGTTGTAGGCTTGCTATCGTTTTTGTGTGGTTCGTTTCATTATAGGTATGTTAAGGCGTCTGGAAACCCTTTGCCACGCGTCGCTCAAGTGTTTGTTGCTGCGTGCCGGAAATGTAAAGTTCATGTTGATGGTGAGAAGCAATTGTATGAAGTTGAGGGCTCGCATTCGGCCATCAAAGGAAGTCGAAAGATTCTTCATAGCGAAGAGTTCAAGTTAGTCGATAACAATTTATTTTATCTTGTTAGCATATTGATCGTTAGTTTATATAAATTTTCGTATTAGTGTGTAGCTTGTTTAGGAATGAGAATGGTACTTCTAGATTTTTATTTCTTCTTGTATTTTTAGGCAGTTCATTATCCCCATATGTGAGCGAACTGCCTAAAAATACAAGAAACACCTACGGAAAAGATATATCGTAACGTGATAGTTAACGTTTCAGGTATCTAGATAAGGCAGCAGTAGTAACCGAAAAAGATTTATCAGGTCCACATAACAACTGGAGACTATGCACGGTGACACAAGTAGAAGAAGCAAAATGTGTCATAAGGATGCTCCCAATATGGCTCTGCACGATCATATACTCCGTCATATTCACTCAAATGGCGTCCTTATTCGTCGAACAAGGCGCAGTCATGGAAGCCCACATAGGAACATTTCGGTTACCAGCCGCCAGCATGTCAGTTTTCGATATATTTAGTGTCCTCATCTCCACCATGCTCTATCGGAAAGTGTTGGTCCCGTTAGCTGGGCGGTTAAGTGGAAACCCCAAAGGTTTAACCGAGCTTCAACGAATGGGAGTTGGTTTGATCATTGGACTTTTTGCAATGGTTGCGGCTGGAGTCACAGAGGTCGAAAGGCTAAAGCGTGCAATTCCTGGAAAACATTCAAGCACGTTGAGTATATTCTGGCAGGTCCTGACCTATACCCCTATTTATACTAAATAACCATACTAATTATATTCAAATACTTTTATCAGTTATAATCTAATACTAACTCTACTAGTTAAATCAATCTAGATAATTCAAAACATTCAAACTAAGCTAAATCAATCTTTCAGGTCCCACAATACGTATTGGTTGGTGCATCCGAGGTTTTTATGTATGTTGGACAGTTGGAGTTTTTTAACGGTCAGGCACCTGATGGGATCAAGAGTTTTGGAAGCTCGTTGTGTATGGCGTCGATATCGCTCGGAAATTACGTAAGTAGCCTTTTGGTTCATATAGTGATGAGTATCACGGCTAGAGGGGATGAACATGGGTGGATACCGGAGAACTTGAATCATGGTCATATGGATAGGTTTTATTTCTTGATTGCTATATTGACCGTGTTTGACTTCGTGATCTATGTTTATTGTGCTAAGAAGTATAAAAGCATTAGCGTTGAGGAGAATGGTAATGAGCCAAAGAAGGAAGACGTCTAGTTCGTGAAGCGGTTTGAAATGGTTCTAGCGCGTAGTTTAGCGTTATAGGGTCTAAGGTTTATGGTTTTAGTTGTTTTGTTTGTTCAAGACATGTTGATACCGATTAGAGACGGTTGAGTTGTGGTTTGTTTGGTCATAAATAAATACATCAAGTCGTTTGAACACTTAATTTTTCAGATTTTTTTATTTGTTTTTAGTTTAATAGTTTCAAATATAGGATATCCAAAGCTTATGAAATACATCGATATATGTTGTTAAAATGTAAAGACTAATATTAAAGTAAATTATATATGTTGCTCAATCTACTTTAAAAACTGATATATATTTTTTAATTTCCTGTTATCAACTATTCTCTTTGAGTTTGAACTCAACCATAATAAACTAAAAGGTATATAATTGTCCATATACAAGTTACCACAAATTAGTTACTAAGCACACTAGAACCATAAATAGATTGTCTATGGAACGCATAATCTTCGGTGTTTGTTCTCCGTGTTACAAATATTACTACTGAGCGTTTTCCATATTACAATGATACAATACAATATATATGTCCTTAAAATTCATCTTGTATTTTACGATTTACCTTGTTTTGTCTAGACAGCTAGATCACCCTGTTTGGCATTTGATCACTCAAGTTCCGAGTAGAAATCCCGTGGTTGCCATATTACAGCCAGGTGTCACAGTTCGCCCCCCGCCAGGATTTAACCTTGATACATCCCAGACATGAACCCCACCTAAATGGGTAAATCTTCACACCTCTCCCAAAACCAATTGGTCTGAAGATCATTGCCTACCTTTTACCTTGTTATCTTTAAGAAGTCTCAAACCTTAATAATAGGTCAAGCAATCATAGGTAATCAAAAATTCAAAAGAGAGTGTAATTTATATGAAATCTTAGGTAGTAAGGAATTATTAAGTTGAACCAGAAGCCTTATGGAGAAAAGTGATTAACGTGTTGCATATTTCACAAAGATCCTGGCCGATTCTCCAATACTCGAAGACCCTCACAGGTACATGATGATCAATTGCCAAGTTGGAAAATTATTTAGCAAACACAAGAATACAACTATGGAACATGATCAAAGGAGTCATTAGGAATGGGGAGAACATAAGATTTTGGATAGACACTTGGTTATTCAACCAACCTCTAAAAGATGTATTTCCAAACATCTTTGCATTAGAAAAAGGAAAAGTTGTGTGTGTTTATGATTGCGGGGGCCCAAACAGCAGCGATGCCACATGACGCTGGAAAAGGCCACCAGACTGATGGGTGGATGTTTAACCATGTTTTAGTATGTGTAACTAGGTGTTTTTAAGTGGTTTATATCATAAAACATAGTTACTTTGAGAATGATTGGGATTTGCAGGTACTTGAGGCTTAATGAAGTTAATTGGAGCTTAATATGAAGGTTTTGGAAGCTAGGCAAGAGGTTGGAAGTTTATGGATGCAATCCCAAGTGAAAGTGTGAAGAAAAGAAGGAATTTCGAGTTGGAGCGCAAGGTGAAATGCCTTTGAGCGCAGGTGCTCTGATCCCGGCGCATCACAGAAAGTTTGGGGAATTTGGTGCTCCCCAGCGCAAGCTGAGAAGGGTACCAGCGCAAGGTGCGCTGGTCTTGTCTGACCTTGCGCCTCTGCCAGCATAAGTTGCGAATTTAATGGTTTAAACCCCATAAATAGATAATTATGCTCCCACACGTGAAAACAATTAACCCTAGCCGTTTTTAATCATTCCCAAGGTGTTTTTCCCTCAATTAATCATTCCTAATCATCATCTTAATCATCAAATCATGCATTCAATCTCCAACAACACATCAATTGAAGATCTTGCAATGGAGATGAGCGGCTAAACATCTTTGTAACCACCTCCGGGTGTAAGGTTTATTTGTGAAACTTTAACTCTTGTTTACTTTGGTTTATGGATTGTCTTTTAATCATTTGAAAGATATTTGTGGTTTGAGTTATTTAAACAAGTCACGTTTGTGCAATTGCTTATCTTTTAGTCATTCGCGTTCGGTTTTCTTGCATCGTGAGCAGTTTGATTAACGGGAGGGTAGTTGTTATTCGTGGGTTGGTAATTAAATTGTACGAGTTATTATTAAAAACTTGTGTTTGATTATCACTTAACTTAAACCGTTCAACAAAACTATGTCTATGTGGTATCCAATCATCTAAACAAGGGTTGGGTGAATCATTGAACCGGAAACCTGGAGGGGGTTACTTCTTTCTCATTATTGTTACAACTTCTTAAATCCGTTTTCTTAATTCAAAACTAAAAAACAAAGTAATTAGATTTTAATTTACTAGTTAACTTACAAAACTACTCTTTCCACCAATTCCCTGTGGAGACGACTCAACTTCCACTTTACTACTTAT
Organism: Ambrosia trifida; assembly: GCA_028751855.1. Taxonomy (NCBI): domain Eukaryota; kingdom Viridiplantae; phylum Streptophyta; class Magnoliopsida; order Asterales; family Asteraceae; genus Ambrosia; species Ambrosia trifida. The sequence goes on from CM054125.1 coordinate 141,999,607, forward strand.
TTTCATTATTTTTGACCGACCAAACGACATCGATCAAAATGGCGCCGTTGCCGGGGAATCGGTGCGCTTAGTTAGATAGTTTTGTTTTAGTTTTTATTTATTTTCTTAAAAATCTTAAAAAAAAAAAACCCAAAAATATTTTCTTTTTCTAGTCTTTTAGTTTAAGTTTTGTTTTGTTTTGTTTTGTTTAGTTCAGTATTACGCGTGGTTTGTTTGTTTGTGTCTGTGCAGGTACTTTAGTTGCATGCATCATACACGTTATTCGGGCAAGACTTCACCACTAATTTACGATCCGGAAATTGAAAAGACAGCTAGAAAGAACAGAGCCATTCATCAAACCCGACCAACACCAAACATGAGCCATCCTAGTAACCAAGATAACCAACCTCCACCGAACCAACCTGACCCAATACCACCACAACCAAACCCATTGGGCAATATGCCTCCACGACCATTTCAAACAGCATCAACTCCAAGACAACAACAACCATTTCCACAATTTAACCCAGATCCGAACGCTGGTGGTTCTAGACAATTACAGCAAGGCCATCAAGAGCATGACGAGTGGGACGAACATTATGAAAATGATCAAGCTTTTGAGGCCCCACAACAGCAACAACAACCCAACAACCCATTAGCCTTAAATCAACAACCACCACAAAACCGAAACCCGAGATCTAACAGTAATAGAGCAACGGATTCACTTCATGGAGATGATAGTATGCACGGTACAGCGGGCACTTTTAATTGTAGAGTTGCTGATTGGGATGGAGGAGTTGCTGATGATGGATACTACATGAATCAGGATCAGTTCAACTATGATGAGGATGATGAGTTTGGTCCGCAATATCAGCAGCAACATCAGCGAGGGTTTAATATGAGGGGACATAATCAGGGACAGCGAGGGGTCCCTCAGAATCAACCAAGAAATCAAGTGCAAGGGAATGGGCAGAGGCAATATGTAGATGGAGTACCTCGGGTGAACTACAGACCTCCTGTAAATGGCGTTGGGAGCCATTTTATTCCAGTGGCCACCGAGCACACTTCACCCGTAGTACCACCACATCAGAATGGAAGGAGCTTTGAGGTTAGACCCCAATATTTAAACCACCTTCCGAGTTTCTATGGTAAGGCAACAGAGGAACCCTATCTACACATTGCAGAGTTTGTGAGTATTTGTAACACCATTGGGGGCCATGGGTTTAGTCCGGATGAAGTGAAGTTGATGATGTTTCAGTTCACCCTCAAGGATCAAGCAAAATTGTGGTACCATTCATTGCCTGCTGGGAGCATATTCACATGGCAAGAGCTTCAACAGCAGTTCTTAGAGGAATATTATACTATGACTCGCACTACTGATGCTCGGGAGGCTATCAGAACCTTCCAACAACACTCGGGGGAACCATTTCATGAAGCCTTCACGAGGTTTAAGGAGTTGTTAAGGAAGTGTCCACATCATGATATACCTTTGTGGGAACTGATTAAGTCATTCTATGATGGTTTATTACCCGAGGATGTTAGAGATTTGAATGCCAATAGTAATGGTACCTTTTTGACTAATCATGAGGATGTGGATTGGGAGTACATGGAGAGGTTGGCAGTGACATCAAAGAGACAGGCTCGTGCTAGTAGAAGAAGCCGAACAGGTGCAGCTAGGGGTGTTGATGTAGAGGCTGAAAAGAGAATAGCAAGCTTAGAACGACAGATTGCACAGTTGACAGCTGGTAGAGGCACAGGAAGGAGTGATGGAGCAAAGGCAGCTAATTCTTTTACAGTTTGCTCCATTTGTGATGATCTGGGACACATGGATGCTGATTGTCCTACTCAACAAGGGAAATCTGAAGAAGTAAATCAGCTTTATGGACAGCGAAAGCCATATGATATGAATTCTAATTCATATCACCCAGCCCTAATTTTAGTTACAGTAATACTTCTAACCAGTTGAATCCTCCATCACAGGTACCTAATCAAAACAATCAGAGAGGATATTCAGGCCAAGGGAAGTACAACAATCAAAGAAACTATCAGCAAGGATCTGGAAGCAATCAAGGGAGTTCTCAAGGCAACTGGAGAAGTCAAGGCAATCAACAAGGTGGATCCTCGGGGCAGGATGTATCAGTGAAGGATATGTTGACTGAGTTTATGAAGTCAACAGGAGAATTCATGAAGTCAACGGGCGATTTCATGAAGGAGATCAGAAAGGACAACGAAATCAGAGACAAGGAGTACAAGGCCCTTTCGAAGCAAGTTGGCCAGATTGCAGAAGAGTTGTCCACTATGCGTCAAGATCCAGGTAAGCTACCGAGCACCACCACAGTGAATCCTGCACACCAGTCATCCAGCTCGAGACATGGCAAGAATGCAGAGATTAATCAGGTAAGTATTCTTCGCTCAGGTAAGATTTATGACAATAAGGTAGGGTCTCCATCACCATTTGTAGAGGGGGTGGTGGAGGATGTTAGTGATGATGATGATGAGGGGGAATCTGTGAAAACATCTGTTAGCCCTAAAAAGACTAAGAAAGTAACTTTTTCTGAATCACCAAATAAGGTATTAGAGAATAACACTGAAGCTAAGGAAAAGGGTGTGGAGGGTAATACCATCCCGTTTCCTGAAGCTTTGGTACCACCAGAAACAAAGGTAAAAAGAAGGAGCCCACAACAGGAGGAGATGTGGGAAATTTTTAAGCAGGTAAAGATTAACATACCTTTTTTGGATGCTATTAAACAGATTCCCGCTTATGCTAAGTATTTGAAGGAGTTGTGTACTCAAAAACGGCAAAATAAAGTTCCAAAGAAAATTGATTTTTCAGAAAGTGTCAGTGCCGTTTTGTCGGGTATACTTCCTCCTAAGCTTAGGGATCCAGGAACTCCTTTGATACCCATTCAAGTGGGTGAATGTAGGATAGACCGAGCTTTACTGGATTTCGGAGCTAGTGTTAGCATCTTACCGGGGAGTTTATACGACCAGTATGATTTTGGGCCTTTACAGAAAGCCGACACTACTGTGGTGTTGGCCGACTTGACTTTGAAACTTCCCCGGGGGATAGTATATGATGTCATTGTCAAAATTGAGGATTTTTACTACCCAGTTGATTTTCTTGTGTTGGATTATGTCTCTTCAAATACAACTAAACAACCTAATGTGATACTTGGTAGACCGTTTTTAGCAACTGCAAATGCTTTAATTGATTGTAGAAACGGGACAGTTGACATGGCATTCGGGAATAGGAAAGTTCGTTTAAGCGTTTTTCCCAATATATCTAACTCTCTGGTCAGTGATGAATGCTTTATGGCAGACATTATTGACACGTGTCACCCCCATGTAAATGAGGAGGACGCAACAGAGACGTGCTTTGTTTGTGACAGGAAGGATGTTGAATATAGGGAAGTTCTGAAAGAGATGGAGAATGAGTTGGAGGTGATGGCGGTCAAAGAAGGGAAACCCACTTGGACACTTCAAGTGGAAAGCCTACCAGAGCACATTGACACGCAACTGAAGCCATCATTGGAATCACCTCCACAGCTGGAACTGAAAGAATTACCAAAGCATTTAAAATATGCTTTTGTAGGTGAGAATAAAACTCTTCCTGTTATTATTGCTTCTAATTTGTCTGATGTGCAGGAAAAAGCATTGATGGAAGTGTTGGTGGAGCATAAGGCGGCGATTGGATGGACCATTGCGGACTTGAAAGGAATTAGTCCATCTATTGTGATGCACAGGATTATTACTGAAGAAGGTGCAAAGCCAGCTAGGGATGCTCAGAGAAGGTTGAACCCGAATATGCGGGAAGTGGTGAAAAAGGAGGTCTTAAAGTGGCTTGATGCAGGTATTGTCTACCCAATTTCAGATAGTGAGTGGGTGAGTCCGACACAGACAGTGCCCAAGAAAGCGGGTATACAGATTGTTACAGGTGAGGATGGTGAGCAAATTGCTACCCGGCCCGTGACCGGGTGGCGTATTTGCATTGATTACCGGAAGTTGAATTCTGCAACTTCCAAAGATCACTTTCCATTACCTTTTGTTGACCAGATAGTTGAAAAACTCGCAGGTCAGAAATTTTATTGCTTTCTAGATGGATATTCAGGATATAACCAGATTGCCATACATCCTGAGGATCAACAGAAGACGACGTTTACATGTCCATATGGCACTTTCGCATTCAGGCGAATGCCATTTGGCCTTTGCAATGCCCCTGCCACCTTTCAAAGGTGCATGATGAGTATCTTCTCAGATATGGTCGGGGACTCTCTAGAGATCTTCATGGATGACTTTTCCATTTTTGGCACATCTTTTGAGTCATGTTTAACACAACTAACAAAAGTTTTGAAAAGATGTGTCGAAACTAATCTGGTTTTAAGTTGGGAAAAGAGCCATTTTATGGTTCAGGAAGGGATTGTGTTGGGACACGTAATCTCAAGTAGGGGAATTGAGGTGGACCATGCTAAAATTCAAGTGATTTCAACTTTACCTCCACCTACAAATGTCAAAGGAGTTCGTTCCTTTCTTGGACACGCCGGGTTTTATAGACGGTTCATAAAAGGATTTTCTGTTATTACTAAACCGCTATGTAACCTTTTATTGAAAGATGTCCCGTTTGTTTTTGATGAAGAATGTATGAAAGCTTTTACCACCCTAAAACAAAAACTAATTGAGGCTCCTGTTTTACAATCACCAGACTGGTCCACCCCTTTTGAGATAATGTGTGATGCTAGTGATTATGCGGTTGGGGCGGTTCTGGGACAATGGGTGGATAAAAAGCCTGTGGCTATTTACTATGCAAGCAAAACTCTTTCTGATGCTCATTTAAATTATACCACTACTGAGAAAGAGTTGCTTGCAGTGGTGTATGCATTGGATAAATTTAGATCTTATTTATGGGGTAGCAAGGTTATTGTTTATTCTGACCACAGTGCTGTCAGGTACCTCATGGAAAAGAAGGATGCTAAGCCAAGGTTGATTCGTTGGATATTACTGTTGCAGGAATTCGACCTTGAGATTCGAGATAAGAAGGGGAGTGAGAACGTGGTAGCCGACCACTTGTCACGGGTGGTGCATGAGACACAAGCACCGGAAGTAGAAATCAATGACACATTCCCAGATGAGCAATTATTATCTATTTCCACTAAACCATGGTTTGCTGATTTTGCTAATTATGCAGTTACAGGAACCACTCCAGAGCACTGGCCAAAGAGGAAGAAGCAACACTTTCTTGCTCAAGCAAAGTATTACATATGGGATGACCCATACCTCTTCAAAGTTGGACCAGACCAGCTCATCCGAAGATGTGTACCAGATGATGAAGTTCAATGTGTGCTGAGCATGGTGCACACATCAGCTTGTGGTGGCCATTTCAGTGGTCAAAAGACGGGCCACAAAGTGCTTTCATGCGGCCTATATTGGCCTACCATTTTTAAAGATGCTTTTGAGTTCGCTAAAAATTGCTTAAGATGTCAACAGATGGGTAGCATCTCAAAACGGAACGAGATGCCCATGCAGCCGATTCTAGTTGTCGACATCTTTGATGTTTGGGGAATCGACTTTATGGGCCCGTTCCCAAATTCATTCGGTAACTTGTACATCTTAGTGGCAGTGGATTACGTGTCCAAATGGATCGAAGCCATTGCCACCAAGACGAATGATCACAAAGTGGTGTGCAAGTTTGTCCAAAGTAACATCTTTACTCGCTTTGGAATCCCTCGTGTGATCATTAGTGATGGGAGGTCCCATTTTAAAAATTTTTACTTTGGCAAGCTACTTAAAAGTTATGGTGTAGACCACCGTATCGCGACACCGTATCACCCACAAACGAGTGGGCAAGTTGAGGTGTCCAATAGGCAGATTAAGGAAATTTTACAGAAAACTGTGCGACCCGACCGCAAGGACTGGTCTACTAAATTGGACGATGCTCTGTGGGCGTATCGCACTGCCTACAAAACGCCTATTGGAACCATACCTTATCGGTTGGTCTACGGGAAGGGGTGTCATTTACCTGTTGAACTTACTCATCGTGCTTTATGGGCTGTTAAACGGGTTAACATGGACTATGATGCTGCAGGAAAGGCAAGGAAGTTGGCATTGGGAGAGCTGGAAGAGTTGAGAAACGAGGCATATGAGAGTGCAGCGGCATACAAAGACAAAGTCAAGAAGGTGCATGATGCCAAGATCCGGTTGAAACACATCGAGGTGGGTCATAGGGTTTGGTTATACAATTCTAGATTGAAGTTATTTCCAGGTAAGCTGAGGAGCAAATGGACTGGACCATATCTGGTCACACGTGTGGGGAACTATGGAGATGTGGAGATTGAAGACTTCGATGATCATTTGAGGCAAGTGGTGAATGGCCATCGATTGAAACCATACATTGAGCCGAATGACATCAATGGACCGGACTAACAGTCAGAGAGCTTCACTTTAAGCACTCTGACTTACGATTCAGAATGAGCATCCGAGGTACAAGTCTGGCTGAAGACTAATAAACTTAGCGCTACCGGGAGGCAGCCCGGGATTTTGTATATATTATTGTCTTTGTTTATTTCCGTTTTAACCGTTTGCAAGTTGTTGACGCACGCCTGGAGTCTCACACAAGTGTGGGGATGTTTGGATCGCTAAGGTACGTTGTTCTAACCCGAACCGAAGTCGAGGACGACTAAGATTTTTTTTTTTTTTAGGGGGTGGAGAGGGTGAGTAGAGAGTTAAAGCTTTAAAAGTCTTGAAAAAAAAAACTTTGATGTTTTAAAAAAGTTTTAGAATGCCTTCAAGATAATAGAAATAAAAATGATAACATGAGTTTTCGTCGTTTTTTGCATTGTTTTCCAGAGTTAAAAAAAAAAGGAAACCAACGCATGCTGGTGTGTGTCTGCGCAGCTTGCGCTGATTTGTTTCCTACCTTGCGCCAGAGTCCCCGGACACAACAGACCCACCAGCGCATGCTGGTACCTAACCAGCGCACCTTGCGCCCTCCGTGTCCCACCTTGCGCTGCACCTACTGTCCAAATCAGAGCCACCAGCGCATGCTGGTGGCCATCATGCGCAACCTGCGCTGAATTTGTTCCACCTTGCGCTGGGTCAAGAACTTAAACCATACCATTGTAAAACCGACCCATAACCTGTGTACCTTATAATTTTCGGGTACTAACATACCCACACACCAAAACCCAAGCTCCAAATACCCTTTATTCACTTATTCATCTTCTACCTACCATCTTCTTTCTCAAGTTCTCCATTTAAACCCTAACCTTCTTACCTTCATAACTAACTCAAATCTCAACCAAATCAATTGATTATTGACTCTAAACTTAATAACTTTTCGAGAGGAACATAACCCACCAAGAATTTTGTGATAAAAACAAACGGCTGGGGAGATTTTGTGACATCTAGGTCACGAAATTTTGGGTACTTTTGGGTGAAAGTGTTCAAGTTTCAAGTTTCTTGCTTAGTTGTGTGTAATCTTCATTCAAGGTATGATTTTAACTCTCTCTTTCGTTGATTTGTTGGGTGTATGTTGCTTTACAACTAGAAGTTGAACTTAGCTACTTGAATATGATGAGTTTGTGGTAATATGTGAGATATGTAGCATTATTTGAGAGTTATTTGACTTGTGATGTTACTTGCACACTAGGATTTGAAAGAGAATGGGAATGTTAGTGTTGAATCACCAAGCTAAGAATACATGTTCAAAGGCGTTTTTTTTAAGAAATTGCTATGGTTCGTTAAACTTGGTATCTTTTGAAAGATTTAAACTCCTTGTTTATAAATCAAATTGATAATGGTGATTCACAAAGGGGTAAGTTTGTTGGAAACAAGTGTGGGGATGGTTGCAACTTGGAATGTTTTAGCCACACTTGTAAATTTGGATGAGTTCATAAAAAGTTGGGGATTGTATGAACATGGCTATTGGGTTCATGAGTTATTAAAATAATGCAATTTACATAAATGAATTTTTCAAGGATATGTTATACTTGTTGATGGAATTGGTGTCTTGTTAAGATTTAAAATCCTTTTTCAAATGATACAAGTAAGAGTGAGATGAAACAATAGGCCATGTTCTAAGTTGTTAAGCCTTGTAATGAGTTGATTATTTATCAAGTATTTTGTGTGAATGTAGGTACAATGGTGAAAAACAAGGCGATAGTGAGGAAATTGACAGAAGTAGCTACTGGTAAGAGTAAAAAGGGAAAAGAAAAGGCCGAGTCATCTAAGGGTTCCAAACGACCGAGGAAGCAACTTGTTGATGAAACTAGTGATGAAGATGATCCAACTTATGAGGTTATGGAAGAAGATAATCAAGAAAGTGAAGCTGGAAGTGGTGAAGAGGAAGAGGTAGAGGGCAATGGCGAGTCTGAATCAGAATCAGAATGGAGTGATGATGGATTGACGAGGTGGAGGAAACCAAAGCCGTTATCAAAATTTCCTCTTGACCATAGAGCAACGTTGTTTATGAAAAAGATTAATAAGTCCACTCAACCATTAAAGGATTTGTTTTTATGTGAGAGGTTGATTGACCTTAAGGCATTTGAACCCTTTGGTGTTATAGAGTGTTTCAAGAGATTGGGGTGGATGGATTTTCTCAAATTTAAAGGAGGAGAGTTTATCTATATGGATCAGATTTTAGAATGGATGTCGACACTAATTAAAGATGAAGGTAATAACCCACCTGTTACAACACGATTGATAGGGAAGGTGGGTAACAAAGAGGTAGTGTTGTCATTTGTTGTGTTGAGAGATTTGGCTAAGTATGATCAAGGAGCAACTGCGGCTGGAAATTATGAGTATCCAAAGGATGAAGTTATAGATGCTAAGAAGATACAAGGAGATGAATGGGAAAGATCTAGCTAAGTGGAAATTGAAGAGGAATAATTTGCATGCATTCCCAATGTTATTATTGAGATTTGTGACCACAGCTGTGATGCCTCGTACCAGCGATCTTAACAATGTGAGGTTATTTGAAGTAATGATTTTGTATGCTTTATTGACAGGGTTTCGAAAGCTGTCAGCTCGCCATATAATTATGTACAATGTTTGGGAGGCGCAGGGATCGAGTAGTTCTCGTGGCCAAGGATCGTTTGACATGGACGCTATTAGTAGGAGCTTGTGGGAGTCATTCTTTGATCACGGACAGTACCAGCCGCCTGAGTATGATGGTTAGGAATGTGTGTGTATGCACTCTCTGATCATGGTTGCATCCTGATCAGGTCCATGTGTTTACTCTATCCTTTATATTTTTATTATGTAGGCACAATTACTTATGGGTTGGATGGGTGGTGGTTTGGGTTGTGACTTGTTTATGTTTTATTGTGTTTGGTGGTGTATGAAAAACTATGTGTTGGGATTGGGTGTTAACTTCGTGTCAGTAGTATTGTTGAGTCACGTAGAGGAAGTGCTAAGATGATAGGATTGAATTGGTAACCGCATCCCTATATTGAGATTTGAATAAAATCATACATTGGGGACAATGTATTTCAAGTGTGGGGATAGGGGAACCTGAGGAAAGATTTGGGAAGTATGAACAAAGATCTGAAAAAAATCGAAAAATTTGAATTTTTTTTGTTTAAGTAAAGCTTAATTGCGTTTGAAAACCGGATTTTTCAGTATAAATCATCAACTTTTCAAAGCTAACATATTGGTAGAGGTCCTTAGTCATGGTCTAATTCATGGAAAAGTAATATGAACCGTTTTCAGCAAGTGTTTTTTTTAAGAAAGAAAATGTGTAGGATTGCCTGACTAGGGTTAACAAGCTATTGGTAATAAAAGCATGCACACATCGGCAACCCATTTACCCACTTTTGCGAGATCTTGAGCCTACTAGATGATAGATTGATATATTTTCGTTTGTTGAGAGTGGGCCAGATGTTTCTCTGTTGCAGAACTTGTGTAATTTGATGCATGCCGAAGTTGTAGGCTAGATATGCACATAGATGATAAAGGCAATTTAGGATTTCCCCTTTTCGTTTGACACCCGTGTATTTGTTTATGTGATTAATCTGTTTACCCACAATATTACCCCTAGTAGCCATGTTGAGCCTTTACCTATTCGTTTGTTAAACCCAAATCAGTTCTTGAACCGACCTTTTGTGTTACCAGTGTATTTGACAATCTAAGTGTGGTTATTATGATGTTTAGTAGTTATATGTGAAAAAAAAAAGAAAAAAAAAAGAGTCAGTCAATTCATGAGGTCGATTGACCAAAGTAGGCGACTGAGAAAAAAAAAAGTTAGTATTATGTAATACGGGTCGAAATAACCCGCAGTTGAGTTTTTGTGGTTAGTATGAATAAAAGATTGTCACGGGTCGATATTTGTCCTTATTGTAGCCATTTTTTAGCCTAACCATTCACCGCCTTTACCCTAAGCCCAAAACCCGTAAGTCCTTTAGATATGTGCATTGTTTATGACTAAGGTGTGATTGTTATACAAGCCTATGAGAACAGAGTTGCATACTTGGTTTTTGAGTGATTCATACTAGCACATTATATGCTAGTCCAGATATTCAGCCGAGTGGAGTGAAAAATTGTGAGGGGTGTGTTGCATGAAAATAAAAGCCAGAAGCATGTTAGGTTTAGACAGGCAAATTCTGTTTTTAAATAGGAATTAATTGTACTTGCTGAATTAACACATCTAATGCTGATCTAGAATGGGGTATGACTTTGGACCTTAGCTGAGAATTGGTGGAGATTAGTGAAGTGTAACTGTTAATGATGGTGGGATAGTTGCGAGAGAGCTTTGCTTAGGGGCAAGCAAAGGTTAAGTGTGGGGATGTGATGGGTGGATGTTTAACCATGTTTTAGTATGTGTAACTAGGTGTTTTTAAGTGGTTTATATCATAAAACATAGTTACTTTGAGAATGATTGGGATTTGCAGGTACTTGAGGCTTAATGAAGTTAATTGGAGCTTAATATGAAGGTTTTGGAAGCTAGACAAGAGGTTGGAAGTTTATGGATGCAATCCCAAGTGAAAGTGTGAAGAAAAGAAGGAATTTCGAGTTGGAGCGCAAGGTGAAATGCCTTTGAGCGCAGGTGCTCTGATCCCGGCGCATCACAGAAAGTTTGGGGAATTTGGTGCTTCCCAGCGCAAGCTGAGAAGGGTACCAGCGCAAGGTGCGCTGGTCTTGTCTGACCTTGCGCCCCTGCCAGCATAAGTTGCGAATTTAATGGTTTAAACCCCATAAATAGATAATTATGCTCCCACACGTGAAAACAATTAACCCTAGCCGTTTTTAATCATTCCCAAGGTGTTTTTCCCTCAATTAATCATTCCTAATCATCATCTTAATCATCAAATCATGCATTCAATCTCCAACAACACATTAATTGAAGATCTTGCAATGGAGATGAGCGGCTAAACATCTTTGTAACCACCTCCGGGTGTAAGGTTTATTTGTGAAACTTTAACTCTTGTTTACTTTGGTTTATGGATTGTCTTTTAATCATTTGAAAGATATTTGTGGTTTGAGTTATTTAAACAAGTCACGTTTGTGCAATTGCTTATCTTTTAGTCATTCGCGTTCGGTTTTCTTGCATCGTGAGCAGTTTGATTAACGGGAGGGTAGTTGTTATTCGTGGGTTGGTAATTAAATTGTACGAGTTATTATTAAAAACTTGTGTTTGATTATCACTTAACTTAAACCGTTCAACAAAACTATGTCTATGTGGTATCCAATCATCTAAACAAGGGTTGGGTGAATCATTGAACCGGAAACCTGGAGGGGGTTACTTCTTTCTCATTATTGTTACAACTTCTTAAATCCGTTTTCTTAATTCAAAACTAAAAAACAAAGTAATTAGATTTTAATTTACTAGTTAACTTACAAAACTACTCTTTCCACCAATTCCCTGTGGAGACGACTCAACTTCCACTTTACTACTTATTTTCATTATTTTTGACCAACCAAACGACATCGATCAAAATGGCGCCGTTGCCGGGGAATCGGTGCGCTTAGTGAACTAACATGACATCGTAAGATTGGTGTAAATGCCTTTCCACCTGACTTTTACCTCAGTTTGTAGTCTAGACTGTTAGAAGCCCATTAGGGCCCATTACGTGATTGATTCCCTTGAATTCATAGCCCACGTAACCGATTATTATTATTATTATTAATAAAACCTTTGACTTTGACCAAAGCCATCAATAAATTAAAATCTTGACATCATAGATCCACAATCCTCCCTCCTCTTTCACCCTAATCTTCTTCACCTTTCTTTTTTTCTTCTTCAAACCCTAACCCTAATTCCTCCATGGATTTCGCCAAGAAACGAGGCAGACCTTCTTCTGGGTTTAACGGCAACAACGGCTTCAAGAAACCCAAACAAGGTTCGCATTCCAATTCCCTTAATTCTAGATCTAGGTTTTTTTTTTTTTTTTTTAATAATTAGGTTTAATTTGTTATGAAAGTATATAATTAGGGTTCTTTGTTATTGCTTTTGTTGGGGGTTTATTCAATTGAAGTGGGATTAGTTCTAAAGTTATTATCTTGGGGCTTAATCATAGTTATCAAAGGCGCACACGCCTCTCCTGTTTCTGAGACAAAAATAATAATAATAATAATAAAATAAATAATAAAATTGTATGTTATATTTGAATAATATTAAAGATTTAAATGTGATAAGCTTAAAAAACTGGATCAGAAATCTGGATTAAAGTTGCTTTCGGTCGGTATTGTGGAAGCTTATATTGTTGAGAAAGTCAATAACTTTGAATTAAATTAAAAAAAAATAATAAATCGATATTTTGTGCGCCTGGAGAGCTGAAGCGAGCGCCTAGGAACTAGAAGCATAATTAATGGGCCTAGGTGCATGAAGCGAAGGCTTTTAGTAACTATGGTTTTAATTAGGTCAATTTTAAGGTTATTATGTTTTGAAACATGTTTGTTGGTGTTTGTTGGTATTGTTTGTATGGCGTTTTTATTCGAATGAAGTGGGATTAGTTGTAAAGTCGTTATCGTGGGTTTTAGTTAGGTCGGTTTTGCGTTTAATTTGTTTTGAACGCGCTGGTTAGTGTTCGAGTTTTTATTCGAAAGAAGCGGAATTACGTGTAAAGATTTTTGAAGAAAAATTATGCTAAGTTTTGGATAATGGATATAATCGGTTTTATAATAATAATAAAATAATTAATGTGATGCAACAGACATGGAGTCATTTCAATCTGGTTTAGGAAGCAAATCGAAGCCATGCACAAAGTTTTTCAGGTTTCAATTCTAACTTGGCTAAAATCAATTTAATTATTTATATTTTGTAAAATATGAATGGAGGTCATACTACACGATGTTTATAGTTAAAAGATGTATCGTTTGGACTAATGGAATGGAAATTAAGGTTTTGATACAGGTAAATCGTCACATAATCAAGATAACAACCATGATAACAAGGAGTACAGAACAGAACTACAGAATTGGTTGTTTCATGAAAGTACTTTGAACAATAAGTACAGGATATTAATATTACCCAAGCGCAATACTCGACGTCGTTATAACTTTAAATTATTATTTTTCATACCATCTACGGTCATGATACAGTAAACTTATATGGTATACCGTATACTGGATGTTGTTAAGCACAAAACATGATACTTCTGTGACTCTCTATATGCATTTTGTTTTTGTTCAGTTGTTTTTGTTCCTAGTATGCTTTTATGAAATTTGATTCAAATGGGTCATCTTTTTTATACTACTAAACAACCATCTTTTTCAAGGCATTTATGCTTGCATTCTTGCTGAATATCTATAGTAGTAGAGTGTGCATTCATCTTCTGTGGTTAGTTTATTTTTCAAGTATTAAAGGATCACAAAACTTTCACATTTTTCTTTTGAGATTTATCGTTTATGCTGAATGAGTTATTTGGTTACCAGCATATCTTCTGTTACGCTATTTACTTGTATACTTATACTGATATAACCCCATATTACACAAAATCTCCTTAAAAGAAACGCAAAAACATTATATACGAGTTTTTAGTTTTGATTTCTCTCGCGTTAGAATATAGTTTATCTAATAACTTCTAAATGATTATATGCATAAGTTGAGTGATGTATTTGTATTGATATATTTACTTTGACAAGTCATAGGAAACTGTTTGTTTTAATTGATTTTGACACAATCGTTTGCATTCCGTTTGTTGATTTGATGTGCAGCACTTCTGGCTGTCCGTTTGGCGAGGGATGTCATTTCTTGCATTACGTACCCGGAGGGGTAAAAAATGTCGCTCAAATGGCTGGTGGCAACTCCGCACTACCCCCACCCATCAGAAATTCTGCAGCTCCACCTTCATTTCCAGACGGTTCATCTCCCCCGGCTGTTAAAAACCGTTTGTGCACCAAATACAACACTGCAGAAGGATGCCGGTTCGGTGACAAGTGTCATTTTGCCCATGGAGAATGGGAGCTAGGAAAGCCAACCGCCCCGTCTCATCATGAAGATCCACGTGCTATGGGTCATGCACCTGGCGGCAGATTTGGAGGTGGGGGCCCTGGCCGGATGGATTTTAATCCTGCAGGCAACCACGCAGCTGCAGTTGGCTTTGGAGCCTCAGCAACCGCAAAGATAAGTGTATTAGGCACTCTTGCTGGACCAATCATTGGTAAGAACGGTGTCAACTCTAAACAAATCTGTCGGTTGACTGGAGTTAAGCTTTCTATAAGAGACCATGAGTCAGACCCGAACCTTAAAAACATTGAGCTGGAAGGCACATTTGAACAGATCAACCAAGCAAGTCAGATGGTTCGTGAGGTTATAGCGAACATAAGCTCATCCACTTTGCCACATCCACCGCAAAAGAGCTTTAATGGTCCGCCGGCTAACAACCTAAAGACAAAACTATGTGAAAACTTCACAAAAGGGTCTTGTACTTTTGGCGAAAGATGTCATTTTGCACACGGTGCTGAAGAGTTGCGCATAGCAGGCGTGTGATGTTTTGACTCGCGACCAACCATCCATGATTTATTTAGAACATCATCTTGTTATGCCAACATGTTTCGGAATTTAAGGATTGACATTAGACAGTAATGTTTGCTATCAAAATTTACCTAGGTTTTTTTCCTTCCATTTTAGTATTATTAACTTAGTTATTTTTTCAATTGTGGTATGTATGTGTTACTAAAGCATTATGTCATGGATGAAGCATCTCAGAATTAGAACTGAGTTGCGAGTTCAAGTCGACCCATTTTGTATTTCGGCTAACATGTATCTGTGATTCAAGTTCAACTCGAGTCAAAATTCATCTAGTCACAGACTCCTTTTCACCTGAACTAAGAACAAAATCCTCTGCGGCATCTTTATCAGCGCTTTTCTTGACAACGTCTGTCTTCTGCTTCTTCCCCTTTATCATTTTTCTCAAAATTCTAATCTCTATAACTCAACAACCATAAGATGTGTCGATCAAGCGAGTTGGGTAACAAACTAAAACAAGTCTTGTCAAAATCGGTAATCTTTTGATATGGTAATCTTAGCTAACACCTAAAGTGATATTGTCATACCAACAATGATCTTTAGCAACAATAAACCTGGACTTAATCGAGTCATTTCTTTATTGCGTCTTATAACACAATGTGGCGGCATATATGAGTCGAACAACTTTTCCTTCTCATCCTGTTTCAACTCAAAAGCCAATCATGATGAGGCTTTACGTACTTGTATAAAAAAAGTTACAACTCTAAACGGCGGTACAAATGCCAATTCAACTACTTTACTGTAGCGCGCGCCTCAAGCGCTCGAGGCGGCGCTTCATGTAGTTCTTCATGTAGTTCAGCGCTTTTTGGCAAAAAAAAGCGTTTTCTTGGAGCCTCGCGCCTCAAACGCTTAGGCGCGCTTTTTTAAACCAAACTAAAGAGGGACAAAAAATGTGTTTGCAGACCAACCCGATCCGACCCAGTTCCCACTTGCACTAGTATTTACCTGTTTTCAGCGCAGCCCCTTTCGGTCTGTTGACAAACTCACCAAGTTTGCCACCTCTACAATTAGCAGACTTTGTTTTGAACTCCTATGTCAATCTTTCTGGCTCCTTTAAGTTCAAACTGTAACATTTAAACATATATTATAGACAAATGGAGATAAGAGAATGTGTTATAGAACAACTAAAACATTAATTTTTAAATTCCACCGTTTAGGCCCGTTGACCTGTTACTCAACCCACCCATTCCGTCACGTTGACAAGATAAACGGTGCTCCAAACGGCTCCTGCAGGCAGTTTATGCAACTCTTTCATTTCCAGCATGTCTGTAAGTAACACAACTAGTAGAACAATAAGTATTTGTAAGCTTTAGCAGTAGAAATTTATTTGGCATCACAATTAACCTTAATATGAGTAGAAGAAAATGGTTTAAAAGCAACACAGAAAACATCCTTAATTGTTTGGTTAAAAATTTAGATATAATAATAAAAATACTATAATTTTGTAATCATTTTTGACGAACCAAATCCGAATCAACCCAAACAAAATTTATATGATTCGTCTGAATCCAAACTAAGGATGAGCAAATGGTACCCACTATCAAATCGTACCATACCAAGCACTTTCGATACCGGCACCCATTTTTTTTTCTATTTTTATGATCTATCATTTGGCACCGGTAGGGGTGTAAATGACACGTAGCGGCTCGGGATCGGCTCGGTAAAAAGCTCGAACGAGCCGAGCCTTAACGAGCACGAGCCCGAGCCCGAGCCTGAAATATGGCTCGTTTAGTTATTGAGCCCGAGCTCGAGCCCTAGATACAAAGCTCGATTGGGCTCGCGAGCCTAATCGAGCCTTAACGAGCTAGAGCCCGAACCCGAACCCGAGCCTAAGTTACAGCCGAGCCTAAGTTATAGCTTTAACGATTGGGCTCGCGAGCCTAAGTTATAGCCGAGCTTTTGCGAGCTCGAGCCGAGCTTTTGAGCTCGTTTGAGATTCTCAAATCACCTCGAGCCGAGCCGAGCCGAACTCGAGCTCAAGATTGTAGGCTCGAACCGAGCCGAGCTCGAGCTCGAGCTTCACAAAATCTTAACGAGCCCGAGCCGAGCCCAGTCAGGCTCGGGCTCGGCTCGGCTTGGCTCGTTTACACCCCTAGGCACCGGTACCAATTTTTATGATTTTCGGAATCGATATTTTTGATACGGTACGGTAAGAAGCTCATTCCTAACTCAATGCTACTTCTAGAACAAAAGAATTAATGATTTGAATACAATGAAGTTATTATTATTCTAAAATAAATTAAAGAGTTAGAATCTAATACACACCCAAAAAAATAAAAAATCGTAGGAAAAGGGTATCAAACGAAGTCTAATTGAACTCATTCAAGCGGCATTGGAACTGTCACATTAAACCCTATAACCTCATTTTTAAGGTTTTCGATTTTTACCTTGTAGTTTTTAAAATTTGTGTTATATCATTGTCATATTGTGTCTTTTATGTTGCATTGTGTTTTTCTTTATTTTCGTCATTGTGTCATTTCTGCAATTCATTATGTCTTTTTTCATTGGCATCATCATCATCATACTCAGTTAATCCCACCAATAGCAAAGCTAAGGTAGGGTCTAAGAAGGGTAAGATGTAGACAACCTTACCTCTACCCCGTGGGAATAGAGAGGCTGCTTCCAGTGAGACCCTCAGCTCGATAGTGGTTTTGTATCAAGCCTTGGAAATAAGGCACATAACACTTAGCACTCGGGACAGCCCGATTGATGCGTGTAACCCCTTGTCTTTTGGCTATCAACGCCACCACATGATGCATGATTAACCATCCGTCGTTTTTAACGTTATTTTCACGAAATTAGTAAAATAACGTTAAAATTAGTGCAACTTAACTTTTGCCCCCAGGGCCACACATATATACATTATATGCGCACAGCCGTAAGCGGGGCTAAAATTAAAAAAAAAAAGTGACCCATTATGTTTTTTTATCCTTCTCACATTTCTCATTTTTATTACACTGTATATGTAAGATAACCTGACCCATAAATTAAAATCACAAATTGTATAAAATTAAAAAAAAAATAAAAAAATGGAAGTAGTACATCTAAAAGCTTAAACTAAAGAATCAGGTCAACTCCCATGGCGGTTTTGATGGAGATTTTATCGCACAGTTTGATTGGAACACGTCCATGCATCCTCAAACCCCATTATTTTCTTCTATTCCATTTCTACAACTAAAATATCATCAAATATATATATATATATATATATATATATATATATATATATATATATATATATATCTATATCTACATATAATAAATTAAATTTATTCACCTCTTCCACTTCCATAATTACATATAATAACTACAACTACTCTCTCTCTCTAAATATATATATATATATATATATATATATCTATATCTAATGGACATGGAAGAAGAACACACCAACTAATGTTCTTTCTTTCATGGACACATGTTTATATATAATTAAGTTTTATGATCTTGGTAACTAAAACTACACACTTGTCACATACCCACAAAACCATAACATTAGATCATGCATTTTAGAATCATGGTCACTTTCTTTTTGCTCATATATGGTGTTGATTATCTTGATCAAGTCAAAGGGTTAGGAAAGTACATCACATGGGACGATATTAAAATACGCCGCGAAAACAATAATCACTACTACAAGAGGATGACAGATTTAAGACTAACTTATAGAAATGGAGATCATTATGGGAATGATAGTAGAGTGATTGTGGTTGATCAAAGTGGTCGCGAAGGTGATTCGCTAACTGTTCAAGCTGCTGTTGATATGGTCCCGGTTAATAATTCTATTCGGGTCAAGATTTATATTCTTCCTGGTGTTTACAGGTTTGTTTGGTTTATTATGCTACCAGAGCCGTCCCTGAAAAATTCGTGTTTGTTTGTTAAGGTTTTTTGGACAAACGAACCGTTCACGAACACACTAACGAACATAATTCTATGTTTGTGTTTGTTTGTTAAGAAATTCAGCTGTTTGTGAACTGTTCGTTAACACGGGTCTTGAACACAAACAAACATTTATTATGCAACTAACTAAAAAAACATTGTTAATATTAACCGTTAGACAAAGTACATCTGCTAAACAATGTCGATAAGTCAAATTGGACTAACTTAGACATAATTATCTAAAATTACTTCGGCATAGGCATGAATACATGATATTTCTAATTCAAAAGTTCATAGTTATCCTAAGTTTTAACTAGTGATCGAACATTAACAAACATACACGAATTGATATAAATAAACGAACGTAAACAGTCACATTGCCGAACGTTCACGAACGCAATCGAACGAACGAGACATTTGTTCGTGTTTGTTTGTTTAGTTAATCAAACGAAATTTTCTGTTCGTGTTCGTTCATTTATTAAACAAACGGACACAAACGAACTTCCCGCAGAACGGTTTACGAACTGTTCACCGAACGTTTGGTTTGTTTACAGCCCTACTGAAAATCCAAAAAAAAAAAAAAAAAACTTTGGGCCACGTGCCCTAAAATATATATTTTTAAATAAAAAATAAATAAAAAGCTTAACATATACTCTATAAGAAAAACTAAAATACATATGTTATCATTGTTAGATTTATAGATTGTAGTTTGAGTTTAGTAGTATTATGATGATGTAGGGAGAAAGTGATGGTTCCGCCTTCGAAACCATACATTTCGTTCATTGGAGATCCTAATCGCGCTTCGGAAACAGTCCTAAGCTGGCATGACAAAGCATCAGACAGATACAAGGATGGTTCAGAACTAGGAACATATAGAACAGCTTCTGTAGCCGTAGAATCAGACTACTTTTGCGCTTCTGGGATTACTATTGAGGTAGTAGCAATGTTGCATATAGTACCAATAATTTAGGATTTTTGGATAGGTGAAAGTTATTGTATAAATAGGTTATTTGGCTTTGTATTTTACACAGAATACAGTTGTCCCAGTGCAAGGAGGGTATAAAATGCAAGCCGTAGCGTTAAGGATCGCAGGAAATAAGGCAGTGCTTTATCGCGTAAGAATATTAGGTACACAAGACACCCTTCTTGACGAAAGCGGATCACATTACTTCTATCGATGTTACATTCAAGGATCGGTTGATTTTATCTTCGGCAATGCAAGATCACTCTACAAGGTATGCATAATATAGATATTTTTTTTTGTTAAAAACGCTCAGTTTATTCCATAACTAAGAAAATTACATCAAGATAGCGGGCAGGCAGGCAACAAGCTGCGCCGCCACCCCTTTCTGAATAGCAAATCCTAATATACTAAAAACGTAACCCCGCCCACCTGGATCCGAGACACTACTGTGAATAACCCGAGACACTACTAGATATTGAAATGAAAAAAAAATTATAAACATTTAAATTTCGCGCGATATTAATAATAATGGCATATTATTATTTTTTTGTTTACATTTAGGAATGTAGTCTGCATTCGGTTGCTGATAAGTATGGAGCGATTGCAGCGCATCATAGGGACTCAGAAGAAGAAAATACTGGATTTTCTTTTGTAAACTGTTCTATAACAGGAAGTGGTTCGGCGATCTTTTTGGGGAGAGCATGGGGAAACTACTCGAGGGCTGTTTATTCGTATTGTGATATTGATAATATTATTGATCCTTTGGGTTGGAGCGACTGGAACCAACCATGGAGGCAAAGGACCGCGGTTTTTGGAGAATATGAGTGCCGAGGAAAAGGTGCAGATAGAAAGAAACGCGTGTCTTGGTCCAAGTTGTTCGGGTTTGAAGAAGCGGTTCCTTTTCTTGGTACAGATTTTGTTGGTGGTAAAGAATGGTTGAGACTATGATTTTAACATTGGTGGTGTTTGGGTACTAAATAGAGGATATAAATTATTCAGTTATGTGTTTTTTTATTCATATTCATGTTCATATGTACAAAAAGTTGATATTCAATGCTTCGTATGTTGATGCCCCTTTTGTCATGGTTTGGAATTGAAAGGATTCCTAAAAGGGTTAATGTTTTTGTATGGAAAGCGGAGATGGATCGGTTGCTGACTCTTTTATATATAGTTGATTAATAATATTTTTTGTCGCGTTACAGATTATTATTATTATTATTATTATTATTATTATTATTATTATTATTATTATTATTATTATTATTACTACCACTCCTTGTATATAGTTGAGTAATAATATTTTCTGTCGCGTTACAGATTAAAGGTTAGGCGTCACTTCTCAAAGAAGAAATTGAGTCATGGTGGTAGATCAACTCCATATGCTCCTAGAAACACTACATCGTTTATAATTCGATCGAAAAAATCAGGAGGAATCACATTAGTGATTTCTCCATCCCCGGTTACACCCGCTGTACTCCCTACACCGGTTTTTTCGCCATTGAGGGAGGTTTTAGTTGACGCGGCGAAGGAGGAATGGGGCATTGATGGATATGGATCAATGAAGGGACTTATTAGAGTTAGGTGTTGTGGAAATGATGGTTTGAGTAGATTTGAGACGATTTACCCGAGCTATGGCGGTGTTGATTACAACAATTGTGCATTGGAGAATAGGGTTGATGATCATGGTACTCATATAGCTCAATTGGAAGAGGAGAATTTGATGTTGAAGGATAGGTTGGTTTTGATGGAGAGGGAGTTTGATGAGTTGAGAGCGCGATTGCAGTCGTTGAAGACGTGGAAACAAGGATTAAAAGGTGTAGGCGTTGGGCGCGTAGTAGATGTTCATATGGAAGATAGTATGTGGGAAGTAGAAGAAAACATAGATTGTGTCATTGAAGCTAATAAAGATTGAAGATGATCATGTTTTGTAATGAGAGTAAATTTTATCTTTACATCTAACAATTTATAAATTTGGTTCTCTAGTTATGGTTTAAGTAATGGATTATTATAAGTTATATTGTTAAAATGTTATCTTGTTACAATGTACCCTAATATTTGTATATGAGGATTGTGGTTGATAGATTATAGATATGGGTCATGCTCATCCTTCTTACGGTGTGGAGTCTTGGGATCGATACGCTAGATGAGGAGAGAAGGGAGAGTGTATGGCTCGAATGTGTCGACAAATCCTGGTTTTGTGTCAACGAAAAATGAACACGCGCAGTGGCGCAGCTTAGTTGGGGCGGGTAGGGGCGACCGACCCCCCCCCCCCCCCGAATTTTCGCGCAGAAGTTCCGATTATATAGTATTCGTATAGAAAATTTTGGAAATATAGGGTTTCGACCCCCCGAAACTGGTGACTTTTGACCCCCCGAACCTTCGGGTCAAGCTTCGCCACTGAACACGCGATACCGGTAGGCCTTAGCTCATCTCTAAAGGTTTGATAAATATTGACGGGCCTTGTTTATTGGTCATAATGTACTACATCACGGCCTATTAAGAAGACCTGGTAGGCTGGTATGGCAATTAATACAAGCCCATATGACCCATTAGGACGCATGTATAAGACACTCGAAATTATGGGACAAAAACAACTCAAATGTGACCCATAAAATTTTGAAACCACCATGGATAAAAACTGATTCAGACCCAATATAAACCCAGCATACTCCATTATGGCATTATGATCCATTATTTATGGCTCTAGTATTAGAGTCTAATATGAACTATTACAACCATAGTTCGTGTCACAAGTCTATCTGAACTCACTCAAACCCACGATTCATTAGGCTTTCCGGTATTGGGTCGCCATTCACCTCTTGCCACAGCCAAATCAACATCATAGCGCCCCCATGCCCATTACCATAGCATCATTCACCTCTTCGCCAAGCATCGTGGGCCCCACTTCATTTGCACCATTAGTTGCTTCATTTTTTTTTATTTTCTGTTTTTTTAATTAAAGTTGATTTATTCCATTGCATAAGTATTATATAATGGAGCCCATGTCTACGTGGCACAGAAATTGTACTGATGTGGCGCCATAGAGCCCCTAGGGGCTCCATTCCATACCATATAGCCTTACAATGTTTTTAGATTTTTGAATTTTTTTTTCCCGAGCAACGATTGACAGAGTAAAACCAAAACCTTAAAGATTTGAACCTCTTACTTAGAATCATCCAACTTATTTATCAGTTGGAAGGAAATATGGGCTGGATTGGACACCGCAAATCCTAGTTTTCCCTTATGCAATGTTAAGGTCTTGCCTGACCTGACATTTTACGTTTTAGGGGCATACCTTGGTCTAACTTCGTTTTTTTTTTCTTAACAAGACTTGTTATGACCATTGTTTTGTAAATCACCTAGAAAATGATACAATATTACTAGGTTTGTTTAGTTTAAAAAAGAATATTTCCGTTGGACTTCTATTGATTTTATTTTTATAGATATTACGGACAAAAAATGTGGTGTTAGTAAAATTCAATATGTATGAGTCTATGGAAACGTAGAAATAGTCATTTTATAAACCACGTGCGAGTTTTTTTTTTTTTTTTAGAGTAGTGTTTCAGCGGTAAATCCTGTGTTGCAAAGCGATCACTGCCCATGATCGAATCCCATAGCACCACACGGGTTTCTCCTTTCAAACCCAATCAGTTATTTTTTGGTGGAGCGTGAGATTCAAACCTGAAACCAAACCCGGGCAGGAACACTCCAAGAAGGTAAACCTTCCCACCTCAAACCAGCTAAGCTGGAGATCATTGGCAAACCACGTGCGAGTTAGTATGACGAAATAGTTATGATTTTGTCACCTAATATTTATCGCATTTATCATTGTTTAAATTATCATTAATCTAGTGTTGAATAGGGCTTGAAAAGTTAATGTCATTAAGCCGAATAGGAGGTCAATACTCTACAATACTAGGGACCTTACCCCCAACAACTTAGCACACCGTAACGAGAGAGATATTATGCTATTTATTGTGTCTTAATCATCCATTTTAATTTAGGAGGCATGTGATTGATATAAAACAACTTGTTGAATAAAAACTATATAAAGACCCATAACATTAATTAGCTATGATGCAAAACACTTACACTCTGTTCCAGAGTTTCATTAAAGGATGGAAGAGAAAGGATTGGAAAGAAAGTGGGGAAAAAATGTGTTTCAGAGTTTTTTGTAAGAGGGAAAGGGAGGGAATGAGAGGGATAATAAAGAAGATTTTAGTGTGATTTTCAATCTTTCCAATTTGAAAGGAACCGGAGAGAAAGAAAGAGGAGGGGGATCCTTTCTCTTCCATCCTTTAATGAAACTCGGGAACACAGTGTTACGGTGCGTTTGCTTCATACCGAAAAACTCCCTATATTTAGTTTCTTTTATAATATAGTAAAGATTTACAAATTATACGTTCAGTAACATTACTTAATTTAATCAAATAACATGTTTATAGCCAACAATCTCTAGCCCAGCTGGTTTGAGGTAGGGTGAGTTTTCTCTTAGGAGTTTCCATCCTGGGGTAGGTCACAGGTTCGATCCATGCACATCACAAAAAAAAATTCTCCGTGACGATTTGAGCTTAGGCAATGAGGACACCGTTGTGTGGGGTAGGGATTCGAACTTGGGACCCCTAGGTTAGGGTTGTACAATGATTTTCACTGAACTAAGCCTTTCAAAAAATATAACATGTTTATCGAAAAAAGCCTTGAAACCAAAAACACATGTTAATAAAGTTTAAAAGATTTAAGAAGTTTATTTATTAATTTCTCTTTTACAAAGAAAATGTTTTTTTATTAAAAAATAATAAATTAATTAAATAGCATAAATTAACTAGATAAATAGTTTCAAAATTATATATTATAATAAAAGAAATAGAGTACATTCAATTTATTTATAAGTATATTTAACATTAACCTTTTCACATAATTGAAATTTTACGAAACTAACTATATCACGATGAGTGTTCCTGGCTTTTGGTCCGGTGGACATCAAGGCAATGATAAGGCATGCAAACCTGGCTTTGGTCTAGAGTTCAAGTCTTGGAGCTAGCATGTTTTACATATACAGGGGATCACTCCCTGTTAATCACTTACGCGAGTATATGTGTGGTTTTTCCTGTAAACGTTTGGCCAAACTCTGAAGCTAGTATGGACCAGGTTAAGACAACATAACTGACCGGAATAGGGTGATGGGTCTCCCAATACGAGAGATGCGACCAACAATTGCATAAATTGAAAGTCGCCATTCAAAAAAATATCACGAATGGGTAGACGTCTTCCCCCGTTGAGCTGGCATGAGTGTAGTTTTCTTTTTAAACAAATACCTAATACCTTTAAATAGATCATTTATTTGATGTTTGACTTTCAGGAAATTATCAGCTAGATTGCATAATGTGTTTCAATTATACAATTCGTTAGGTACTAGTAATCATCTATGCAATTTGTTTTATTTTAGGTTTCACCTATGTTGTTCACAAACTAATAAAGTTTATCTAATTGGATTTGAAAATCAAAGAATAATAAGTGAAAATAAAACATAACTAATGTGTTATCTTTATAGCTATATAATAACTACAAAATACCAATAATAAGTAAAAAGAAAAACATTTTAACTACAAGATACCAGTTTATTTAATGTACTATTACATAAAAGACTTTTTCTTATCAATACCACATCAAACGATATATCCTGATCGCTGATCATCTACTACGATTTATTGTGTATCAATGAATATACGCTAGATGGTCGCGGAACATCTGTCTCGAGTTCACAAAAAACTAATGTACTTATAGTTCTACTATAATGATGCATAGGGACGGGGATGCCCCCGTCCGCTATGACGAGGGTGCTATCACTGCCACCGCCAAACCCTTAGCGGACGTGAGAGGAAGAAAAGGAGGACCTAACCATGGGGATGCCCCCATGTGCATATGGGGCGTAGATTTGTCGCTTTAAAACCCAGTGGGCTTTATTCCACACCCCCTAAGTATTCTTTGTTTTTTTAACAACACTCTAATGTACTTTAGTATCTTTCAACCTTTTAGAAATGAGCACTATATTACGCATGTAGATGTAGCCTAAGGTCCTTAAGCATAGGCAGAGCGGTATGCTTAACCCACTAGTATGAAGAACTTAACTCTTCCAATAAGAACTATGATCTCTAGTAACTAACCCGACTCATAACCTTTCCTAGCCAAGAAATAAGCCAGGTGACATTTAGATACACATTCCAACTTAAAGTTTTTCGAATCTTTATACATTCATTTTTATTCCGTAACTATAACATTCAATAACCAACCTGACTTATAACCCTTCTAGCCGAAAAATAATCTAACATTTGGATACACACCCAACTCTGAAGTTTTTCAAATCTCAAAAAACACTAACCAAATAACACTCGACTGGTTGTGATTACAATAATAAAAGTTTAATTTTATTATACAAATCTAAGTTAAGAAAATACAACCAATTGACTACTTTTTATATGATGAATTGATGATTGTTTAGATGATAGCTATATATAATATAATAAATAATAAATAATACAAATATTCATTTCATCATTACAAAATGCAAAGTAGTAGTAGTATTATTATTATTATTATTATTATTATTATTATTATTATTATTATTATTATTATTATTATTATTATTATTATTATTATTATTATTATTATTATTATTATTATTATTATATAAACGTTCATCTTGTGAGAGTTGAGATAAGAGAGCGAATGGAGGAGGCAAAACAGGCCTTATTATCACCGGAGACACGTGTCTCCGGTCACCCGAGTCAGAAGTACTCAGTTAACTCACTCAGAACCGATTTCTTGACTCGGTTACCTGATAAAGTCCTATCTACTGTTGACATAGAGTCTTCTCATTTCAATATACAAACAAACTCATCATCACCTTCTTTAACTCAAGGTATTTATTATTTTTTAACATATTCAACATAAACACATCATCAAATTCTCTATATAATGTTTCTTTAAAATAATAATAATAATAATAATAATAATAATAATAATAATAATAATAATAACAGTAAAAACATATGTACTAAAACATATGTTTTGGGTGTGATCAGGTGAGAAGGAGTATTATGAGAAACAGTTTGCTACTTTGAAGTCTTTTGAAGAAGTTGATGATATTGAATTAGCTGATGGAGTTGATGAGGAGTTTGATGAACAGGTTATGCAAGAAAGAGCTATGAAGATATCTAATTATGCCAACATTCTGCTACTTGCATTTAAGGTATCATATGTTTTTTTTTTTTTTTTTTTTTTTTTTTTTTTTTTTTTTTTTTTAATGAACGGTGACTTTCATATGAGTGACTCAATGTCACACTGCCTGATCGGAAGCCTAGCCAAGGTCTGCCGCCCCAGACTACGTTGTCTTAACTGGGCCCGCGCTGGTGTATCAGACTTGGTTAAGGCGTTCCCTCGGAAACCGTACTGCCTAAACACGAGTTTCCTCGCTGGAGTAACAGCTGGATGAAAACCGGGGTGTGGCTCAGGATCGAACGCTCCTCGGTGCGTTTGTCACCATCATTGCCCGGATGCAGTAGAAAATAATGAGGAGAGTAGGAATCGAACTTGGGTCATAAGGAACACCAAGTCTTTCCCCAACCATGGGCATAGCTTTTAAGGAGCGTGGAGCCCCCCCCCCCCCCCCCCCCCTCCCCGAATTTTCGCTCAGAAGTTCCGATATAGTATTCGTATTGAATTTTTTTGGTATATACGGTTTCGACCCTCTGAAACTAGTGATTTCCGACCCCCCGAAGTCTCAGGTCAAGTTTCGCCAGACCCCAACCACTCCACCACTAGTCCACTACCTCATTGGCATATCATATGTTTATCAAATAATCTTTATGTTAATATTACATGTTGTAGTTGTCATTATTTTCCGCTATACGAATCGATTTTGAAGTTTAAACTCAACTGAAAACTGTTTTTTTTTTTTTTTTTTTTTTTTTTTTTGTATTTAAAGTATTTGATCCATCAATGGGATGTGTTAATATATTGTTTATGTCAATGTGTATTGTGTTATGAAGATCTTTGCTACAATAGAGACTGGATCCATTGCCATTGCTGCATCTACACTAGACTCCTTGCTTGATCTAATGGCTGGTGGAATCCTTTGGTTCACTCACTTGTCTATGCAAAGTATTAACATATATAAGTATCCGATCGGTAAACTCAGGGTGCAGCCTGTTGGAATCATTGTGTTCGCCGCAATTATGGCTACACTTGGTATGCTTCATTGTTTTCTTGCAGTCGTCAGTCCGGACCATTTATTCTCATTTTTAGTTTTGAAAAAAGTAGTTTACGTTTGAGTTCGTTTAGGCTTTCAGGTATTGGTTCAAGCGGTAGAGAAACTGATCGAAAATAAACCACCAGAGAAGATGTCGTCTTTTCAGTTGTTGTGGTTATACATAATCATGTTGACTGCAACAGTTGTCAAACTTGTGTTATGGTTGTACTGCAGAAGTTCAGGGAACGAGATTGTACGCGCATATGCAAAGGTACATTTGTTATTTAAACTTTTACCTTATTGTTCTGCTACGTTCATACGGCTGGTGATTGATGAGAACTTACGTTTAATAAATATCGGTGGATTGGTAACAGGATCATTACTTTGACGTGGTAACAAACGTAGTTGGATTAGTTGCCGCTGTTCTTGGTGATAGATTCTATTGGTGGATTGACCCTATTGGCGCTATTATTCTTGCTGTTTATACTATTGTAAACTGGTCTGGAACCGTTTGGGAAAATGCAGGTAACTGCTACATGATCGTTTCGGATTTCCCATAAAAAAAAAAAAAAAAAAAAAAAAAAAAAAAAAAAAAAAAAAAAAATTCTTGATGTTATTGATATTAATGAATATGATTACACAGTTTCATTAGTAGGACAGTCAGCACCACCTGAAGTCCTGCAAAAACTGACTTATCTTGTTACGCGACATCCTAAAGTGAAGAGAGTTGACACAGTTCGCGCATACACCTTTGGCGTTCTGTACTTCGTTGAGGTTAGTGTTTAACTGTTTATGGTTAGTGAAAGCGCTTTCCGTTTAATTTGTAAGTTTTTTTAATGTTTTTAGTTTCTTGAAATAGGTTGATATTGAACTTCCAGAAGATCTGTCACTAAAAGAAGCTCATGCAATCGGAGAAACGCTGCAGATAAAGATTGAAAAACTTCCAGAGGTCGAACGTGCATTTGTTCATCTCGACTTTGAATGTGATCACAAACCAGAACACTCTGTTCTAACCAGGCTTCCCAACAGTGACCCATGAGGTGGGCATCTTGTGGTTAGGTCCATTGGACCCATATATTTGTTTGTTTTTTTGAGTTGGTGTAAATGTCATCTGTTCATATCAATTTTCCTCTCAGACAATGTTCTTAAATATGTTATCAAATACATATATTTAGCAGACACATCTTGTTTACATTTGCTTTATAATCTATGACAAATATTTATTATAGTTAATACATTTATGAGTGTTGTATATGGATGATTGCGGCGCAATATAAGTGGGAACAAGTAGGGCTGGCAATTTAGACACGAACACGATAACCTGACACGAACCTACACGATTTTAACAGGTTTCGTGTTTATAATAGGTCGACACGTTAAGACCTGTTTATTTTCGTGTTGTGTTCATGTTTACCTATTTCGTGTTCGTGTCTTATCGTGTACGTGTCTTAACAGGTCTTATCGTGCCTTATCGTGTTTCTTATCATGTCTTGTCGTGTCTTGTCGTGTCTTGTCGTGTCTTATCGTGTCTTGTCGTGTTAATTTATTTTACTAGGTGTTCCTTATCGTGTCTTATCGTATTAACCTGTTATACACAGATTCGTGTTCGTGTTTACAAGTTTCGTGTTCGTGTCTTAACAGGTTCGTGTAACCTGTTATGCCAGCCCTAGGAACAAGTATACGCTTGTCCTTCATCCGTGAACTTGTTAGTCGCCACAAATATTCGCTTACCCCTTACCCACTGAAGAATGCATATAATGTGGCGTTTTGTGGTTTTGCGCGTCCTTCACCATCATGGCGGCGTCTGTAGACTCACATTACAAGTGTTCTCAGTCAAACCAGTTGACGCGCCACTTAACCGGTGTGGCCGTGTAATGACACCAATAAGTTGTGTTTTAATATATCAGATGCACTAGATGGCATTTTTTTGTTGTGACATGTCTGTGATCACTTCAATAGTTTGGTATATTTAGTTATGACTTACACAACAAATCAGTGTAAAACTGTTTTTGACTTTTGATATGACTACATATATCACACGTAAAAGTAGTTGCTTTTAAAGTTTTATCCATTAGTATATAAAAAGTTTAGCACATATAAAATATAGTTTTTTTAACGTCCAACAAAGCTCGGCCACCCGAGTGCACCTATATGCAAAAGGTAACTCACACTTGTGATCGAAGGCGTCGTTGATGATTCGACCCCTCACCAATTCCAGTGGAAACCATCACCCAAAGGCCTATTGTGGTAAAACCTCTAAACGTATGACATTTTGTCATGAGCGAGACTCCAACCAACAACCTCCATAGAGAAAGTCATATGTATATATGTATAACGCTAGTGCACCGCCCCTTTGGTTACATATAAAATATCTAATTCATCTATTTGACACTTTTAAATAGCTGGTAATAAAATTCACAAATTGTGGCTCACATATAATGACATCTATACCAATCTCCAATAGTGTTCTCTTTAAAACAAAAAATAATTAAAAATATAAATCCCATTATGTAATTTACCCTTTTTGTCAATGGATTATTATTAAATATAAAAAAAATTATGTTACGGTATAAATTATCAGATTTTGAAAATAAATAACTATAAGCAGTAAAAATTTTCATTTAATCATAAGAGCAATGTTCAAAAAACCGGTTTTTATATCATATGGGTCAACTTATTCTACACTGTGTAACAAAAATGAGAAGGGTGAGAATGATACAAAAAACACAATAGATCACGAAATATGACACAATGAGCCATAAAATATAACACAATGCCGAAAAATATAACACAATGCTGAATAAAAATGACACAATTAATCACAAAAATGACACAATGATGAAAATAAGAAAAAGACACAATGCTACATAAAAGACACGATGACATAACGTAAATTCTAAAAACTACAAGCTAATTTAAAAAAAAAAGTGAAAACCTAAAAACTAAGATCGTAGGGTTCGATGAGACGGTTCCAATACCGCTTGAATGAGTTCAATTGAAATCCGTTTGATACCCTTTCTACGACTTCCTATTTTTCTTTCACTGTGTATTTAATTCTAACCCTGGAGTTGGACCCAGAAGCAGTTTAACCGATTTACCAACAGTTTAACCAAATATACCGAATGGGTCCACTAATTGTACCGGCCGGTTTGAACCGGTTTTTAAATCTTTCTTAGTTACAAAAATAAATCGGAATACACTTTTTCTAAAAAAGAATGCAAAATTACAAAGAAACCAAAAAAACAGAGGAAAAGAAATGTCCACAAAACAGAGTGTTTCACAATATTATCCCTTTGTTGCTCTCCATCATCATCAATGGCTACACTTCTTCATCATCCTCCATTATCATCATCTTCTTCTTCACCTTTCTGCTCCTCCATTATTCCCTCCATTACCTTCAACCCCACACAACATATCTCCACTTTAGACCCTCACAAAACAACCCTTTTGTCTGCTGTTTCTTCCTACTCCAAACTCCACATTAATATTCCACACAAACTCAGTCTAAGTCTTGACCCCATTTTATTATACTCATCTGGGTTCAAACCCCCTTTGGATACTCAAACATTTCTTGCTACTATCAGTGTTTTGGTTGCTATTTCTCTCTCCTTGTTTCTTGGTCTCAAGGTTTGTGTTTGTACTGTCTTTTTTTTTTTTATTGTATTTGATCAACTAATTGTTGTAAATTAACAAACTTTTTGTTGATATTGTGGTAAAGGAAGCATCTTTTTTTCATAGTATGAGTGTATATGTAATCTTTGGTTTGTGGGTTATGATGAATGATGGTATATTTGGTTTCTTGTAGGGAGATCCTGTTCCTTGTGATAAATGTGCTGGCAATGGTAATTTTCTGTTATTAATATGGGAATATTGTATTGTGTGCTTTTATGTTTTTTTTTTTTTTTTTTTTTTTTTTTTTTTTTTTTTTTTTTTTTTTTTGCTGTGTTATATGATTGGAGAAGAACCACCATTTTGACATTAGGGCTAAACAGAATATAATGCTTGACAAATGTAATGTAATGTCATGATCGCGTTCAATACATGACCAATTTTAAGTTAAAAAATCGTGAATGCTATGTGTATGCAGTGCTTGACAAATGTAATGAGAGTTCGGAAGAGAGTGGGTTAAATAGTTACCATGGTTTAAAAAAACGGGTGAGGCGTGCGCTTCGAGGCGCGCCTTGAGGCGAGGCGTTGAGAAAACGTCTCTAAGGCAGTGCCTCATGAGGTTATTTTGTACGTGCGCCTCGATTGGCTGAGGTGCTAAGAAAACTTGCGCCTCAGGGGGCTGTGTGTGTTTTTATATGTGATTTTAATGTTTTAGACTTTCTATGTCAATTATGTTATTTTTTTATGTGTGTTTTGGATGTTTTAGACAGTTTTTGTCAATTATTTTGTGTTTTATACGATATATAATTTTTATATTTATTTTTTAATCCCGCCTCAGTTCGCCTCGAGGCTTACACCTCGTGAGGCGAATGGAAAACGCCTCGAGGCTCGATTCCATTCTTTTAAACTTTGACGGTTACTTAGCCATTAGAAAAAGGTTGGTGTTTAATTTGTAGCAATTTTTTTTTGACAATTATGCACAAGAAGTGTAAAGTGTGCACTCAACGATTCTATACGATATTGGAAATGTGAACATGGCCAGAATCTCATACAGTTAGCATATTTTTTGTAGTGATTGTTGTTTTAAATATATGAGAAGCTGTGTTTTAACAATCTGGTTTGATGAATAGGTGGCACGAAGTGTGTTTTCTGTAATGATGGGAGGATGAAAATGGAAACGGGTTCGGTTGAGTGTAAAGTATGCAAGGGTGCAGGTAATAAAGATGTCCTTTGCTCTCCAATAGTTTGGTTAGGGGTAGTGACTCATCTTTTACAGTTTGTTTCATTTCTCGTTTTGTCGGTGATGGAAACGTTTATGTAGTACCAACAATATAGAAACGGAAAACCTTCAAGGGGTGGCGCAGAGGTATCATGTTTGAATCCAGTTTCTACTGGTTTCATGCCTTAACCCCTTGAAAGTCACGTTTCCTGCGTAAGTTGCGCTTTACCTGGTCCCACTAGTTAGCAGGGTACTGGGTGGGCCCATGAGTTTTCCTTAACGGGTTCTCATGGTCACTAGAAGATCTAAACTTGTTAATTCTGATATATGTTGTATACTGATGATTTTGTAGGATTGATACTCTGCAAGAAGTGTGCAGGTTCCGGATATTCAAAACGCTTATGAGTTAGCTTTGGATTTTACACATTTTTCCTGCTAAACGCATTGTCAAACACTTACTAAGGTCTCCATCACTTCTCTTATCATTTATCTTGTTTAGCGTATTAGAATTTGATACGAAACTACCGGAGATCTGAAAAACGTTACCTTGTATAACTTTTGTAATTATATAATTGCTTTTTGAGGGACTTACTTTATGTGGATCTTTGTAGTTTGGACTCATGATGAGTTATGACCCTTGGTTGCGGGTAGAACCACATAATTATAAAATGTTCTTTGTGTCGTTCCGGAATGGTTTACAGATTAGTAATTAGAGGGTAGTTAAAACACAAGCAGGTTCACAAACATGATAGATAAACATCCGCATTTTCTCAGCCTAAGGGTAAACCTGCAAACGCTTTTATCCCCGAACCAAACGGGTAGGAGCTGTGTTTTAAAAAGCGCGCAGCGCACCTAGGCGCAGAGCTTGGCGCCTTATGTAACCCTAGGCGCACATCGTACAGAAAGCGCAGGAAAAACGCGATTTTTTGGCCAAAAAAGCCCCTGAGGCGCGCGCTTTTCGTACGGGGGTGTTTTATGCTTAAATTTGTTATATATGTAGCTAAAAGGGGTTAAATCATATATAAACCTTATTTGTATCTATATTTTGAGCAAATGATGCTAAAAACCTATAGCATATATAAAAAAAATTATATAATCGTCTTGCGCTTCGCGTACGAAAATCCCACCGCTTTTGCGCTTTGCGCCTTGGTTTTGGACCTCGTCGCTTTAGTGCGCTTCGCGCTTTTTAAAACCAAGGGTAGGAGTTTATATCGGCAAGTTCACGAAAAGGAGCTGATCAAGGACAACATGGTGAGTGTAATTCATTATCTACAAATGCAGCGGTTTAAGGTACTGGGACTACCTTAATAGCTGTACCCTTTTTATTGAGAGGGTCTTAACTACAGAGAATAGTTGTACAAGATTACATGTAGAGGCTCACATCAGGCAACCTTTGAGACGGGATAGCGATGAGTGGGTTTCTTTTCTTTAACGTGATGCCGAATCTTTCTGAAAGGTCGTGCTCTTCGCCTGTGGGCAAGCTCCAGTCAAACGAGTGCAAAAGCGAAGCCAACACATACATTAGCATTTTCTCACCCAAGGGTAAACCCGGACACAATCTTCTCCCTGATCCAAACGGAAAGAATTTCAAATCGTTCCCACTGTAATCCCACTTGTTTGTCAAGAACCTCTCGGGATTGAACTCTAACGGATTATCCCAGTATCGAGGATCGCGTTGGATTGACCAGACATTCACAAATACGTTACAACCCTTTAGGATGGTGTATCCACCTATGTTGCACGTCTTACTTGGTGATCGGGGGACTAGCAAAGGCGCGACAGGATGCAGCCGCGATGTTTCTTTAATCGTCGCGTCTAGGTATTTTAGTTTTCGAAGATGAGATTCTTCAACAATATTGTTTAATCCTACAGTGTCCTCTAGCTCTTGCTGAACCTTCTTCATTACATTATGATTGCTTATAATCTCAGCCATTGCCCATTCTATCATTGTTGTCGTTGTTTCGGTTCCTGCAACCATAATGTCCTGGAGAAGCGCCTTTATCTGAATCATGTTAAGCGAATTCGCGTCGTTTTGGTCCTTTAGGTCTAATAGAATCTGCAAGAAGTCTTTCTTTCCATTGTCTGACCTTTTGGTGTTAGATTTGATTCGATCATCGATAATGCGCTCCAAAATCTGATCTATCTTCTTAAGTTGCTTCTTCATGTCCCGCTCGACGCCTTGCAGGTCAAACCATGCAAGACTCGGAAAGAAATCAGACACGTTCGCCTTTCCAAGAAGCTCAACGATATTCGAAACCACCGTTTGCAACTCAGCCCCAAGATTCCCATCTTTCGTCCCTTTGTTCATTGAGTTCGCCCAAACCATGTTCGTTACAACGTTCGCCTCAGTCGAGAAGGATATCTCGCTAATGTTCACCTTTGTCCCGATTTTACGATACACATTCTTGATTGTTTTCCTAACTTCATCTCTTCTAAAAGAACCACATGCATCAAGATTTTTGTTGCTCAAAACCTCATGCACAAACATCTTTCGTAAGTTTCGCCAGTGCGCGTTATTCTGAGCCCATGCGATATCTTGGCCACCGTAGGTTATTATCGATGCAGCCACGGTTAAGTTGTGGTTAGCAAAGATCTCATCTTGGTCGCGGACCACAACCTTTGCTAGGTCCGGTGTGTTTACCACTACGTAAAGCTTGCTTCCGACGTAGAACTTAAAGATGGGACCATAGGTGCGAGCCATGTTGGTGAACTGTCTATGCACGTCGGGACCGAGAAACGGAAGGTACCCGACGATCGGCAACGAGTAGGGACCTGGTGGCAACAATGGTGCACCATTTGAGCAACTTGAATGCCAAAACTTGAACCATAGGATAGCCAATGTTAGTAGTGTAAGGGTTATGGTAAGTGCAAGATAGTCATATGATACCATATGGTTGTTTGTTTGTGCCATTTTTGCTAAACAAAAGTTATTATTAATTTTATAAATAGATAGTCATATGATCATCGAATCAATTAAGATCTTAGTTATTGATCTAAAAATAAGATTAGGTACTATTTTTTTTTATAAAACAATCGGCACGTGATCCATTTATTTCTGATTTTAAATACTAAATCAGTAGGTAAAACATTGGTGTCATAATTTTAGATTTAAGTGCAAATCTTATAGAACTTTTGTTAGATTTTGGTGATTTAAATACGCAACCGAAGGTCCGGAAAGGGGAGGTTGTTCACTAGGGTCAGACCGGGCCTCGGCCCACTCAGTTTTTTCGTTTTGTAGTGTAAATTTTACCAAAAATTTTTGAAAAATTTTATATGTATTGAGTCCGGCCCTACCAGGTTTTTCGTTCAAGATCCACCACTGGATTCCGGAATTAAAAAAAAGAAACGTAATTTTTTACCGAAAAAAATAACTGAAACGTAAACATTAGACGACTAGGTCAGATAAATGAAAATCAGAGGGTGTTTGGTATTGAGTTTCAAAACAACTTATTGACTTATTGGCTTTTTCAAAAAGCCAATAAGTCAATAAGCTGTTTGTGTAACCCAAAAGCATTTTCTGTTTTGACTTTTGGCTTTTGGCTTTTAAGGATGGAAAAGTTGTTTTTGAAAAGTTAGAAATCCTGGCTTTTGGCTTTTGACTTTTGGAAAAAAATTACAAATATACCACCCATACAACCAATATTCACAATAAGTTAAGCGAAACACTTAAAAAACAACAATTTACTGACTTTTTGACGTTTCTCATCCTAAAAGCTAATCTAAACACTTTTTTTAAAACTCCTTTTCAAAAAGTCATAAGCCAATAAGCACTTTTGACCAAAAGCACTTTTGCATATCCAAACTCCCAAACACCCTCTCAAACCTATATGTATAACAATCACATCACTAGTCATACAAATATGGTTATGAGCCCGATAATATTCTACAATAAATATAAACAAAATCACTTAATTAGATTAAAATCATAACGTATATCCGAAATAATAACTCGATCATCAAAGTCTACTTAGAGGAAACCAACGTTCACGAACATATGACCGGATAGACACCATATACACGAGAAACACAAGCACAATGGCTACACCCCATGGAGACCCTCCAGCTCGATGTAACAAATCTTTCTCAGGAAATGGCAACAAGGACGACGAGAACCAATCACTAGAAAGGCAGTGTACTATAAGCAAAAGCGCGATGGGGGTGAGCGTGAGGCAGATCTTCAAGTGGTGCATGAACCTCGCGACCTTTGACTCGTAGTTGATGTACCAAGTGACACACAAGAAGATGAAAACAACACATATGAAGAACAAAACGTGTATTGGGATGGAGAGTTGTTGGATATACTCATGGTACGATATCTTATTGTTGTTGTAGTACCTAGTCATGGTTTTTTAATAACTAAAAGCATTTGGTTAAAGATTAAGAGACTAAGCCATTGTGCTTTATAAAGAACATCTTGAGAAATTTGTGGAAAGATATAGAAGAGTAAAGATTCTTATGTATATATCACAACAATGCAATCGTAGTTGTTTTCAAAATATATAGAATATATTCAATAGAATCATTTCTAAATAGAAAACCACGAATAAAAATCGTATATTGTTATACAAGCTTACACCTATTGTACATAAGACGGTTTTCTTTCTTGAATGACGAACACAAACAGTCTCTAAAATCAGTAGCGGACCTAGGATTTATATTAATTGGGAGCGATCGGGGGTTTAGCCGGACTTTTAAAGGGGACGGTTGGAATTTTTGACTACAAATTGCACTAACTTTTTAAATTTTAAAGGGGGCGCTCGTCCACCTTGGCTATAGTATGGGTACGCCACTGTCTAAAATTTAGACCTAAAATTCACTTAATACTTACTTTGAAGGACTCAAACCCACACAACTTTGATAGCAAATAAATTACACCTTGTGCTAGTACATGTAATTATTTCTCATTCATTACATACAAGTGGTTATACGATGTAATTATTTGATGGTATTTAGGAATCATGCACTCTTAAATTAGGATTTATACATTTTGGTCCACATCACACACCAATAGGATACTGTCACATACTCAGAATGTGATGTCACGAGGTGTATGAAACCCAGAACCCTTATTTGATTCTTAAAATTATAGGAGTGACGAATAAACACGTAGCACCGAGTATGGGACAAGAACCTTGGAGAATAAGATAGAATGAAAAATTGCGGTAAAAGTTGGGGGGGGGGGGGGGGGGGGGGGGGGTTTCTTGGTATAAAGAGAGCAAGTGGACTTGTATTGGAATTCAGAAAATATTCTAGATAATATTATTTTGTGGTCCTTATTTCCGAGGCTTTAACAAATTGGGAACATTACTTCTAAAAGTTTGAATAACATTTCTTTTTCATTTTTCACTGTAATAACATTTTTAGTTCATTGTCTTTAGTTGTGTTATGTATTCATGATTTCATGCTTATATACCTACAACAAAGATAAGAAATGTTATGTATCAAGCAAACTAAATAAACAATCATTATCTTGACTGTAATATGATATATGATTATATGATTTTGAATATCCCATTGCTGTTGGAACATACCTGTTTTTATCTAAGTCCATAAATAATTGTACTAAAAATGTACATGTTATCAAAGTTATGTCGCAATTTTTGGTATTGTAATAGGACGTTTTATATGATTTTGAATTGTTGTGAGGTTCTTATGTTTATCTATGATCTGATAAAAGCAGGGTCGTCCTCGAGAAATTTACAAGAATTTTGGGCCTCAAGCGACATAAAAACTGGACCCAAATTTGTTGGTAAATTAGAATGATTAAAAAAAATGGATTTTAGAGTTAGAGTCAAGCCTTGAACTTAAGACCTATCCATTAAATTAAGATGATTTTTTCAACTCTAATAAAAAGATTCTTTCATACAAGAAACAAATATATAAATTTTAAAAAACTTTGGGAGGGCTAGGCCCGACTAAAAGTTCTATTCAAAAACGACAAATGATTTTTTTTACCGTGACAAACTGAACTGATACAGTTCAAATAACATTGGTATCTATGTTGTATAACATCCGTCTACTACCACTACACTATGACTATCACCACCACCACCACCAATATTATTTTTACCATTTATATCCTTTCCGTTTTCTAGTAATAAAATAACATAATGTTTCATAAAATTCCAAATATACTGTTGCAATTGGATAAAAATTCTATTCGAACAGATCAAATATACTTAATTTTTTGTTCTTTATCATCACGATAGGAACGAAACAAATATCGGCCAAACAACATCGGTGGCGGTGCCTTATTCATTTTTATGGTTTTCTAGACGTGATTATATAAAATTTGTTATTATGGAATTATATATGCAATAGAGTAGTATTTTAGTATCGTAAGTTTTATTGAGTGTCGGTTTCGTACTGATATAGTGGCGAACTAATACCGATACCGAGCAAACAACATTGAACCGGTACCGGTATCCGTTTTTATGGTTTTCAGTCGATGTAAAACACGTATCTATTGCTACGTAGAGTGACAATTATCATACTGATACTGTAATGAACCAAACAAATACTAACTGAAAAAATTCACCGTAAAACACATAAGAATCCCGCTAGTTAAATTCTAAAGACTATGGAACAAGCTACAAATGATAAATAGATGACACTCACCTCACCAAATAATTTGTCATCAATGTCATGATGTACCTAACCGAAACCATGCTTTTTATTTTTCAAAGTACCATGATTAATATTTACCGTAAACATAATATTTTTAGTGAATTTTTACAAGTGTGCGCATATCGAGCCATGGCAACAATAATATGGAATGGATTCAACGGAAGTTTGATGCTTTTAGCACTTATAATGTGCTCTCCATACTAGATAAGAGTATGGCTGCAAACGAACTAAACTTTCAGCAAACAGTTCATTAACAATATGACGGAAAGTTTGTCTGTGCTCGTTCGTTTAATAAGTGAACGAAAACGAACATGAACAGCGGTCACTTTCGTTCGTTTATATTAGTGAATGTTTGGTAACGTGTTCATTTATGTTCGTTTGTGTTCGATAATTTCATAACGTTTTTAATTTTTATAATATTTTTATTTTCTTTTATTTTACCCAATATGTGAGGTAAATATATGATATATGAGATCAATAAACCTACTTTTAGTATCTATCATTATATATCTCCACCTTCTAGTGTCGACGCCCTATGCAATGCACCTCTGATGTCCCCCTTCATTCACCTCCGATACGAAGTTAGTTTTTTGAGATACTACTTTATTATATTAAGTAATAAGTATGTTTGGATAATTAAGTTATATCTTGGGTGGATTTAGCTAATGTCTTAATGTATGTGAATTATATCTTACTCCGTATTCGAAAGTTAATATATATCCGTTTGTGTTTGTTTTCATTCATGAACATTTTTTTGTGTTCGTTTGTGGTCATCTGTGTTCATGAACACTTGTATGTGTTCATTAATGTTCATTTGTGTTTGTGTGCGTTTATGAACAAAATTAACAAACGAACACGAACACAGGTGTTTTCTTAACAAACGAACATGAACAGAAAATCTCGTTCGACAAGTGTGCATGAACTGTTCGTCAACACATAATTTCCTTAACAAATGAACACGAATAGGACCTTATTCGTGTTTGTTCGGTTCGTTTGTAGCCATAAATAAGAGTATGATTCATTTAACTTGTTTATTCATAAAAAATATTTAAAGTTTTAACAAAATATTTAATTTTTTTTATCAAAATACCACATCATTTTTAAATGTATCTCATACTAGCTACACATAAATTTTTTGAGAAAATATAGATATTAAAACTATAGCACTTTGAACAAATCTAACATGGATGGTAAACATATATAACAAATGTTGATCTTGTAATGATCAATGTTCGATCTTAAAAACCATCAACAAGTTCTAGATCACATTGGATGTGAATGAATGTAATACATCATCTTAGAGTGTTCTTGGGTGAGAGCCATTAAGGATGGCGAGGTACCCCGAAATATCCATTTTGACAATAAAAAAATTCTATAAATTTCTTATAAATAAAACGGACAATATTGATAATGATAGAGACCACAGACCATATATATTATACAAACTGTATGATAACCACTCTTTTGTTGTTAAGATTATTTAACTTTTGTATTCACGATTACTATTCTAAATCCCTTTATCACATAGTCAATTATTATAGTTCGATAATGATAAAAAGAATATATAAATAGAAATGTAGGGTTATTGTTTTTATGGCTTCGTTCTTAATCATAGGAGAAGCTTCTTTGATTTTTTTTGATAAAATGGTGGAATAGTAGCAAGTTTTTGTGCATTTAGTGTGTGACAGGAAAGAAGTTTTGCAAAGGGTGAATCCACAAATTGAACTTGCGGGTTATGCTTAGGTGGACGATGACTAGGAGGAAAGGAACGAGGTTGCATATGGCTGGTTGATGATTAGGAGAATCCGCAACTTCAACTTACGGATTTCCTTCTCTCCTGCATCTTGCCAAGTGATATATTAGTGGTGTGTCAAAGAGAGAGAAAGTGAATCCGCAAGTTCAACTTGTGGATTCAATGCCACCTCAACCCTTCCCTCCTAGTCAGCAACGAGCAACAAGTGACTTTGTCCACCTCAGCATAATCCGCAAGTTCAACTTGCGGATTCACCTTTTGCACAAGTTCCCACTGGACACACACCAAATGCACAAAAACTGGCTACTATAGCACTATTTTGGCAAAAAAATTGTGACATCCGTCATTTTTCTTTATATAATAATAATAAGTAATAAGTCTAGTCCAACCACTTTTAAACCCAACACCATACAAACCATCCACTTTAACACACTAACCCAACCCAACTAAACCCACCTTGTCCTTGTTTGCAGCCCATCAGCGAGCCCAGACCAACACAGGCCCAGTACCGGCCCAATCTCTTCTCCCCCTTACCTATTTAAAAAAAAAAATTTGATTCAGCCGGGAATCGAACCTGAGCAACGAGCCGGACCACCTTAACTCAACACACCACAACCAACCGGGCCACACCTCATTTCTGAATTAAACCCAATCTTAATTATATTTAAACCCATTTAAAGCTCTGTTTTGCTTCTTCCTTCTCCCTTCTGTTCGATCGCTGCAACAAAACACACCAAAAGAGCCATGACTTCTGATCCAAAAACACGCATACAATCAATCAATCCCGGATTTTTCGCACCCTAATCACCTCTCACTTCTAAACCAATACCACGCGTGATTGAACGCATCAATTATCGAGTTAAATGCCATTAATAAACCTTCCAAATAAACTCGATTGAAACCTGTATAAATACCCGTTTTGAATCAATTGGACTCGCACACAATCCTTGGTATGAACGATAAACAGACCCCCACTTTCAATTCCTTGTAAACCTTCGTGTTAATCAAGCATTGTTCGTTGTTTGACTTCTCGTTTGACCCGTCGTTTGATCTCAGATTCATCTTGTGAGTTTGAATTTTTGCTTCGAAATGATTCAATTACAGTTTACAAACAAAAACCCTATGGTTTCATGAGTTATTGTTTGATAATTTGTTCAATTGGAAAACTAGGGTTCTTATGTTTTGAATTGGGGAAGAACATCTTTGCAGACATGTGTATTTAATTAAAACAGAAACAAACAAATCACAACCACTGATCTAGATCAAGTGGTTGTGTCTGTTTGTGTGTCAACCTAGGAACGCGAGTTCGATTCCCTTGGACAACAACCAATTTTTTTTTCCATTCCAATTATATATATCCTAAACTATTAATCTTTTAAAATAGTTTATATATACCAAAAGTGTCTTAAAAATTCCACAAAAATTATTTTATGATTTACAAATGATAAACTTCATTATACACTTTTTAGTTTTTCAAAAATTATTTATTTTATATATATTATAAATATTACAAGTTTATTCATTTAAAATTATAAAATTCAATAAAAATATCTAAACGATTTTATAAAATTCCACCAAAATTATACTAAACTTGTATAACAATATACATTTCAGAATTTATTTTTATTTCAGAAAAACCGCTCATTTTATATTTTTAATCAATTTTTGTTATTTTTAATCATAAATAATTCATAATAAATTCATTTTTCAATATTTTTGTATCAAAATTTTACATAAATTATTCCTATTCATTTGGAACAGAAATACAATTTTTAATTCAAAAATTCTTCAAATTTTAATATTTTTAGATATTAAAGTTATATTTTGACAAATTGAAAATAAATAGATTAAATATTCTATTTTCAAGAAAATAAATTTATAAAAATTATTTTCACACTTAAAACTTTATATTGTGACCATCTTCAATTTGAAATTACAAAAAGACTTTTGTTTATTTATTTATCAAATTTCTTTTATTTATTAAACGTAATCAAACGAATACTTATCCCCAATTCGAAGCCCTAGAAAGTACTTATAGACTAGATAGACTTAGACTTATTTGTTATCATATACATAGGGTGATACTTGGCAACGTTGGATTTCACTTATTACACAAGACTTACCACCTTGCTAAGGTGAGTATTACTTATCCCTTTTTTCGCTTTTACAATTTTTGGGGTGATTCATGCACAAGTATTCAAAACCTTCATATTCTTTTACACATACATCTTTATTCATTTACAATTCATATACGTGTCTTGATTAACTTTGTGCTTATGCTTGA
The DNA here is from genome assembly GCA_028751855.1 of Ambrosia trifida. Taxonomy (NCBI): domain Eukaryota; kingdom Viridiplantae; phylum Streptophyta; class Magnoliopsida; order Asterales; family Asteraceae; genus Ambrosia; species Ambrosia trifida. Next base: position 142,043,128 of record CM054125.1, read on the forward strand.
ACATGAACGTAGCTTACATACAAAATCATACATACAGACATAACTTATGTTATGGTGCTCTTTACATACAGACGTAACTTATGTTACGGTGCTCATTTAGACATAACTTATGTTATGGTGCTTTTTACATACAGACGTAACTTATGTTACGGTGCTTATTTAGACATAACTTATGTTATGGTGCTCTTTTAGACTCACACGTGTTGAGGTGCTCATTATCAATTTCATTGTACAAACTTTACATTTGATCTTTGTTTTGTTTGGTTACTTGCGTGTTTACATAATGCCTTGGTGATGCTAGACACATGAATTGTACTACTTTTCAAACTTATACTATATGTACAAAACTAAGTAGTACACACCAACATTCATATGTTGACAAAATTATTTTCGTGCATGTTTCAGGATAAGCTGCTTGACGCTTCACATAGGACTTTGGACTTAGACTAAACCAATCAATTATCTTTATTTTTGTTGTCTTGTATTTAATTTCACATGTTGTAAAACAATATTCAATAATTATATATTTACATTTTAGTACCATGAGCTTTTGAACAATCGTCACTACGTGGCACCTCGATGATTCCGCCATCGGTTGGGGTGTTACAAAAATTCAAGCTTATTTGGGGCCAGGGTGCCCGTCCCCCTGTTTTTTCTTTTTGCTCAGTAGTTAAATTTATGTGTATTCGTTCTAAAATTTACACGTATTGAGTCCAAGCCTCTAATTTAAGGGTCTCGTGACTTTCAGTCCCCAGGTGTTCAAGCTCTATCACTGTTGTTAATCTAGGCCAACAATAATACTATCGAACTCATGCTACTACAAACCATATATCTATATCTATATCTATATCTAAATCTAATTATCTAATTATCTATATCTATATCTATAATAAACCAAAGCATTTTTAATGACATGACATAATATTATGCAATCTCTTTTTTGAGAGATGCCACATAGGATGTGATGTGACAACTCTAGACCAATTAAAAAAAGGAATAAATATGGTTTAAATATGATTTAACATAATCTATTAAATACCTAATCTACTAAATGTAAATATTAAAACTTTATTATTTTCTCTCTCATGTTTCCTCTCATAACTTTTAAATGTTAATATCTTTTATATACGAGATTTTTTAAAGAAAAAAATTACACCAAATTAACGAGCGTTTTATTATCTTTCCAACGAGTACCATAGTGCTATATAAAAAACAGAGAAAAAAAAAACGACTATTTTTTTGTAGCCCGACAGGTTTTGTGCCAGGTTTGGAATTAGTTTAAAAAAATTTGTGGGTTTGGGTCGGGCCTGGGATTAGGTGATACCCGACCCAATTACTCTTTTTTTTATATTAGAATATGATAACTTATGGCAGGGATCATGGCCGGCCCTTAATAGGGGCGGCGTGGGCGACGGCCCCAGGCCCGAAAATCCCGAGGGCCCGAAGTTTTTTTTTTTTTTAAGTTTTTATATATATATTTATGGGTTGTGGACTACTGTGATCATTTTTTTGAACATTTACCCAACTAATAAGGCCCAAAATCATTAAATTTTTATACCTATCAAAGCAAACCCAACCCAAAACTAGGGTTTAGAAGCCCAAAGGGTTTACCGTTTATACAACCGACGCCGAACACTCTAGACTTCCAGCCGTGGACCCTGTTTTTTTATAGTAGATTTTATATATCATGATTGGGTTTAAATTATATGGGCCCGGTTTAATGGGTCGGAAATTTTGTCGGAAACTTGTCGGAAAAATTTACCGACTAGATTTTTCAGACAAAAGACACTTGGTCGGAAATAGACCAGTTTTTTAGTAGTGTTCTAATTTTATTCACTTTGATTTCTCAACTCGGGACGCTCCCGGGGTATAAACTAGTTATTAATACGCTAATAATACAATTAATAATATTATATTCTAAACATAACATGCATTTCAATAATGCAAAACATAAACATTATACTTAACAACAGCATCTCTAGTAATTTGCATGTTAAGTGCATGCGTGGTCGCTTGAACATACCCTCTAGCAAACCTAAAAAGCCCAGTACCACCGATCACCGGCATCTCCCTCACCTTCTGCGCCACCGCATTCCGCCCTAAAACCGTCAACGTACTCCCATTATACCTTCCCGTCGTAAACACAAAATTCATGGCCATAAACAACCCTATCTCCTCTTGCGAAGACAGCCCATAAAACCCTTGTGCTCGCCCTAGAATCTGCGAATTATTATCGGGTTTGTCGGTTAACGGGTTGTCGATCATGTTTATGGTCCCAAACCCGGTGGTTGTTGGTGGTGGTTTGATGATACTGATGGAGGTAGGGTTCGGTCCGCTTTGTATGTCGTTCCAGTAGAACTGGAAGTGGCTTAGCTTTTCGGTTCCGAGCTTGATTGGGTTCGTGTTGGCGATTTTCAGGGAGGTTCCGGTGGCCGGAAATGTTAGTGAGAGAGTGGTGATGAGAGAGAGAGTGAAGAGGTGATATTTAGCCATTTTTGTGGAGATTTGAAGGTAGGTTTGTTTATTATTTATAACTAAGAATGGTTTCATGGAAGTTGCTTTCTCTACCAAACACTCTACTATGTCTTTTAATTTTACATTTTTATTTTTATTTTTATTTTTAGAGGGTGTTTGGGATTGAGTTTGAAAATATGTTATTGAGTCAATAAGCGCGACTTGACGTTTTGATTTATTGGTTTTTTAAAAGAGCCAATAAGTCATTTACAAACTCAATCTTAACGCCATTTTTTTAAAATCAAGTTACATTCTTTTACAGCTTACGTCACAGTCACACACCTTTTCATCCTACTCTAGATCTACGTCTTTAAGATCGACTTGAATCCTTCAACCCTTATTGGGAGCAATATTTTTCTGTAACACATTAATATCGATAGATTACAAGCTTTTTAGTTGGGTTACGTTCATTTTGAAGCGTTTTATATATGATGTAAGATTATACTATATAACTTTAAGTTAGAACCAAGACTACAGTGCTCTCTAGTCGTATACAATAATCATAGTTTAAGCAATGCTTTTAGTTATCTTTGTTATATATATATTTTTGTTACTTAGGTGACTAATATATATATACAAGTTAACTATAGGGAGAAAACTCATTTTTTTAGAAAAACCCAAGAAAACCATACTTTCAAGCTTTTTATTTTTTGAAAATTTTAAGACATGTAATACACATGTTTTTAAGAGTTTTGAGGCAAAAAAAATCAAAAAAATGCTGAACAGTTTAAAAAAAACAAATAAATACGTTTTACAGTGTTACATATGTTACACATATGGTTAATCAAAAGTTTGGATTTGGTTCATAGCTTTTTAAACCCCATGGTACGTAACGCATTTAATACCTAACTAAAAAATATAAAGATTTCAACAGATCCAAGTTACTAATCTACGGAGATTAAATGCGTTAAAAAGTGCAACCCACACCGACCATATCTAGTTAACTCAGCCAAGCCAAAAGAGAGGCCGGCCTGTTCCGTCAGTTGGTCCGTTAATGACTTAAGTCTCGACTTTCAATACAAACTCTGCCGCTAATAAAACACACACACACACACACACACAGAGACAGGTGATGGTGGCCGACGGTCGTCTACTAGCGGCGTCGTAATATGGAATCGTCTTCCGATTCAGATGAGCCTGACAAGAAGCGTCCTCATCTCACCAACAATAACAATAACCACTCTCACATGGCACGTCACCCTATTCCTTCTCCCGATAACTCCACTGTATCTATTCCTCTTCATCCCTTCCTCTCCATTATTATTATTATTATTATTATTATTATTATTATTATTATTATTATTATTATTAACACACTTGACTCGCATGTTTACTCATATGATCTTCAATCAATTACAGTTCCGCTTTGTTTAGGTTTTGTTAAGTTCTAAATTAGGGTTTCGTATTGTAGATTGTGGAAATTGGTGTTTTGTATGCTCTGTTAGGGATTTTATTATATCCTGTATTGATATAACTGTTATATGAAGGCTAGGGTTTTTGGTTTATCTTCTCTATCTGCTTATTTTCTGTTCATTAGCAGCATGTTGTATTCAGTGAATTTAGAGTATCTGTTTGTTTAGGTTTTGTTAAGTTCAATATTAGGGTTTCGTATTGTAGATTGTGGAAATCGGTGTTTTGTGTGCTCTGTTAGGGATTTGTAATGTGTTGATATGAATGTTACAGGTATATGAAGGCTAGGGTATGTGGTTTATCTTATCTATCTGCTCAGTTTTTGTTCGTTAGTATCGTAATATGTTTGCATGTTTACTGAGATTCATGATCTTCAATGATTTAGAGTACCGGTTTGTTTAGGTTTTGTTAATTTCAAAAATATGGTTTGTATTGTAGATTGTGGAAATTGGTGATTTGTGTGTTCTGTTAGGGAGTTGTAGTGGCTAGTGAGTTGATATGAATGTTACAGACTTACAGTTTTATATATTCGCGTGTTTACTGATATTTATGATCTTCGGTGAATTGGAGTACCGGTTTGTATAGGTTTTGTTAATTAGGGCTTCAAGTTGTAGATTGTGGAAATAGGTGTTTTGTGTGTTCCGTTAGGGGTTTGTAGTGTGTTGGTATGAATGCTACAGTTATAATACAGTTATATTATATTAAAGCTGGGGTTTGTGGTTTATCTTCTCTATCTGCTCAATTTCTGTTAATTAGTCTCGTAATGTATTCGTCTGTTTACTGAAATTCATGATCTTTAGTGAATTAGAGTACTGCTTTGTTTAGGTTTTGTTATGTCCGAAATTAGGGATTCTTATCATAGATTGTAGAAATTGGTGTTTTGTGGTGCTATGAATGTTACGGAAACAGGATATTTGTAGATGAATGCAGTTATATGAAGGCTAGGGTTTCTAAATAGTCTTTAATATGAGGTTGAGATTGATAGAGCAAGTTCTTTGTAAATTAGTAATGTTTAGAGTGAATTGGTTATTTCAGTTAAGAGTGAAATGTTGACACGTTGAATTACAGACACAGTTTTCATGTTAACAATTGGCAGTCATAAACTTGTAATCAATCTTATTGTATACGTAAATTTAGGGTTTCAGATTGTATCTTGTGGGAATGGGTGTCTGGTATGTCCTGTTAGGGATTAGTACTGTATTGGTATAACTTTCACGGACACAGGATTCTGGTAGAAATAGGATCTCCTTGCCTGCTAGGGTTCATGGTTTTCTGAAGAGGCGAGAATTTTAGTATTTATTTATAAATGTAATGATTAATTGATTCATATGAACAAATGAGATTTGGATTGATACCAGAAGTTCATTCTGTTATGGTATTGGTAGGTTGATGCGACAGTGCTACAATATCAAAATCAGAAACTTGTCCAGCAATTAGATGTCCAGAAGCAAGAGTTGCATGATCTGGAAGATAAAATTAAGGAATTAAAACAGGGTCAAACTTCTTATGATGACTTCTTGATTACTATCAATCAACTATGGAATCAGGTAGCTTATTTAATATACTCACTTCCTTATTTTATAGTTTCTTTTAGTGATTATAATTTGAACACCTTCTTTATAGTTGGACGATGACTTAATTCTACTTGGAGCACGGGCCGGGGCAGGCCAAAGTGCCTTGGAAGCATTGCAACGTGCAGATTCTTCCCGAGGTGTGTAATGATTTGATCTTATTTGACAACCAGTCAATGTTTTAAATATCGGTTATACCGGTATTACCGTTTTCGGATGGAAATCCGGTACGAAACACTTCGGTAAATATGGGAAAGGGTGTCGATTTTGTACCGCATGTAAAATCCGCTATACCGGTTTGAACCACTATACTGGTATCGGCATAGGTTAGTTTTTGGGTTATTTTTAGATTATTTTTTTATTAAGGAAAAACTTTTAAAAATTAAAAACTTTATATTATCTTTTGGATTATTTTTTAATTATTGATTAACTTTTTTATAGTATTTTAGTATGTAATTATGTACTTTTAGATTATTTTTTGTTTTAATGTTGTAATTTATGAAATTATATAGCTAATTAATCAACCCGGTTTAACCGCTCTGTACAACGCGGTTCAACCGGTTGAACAATTTTTTTAGCTAAATCCGGTATAATTAAAAAATATGTTTTTAAAACATTGCAACCAGTTATCCAACGATAAAGCTCACATAATCAATCTTACATATACAGGTTCAGTCCCGCCGGGTCCCGCAGAGGAAATATTTCTTTGCAGACTCTTTCAGACGGATTCCATTGGAACAAATGGAAGTGAAGAACTAGTTGTCTATATTAAAGAATCACTTTCGTTGAGGCATTCATCTACTTTGGAATTAATGAAATTAATAGAAAATACTATACAAATTCTGATGGCTAAAATTTCAAGCATTGATCAATCTTTGCAAGAAAATTTGTCTGCTGAAGGTCAGTATTCATCTTAATTTGAAGTCAATATATTTTACTAATGCATTATCGCGAGTGCCTACTGCCCTACTGAAGTCTAATGATCTACTTTGGTATGTCTCAGATGCAATTATTCAATCAAATAAGATTGACGAATTGATGAAAGAGGAAGCTGATCATTTACGCATGGTTATTGAAACTCTTCAAGTTAAGCATAAAGAATATGCTGATATGATTCAGAGTTATAGTCATACCCATTCTGTGGATCAGTCTGAGATTAAAAAAATTGCAGGTTTTATGCATTTTCATCAGCTTCCCCTCCCTAAAGAACATAGCATTACTTGATTTTTTATTTTATTTTGTATGTTCATGCTTGTAAGGTGAGCTGGAGGACAGCATGGCAGAACTTGAAGAAAGTAGAAGAAAACTTGTAAACTTAAAGATGCAAAAGGATAGACCTTCTGTTGTGCAAACTCCAGTTCCATGTAATATCAATGGAAGTATTTCACCTGAAAATACTGTAGACAAAACTATGAGATCACGCGATTTAAAGGACTCCATAGAGGAAGCAAAGGTTTATATTTTTTACCTTCTTATCTTTTCTTTCTCCGTGCCTGCACACAAAGAATTAAACCTTTTATTTAATGTAGATACTAGCATCTGATCGCCTTTCTGAGCTTGAAGAGGCAAGTGAGGACAATTTGAGCTTATCAAAACAGTTGCACGATCTTGAGGTGACTTGTGCTTTTACGTTTTCTTTTGTATGTTGACTGTTTTGACATTTTGTTTGCTCTACTAATACGCTGTATTTGAGCAGAACGAACTGAAGGATTGCAAATATATTTACACGTCTCGCCCTTACACTTTACTGCATGATCAACTTCCGTATTGGGAATCTGAAGTTGACCGGTTTAGGGGGCTTGTAGATTCCTTGCAAGCTGAGCGGTCATTGGTTACACGAAAAGAAAAAGAACTCAGCATAAAAACTGAATCAATAAACACATTAAGAAATCCAATGGATACCGTTGATTCTACTGTTGAGAAATTGGAGGAACAGCTTCAGCAATGCATTAATGAGAATAACGAGCTGGAAATGAAAATGGAAGAAGCTGTACAAGATTCAGGTGAAGTTGGGTATAATTATTGCGATTATTATATTCTCTTATCTTATGTTGTTTTAATAAAAGTTAATTATTACAGAGAGGAAAGACATTAAAGCTGAGTTTCAAGTCATGGCCTCTGCTTTATCAAAAGAAATTGGAATGATGACATCGCAATTAAATCGATGGAAACAAACAGGATGTGAAGCTGTTTCCTTACGGGAAGAGGCCCAGTCACTTAAATCCTTGGTGGACAAAAAGGTGCAACTTTGTAATATTTTATTTATTTGATGTTTTGGTTATTTTATTCCGATAATTGTTTTTGATATATATTTTTTTTAACTATTTATAGACTATCGAACATAAGGACCTGGCGGATAAATGTTCTAAGCAGAGTGCGGAGATCAAGTCTTTACAGGCCCATGTAAGTTCTGGTTTGAATGTTATACTTAATAAGATGTTTTTATTTAATTAATTTAAATTTGTTAAAACTGATGCAGATTGAGAGGTTGCAGAGGGACATATTAGAAACACAAATATTTTTGGATATGATTGGACAAAGGATATATGATAATAGGGATATGATAGAAATTAAAGAATCTGAACAGAGAGCTCATTCCCAAGCAGAGGTTTTAAAGAACGCTTTTGATGAACACGGTTTAGAATTAAGGATTAAAGCTGCCAAAGAAACTGAGATTGCTTGCCAACAAAGATTATCTGATGCTGAATCTGAAATTGCTGATTTAAGTGCTAAATTGGATGACTCTGAAAGGTTTGACTTCTATACGGTCAAAACATATTAATATATAACAACACATTATGTAACTTTTATAAGTGGTTTATGAGAATATTTTGGTTCATGTATAGGGAAGTTTTGGAACTCGCGGAGGCTATAAAAATTAAAGATGGAGAAGCGGAGTCTTATATTTCTGAAATTGAGGTGTTTTACTAGTTCTATATGGTAAGTTTAATTCACTATTTTTTAATATATAATGTTACATTTTTTTCATTGTTTCAGACTATTGGTCAAGCTTATGAAGATATGCAGACACAAAACCAGCACTTGCTGCAGCAGGTGATGGAGAGGGATGACTACAATATCAAGGTATAGAAAAGGCTAAGCTAAAAAACATGTCAAATAGATTAAAAGTGCAAAACATAGTCATGCCATATTTATTTATATCCTCCAAATTTGTTATTACTTTATTATATTTATAGAAAATTGGATATTGGGATAATCATTTTTACGAGTGACATATTTTTGCCTCTTTGTTTTACAGAGAGTTGAGAAATTGTTACAGATTTGGTCCCGGTCTATGACACTGTAGCATCTAGTTGTCTAAGTAGTTAATGTGGTAAAAAATCAAATATCGGTCAAGGACCGATATTTGAGATGTAGTTTATCGCGGTGAGATATCATGGGATATCGGTAATTTTTATATCATGCAGAATTTATATATATAGTAATATAACACTTAGCAATTCAATATACTCTCCTACCATTGACAAATTAACCTTTTGCAGCTTTCAAAACACTAACAATTGTAGCAAGTGGGAACTTATTAAGACTTAAAACACTAAAATTTAACACTAACATTTAACAATTAAGACTAAAAAACACTAATAGCAACAATAAGAAGGAAGACAAATGGAAGAACTAAGAAGAAAGGTACTGATATCGGGAATATCGGTGATATATCGGTCAATATTGCAGATAATGTCTGTACTGATATTCGGAGGGATATTTTGTACCAAATAACCGATATATCGGCCGAGTTATCTTTATAGCCACTTGTTAATCCCCATCATGGCATCATGTGTGAGTCGTGACAGGGGTTTAACAGTCAAGGGTGACAGCGTCAAAGCTAGGGACGGAATCCGTAACGGTACAGCGAAAGCAGGGACTTTTATTGGAAGTTGGGAGCGATTTTTGTAACTTTTTTGCAATCAACACCGATGAAAATATGATTTACCTTCTACTTAGATAATGGTGAATTCAATCGTATCTAATGTATGGATTATTTACAACTTCTTGCTACAGGTGGTTTCCGAGAGTGTGAAGATGAAACAATCACACACGTCTCTACTTTCTGAAAAGCAAACCCTAGAGAAACAGCTTCAACAAGTCAACTCAAAAGTTGACTCACTAAAATCACGTATTGCACATTACGAAGAGCAGGTATAGTTTCTTTTTTCTTATAAGCTGTTTGGCTGTTTGGTTAACTGGTAGCGAGTAGTTAATCCTTTTCTAAACTAACACGTAATCTTGTAGATGAATTCTTGCATTTCACATGCTTTGAGGTCAACTGAAGATGATAGACACATTGCAATTCACCTGGAAAACATCAAGTGGGAATTATCTAATGCTGATAAGGAATTAAAGTGTCTTAAGTCATTGCTTTCTTCATCTGAGAAGGAATATGATCAAATCCATAGAAAAACGGAGGAAATTCAGGAGGAGTTGGACAATGAAAGGTATTTAAAAAAAAAAAAACTTGTTACATGAGCAAGAGTATTTTCTGTCCACTAAAAGATACAAACTTGCAGTTTTCTTTTTCTTTGTTTTTAATGGCTTATGGTTAGTTATCTTCTTATCTGCGGGTGATATATTTATATGCAGTTTGAGGGTTACTTGTCTAATGGCAAACACTCAAGAAAACTCCTTATCTGATTGTTGTGTTTTGTTATAGCAGAAAACAGATCCAAATACTCTCATGAATTGTGTTATGTTACAACTTATTATCTGCTTCTGCTTATTTCAGAAAACATAGTTGGCTCTAGTTAGCAATCTCAAACACCTTAGTAAATGACACAGTGCCACACATTAAAGCTGCTTGTTTCAGAGAGCATAGTTGGCTGTAATTAGCAAATCTCAAACACCTTGGAAAATACTATATTTTCAAAATAGAAATTTAGGAATGCTGGTTACTTTTCTTTGTAGTCCTTGTGATAGCATTAGGCCAAAGGGCAACTTGGTAATTAAGGAAACTTTGTTGTTGAACGCAGAATGGACAGAAAGAAGCTTGATGAGGAGCTTGTAGAACTAAACATGAAAATTACAGAATTGACATTAGGAAGTGGGGAAGCTGCCATTCAGAAACTTGAGGATGAAATCAAGGATTGCAAGTCTATTCTTAAATGTGGTGTTTGCTTTGATCGCCCAAAGGAGGTATGCATGCAAACTCTGCATAACAGCATTGTATTTCTTGTTTATATAATTCTATAACACTGATACTTATAGAATTTATCGCGTCAGGTGGTGATTGTGAAATGTTATCATCTATTTTGCAATCCATGCATACAGAGGAATTTAGAAATTCGTCACAGGAAATGTCCTGGTTGTGGAATGGCATTTGGGCAAAACGATGTCCGGTTTGTGAAGATATAATTAGTTAGGTTAGAATATAATTTTTAGAAGAATGTTTCACCCTGTTTCTTTTAGCCAGACCGGCACATGCTCGATAGGATAAAGATGATTATGTAATTAGTTGGGTTACTCGGTTGCATGGACCTGCTTTGAGAAAGAAACAATATCTTGTGCAGCTACTTGTATTCTGTTTTATTGAAAGTTATTTTCTAAAAGCGTTTATTAAACAAACATGTAAACTACTAAACTATTATGCTTCTAGCTTCGATACAAGTCTCACATGTTACAGGTTTACATAAAAGATCCATCGCAAAACAAGGTGCGCCTACTACAAATGTTTACCATCATTTCACTCCTCCAGATGCCATCAAGTCATCATACTCGGGATTACTATCTTGTTTTCTTAAATTTTGTAGGTTAACAGGCTTAAGTGCTACAGCAGCAGGTGAAAACGGATTATACGACTATAGAGTTGCAGACGGGTTAGAACCAGGCCTGCCCGTAGAATATGGGACATTGCCACGGAACTGCTGATTCAAAGGAGTCTATAAGTTATTGGGTTGATATTCTTGGTGATTTTGCTGAATTGGTCTAACGTTCCCGGCCCTGGGTGCGAATGGATCAAACTACCTAGGATCAAACTGACATGTTTTGAGCGGTTGCTGTGGACCTTGCCCAGGTAACATTGGTTGTTGATCTGGACCGTGATGTTGACCCATTTGATGACTATCCTGTGGCATATGAAAACCTTGCATGACAAGTGGTGCAAGGTGGTTCATTCCTGGCCGTGGTGACGCTGCTTCAGGATTCTGGATTTTTGGGGAAGTATAAAATGATAGGACTGTGTTTGTGAACGGTTCGGTTTCGAAGGTGAAATCTTTATAGCTGGGCTGCTGCCTGCTGCAGTCTTGGACTTGGTGTGATTACGGACGGGGACCTTATAGTTGGAGGTGGTCTTGATGTGGGTGTAGTTGGTGAGGGAAACCATGAACTCATGAAGTAGGTCTCGGGTTAGCTGGACCATTCCGAAACGCAACTGGTGCAGTTGGTTATGATGCTCGAGGATGAACAGCTGGTTGTGATATAAGGTGGAGGAGCCCCTTGAGGAATCATGGACCCTGGTCTCACATTCTGTTTTCGTCCGGTTGGAGGAAAACTAGGCTGACGTGGCAAGATCTGCAATGCTGGTAAAGAAAAATTCATAGGTGGATTGGACTAACCCATATGTCATATATCATAAATGGCATCTGAACCATGCGGGCTTGCTGAACCGAACTAAGTGGTCCAGACTCCGGACACAACATGCTGTGGGCTAAACGACGGCAACCTTGCCCCATAATTTGAAGGGGTCGGAAAGGGCAGTACAATGAACCATTGATTTGGGTATGGCTTGAACCGAGATAAAGGTGGTGCTAGCCTAGACCCTGTATTTACAACCACAGGTGACTCTTGGCAGAGACTAACCGAATTTGAATTATGTTAATAAACTGGATCATTTGTGGAAACAGCTACACTGTTTGTCTAAAAGAAAATCTAATTATAATCTAAGCATGACTTACATTTTAAAACATATGACAGCACATTATAAACTTGCTAAAACTGGGGTGACAAGTAGAGATGGACAAACCGTTTTTTTTTTTTTTGCCAAACCGGTCCGGGTTATAAACCGGATCGGTTTTTTTTTTTGAAGATGGTAAAACCGGTTTTTGGCCAAACTGGTCCGGTTTTGAAACCGGTTTTTAGCACACAACACCACCATCGATCGGCATCGATTTGGACCGGGTTTAAAACCGGTTTTTTTTCCAAACCGGTCATCCAAGATTCAAAATACATTACGTAAACCGGGTTTTTTTTTTCTAAATACCGGTTTTTACCCCAAACCGGTTCTTCTTTCAAACCGGTTTTCAAACCGAATCGCTCCTAGAATTGACAAACCGCTCCAAAATCGATGTATAGGGTCGGGTTCGGACCGGTTTGACCAAAAACCGGTTTTTGCCAAACCGGTTTTCCGGTTTTTTTTTTTTTTTTTTTTTTTTTTTCGAATCGGGCTTAAAAACCAGTTTTTTTGTACACCTCTAGTGACAAGTGCCTCAATCAGTGAAACTGCAGCATCATCTCGCGTAAGTTATTGGAAGATTTTTGAGCTGCTGGTAAATCATGATCATCTCTGAATTGTACCATAGATACCTGGATATGGGAGTGCATGTAGATCATTCATAGAGATAACACTGGCAAATGTTCCTTATAAAATGTGTGACAACGTTTCCATAAATCGAGAAAGATGAGTCAAGGGCTACAAACTCCTCTAAATCAAGAAAGATAATTCTAGCTATGTGACAAAATGTGTCCATAATAACAAAATGTTTCAAACTGTGTTTATAATAGCGCGCCAAAGACGTGAGGCGCTAGATGGCTAGAAGTAGTGGCAGCACTTCAAAGGGGGTGAAGTGTCTTGCATACGTGACACTCTCAACTAGCACCTAGCGCCTTGGCTTTTAGGACCTTACTGTGCCATGCACTGGCGAAGGTTTGTAGGGGCGGGGAGGGGCGGCCGACCCCCCCAGATTTTTGCGCAGAAGTTCCGATTATATAGTATTCGTATAGAAAATTTTGAAAATATAGGGTTTCGACCCCCCGAAACTGGTTTTCGACCCCCCGAAACCAGTGACTTCCGACCCCCCGAACCTTCGGGTCAAGCTTCGCCACAGGTGCCATGTGCCCTAAACGGAAGTATAACCGAACGTAAGTGTAACCACTATCCTTACAGAACTATGTGTTTCTTTTTTCTTAAACATCCAATACTGAAACATTGTGATACCAACGATAAAATTTAAGTCCGTCGCAAAGCACGCTTCTCATATCGCAAAAAAAAAAAAAAAAAAAAAAAATACAATGTTTCTTGATATAAAGGTTTAATCAAACCACCTCTTCACCAAAGACCAAAATTGTTGCAAATCCCCATGTACCTTGCCAACCAACAAGATCACTTAAACCGCAGTTTGTACGCTGAGCATGTGACCAATAGATTATTATATAAAACCAGTGAAAGCAAGATTCAAACGAACCACTATTAAAAAAGGAACCTTGTGCTTATCATTATTATATATACTAGTATTATGAAGTGTCGGCTGACACTTCATAAAAGCCACCTCTCAACTTTCAGTTAATTGCAAGTTTAGTCTCTCTACTTTTCACTGCCACCCCCTCATGTTTCAGTTTATTGCAACTTCAGTCCCCCTACATTTGTTTTGTTTTATTATCGGTTTCACCGGCCAAATGTTTGTTTCACGGTTCAATCCGTTGCGCGCCGCCGCAACGCGCGGCAGGTAAAATTGCTAGTTTTAAACAACAACTGAAGTATGAATGTTGGATGAAGTACAAGAACCTGAAGTCACATCACCCCAAGAGAATAGTGTAAAAAGATAAAATTTAACCTACATCTAGATGACAACTTGTTAAACTAAAATTCAAACGACCTCTTGAAATGAAGAAGCTGTCGTTTAGAAGAATAGAATTAGGCTTAGGTGGCTCAATGAGGTGGTGGTATTATGACGAAAAGACATGTGAAGTTGTGATCAGTGGCGAAGTTTGACCCGAAGGTTCGGGGGGTCGGAAGTCACTAGTTTCGGGGGGTTGAAAACCAGTCTCGGGGGGTCGAAACCCTATATTTCCAAAATTTTCTATACGAATACTATATAATCGGCACTTCTACGCGAAAATTCGGGGGGGGGGGGGGGGGGGGGCGGCCGCCCCCGCCGGCCCCAACTAAGCTTCGCCAGTGGTTGTGATCGCGTGGGAAGATGAAAACCGGACTATACGGATCTCTAATCTGATGTGGTTGGTGAACTTATCTGAGAAAGACATTGAGAAACTATACAAGATGCCAATATATTGTGTAACCATAGACATGGAACAAGCATGTACATTCTAGCGTGTGATCAAAGTTTGCTTTGCATTCAAGATTCATACCGAAAACAACTAGAGGACGACTTGGAAGTAATGACACAAATCTTCGGCTATATCCAAGGGGGAGTATGTAGATGCAAGAATTTCTTTTGGGTCATATTTTAATCAAATCCTTGGTAATTTGTGTTTAATCAATCATGTTTTTCATGTTTATATTATAGATCTGATTGCCGGTTATTAGGGGGTGCGTGGAGGACTCCCGGCCCGGGCCCAATTTCTAGAGGGGCACAATAAGTATGGTTGGACTGTGTTCACTAAAAATATTTTCGATTTGTGTGACTCTTAAGAACCTGCAAGTGATGTTAAAGAGGTGTGAAGAAGATGAAGGGTAGTTAAGTAAAATCCAATAAAAAAGTCTAAATAGTTGGTCAATGTCATTTTCTCGATGCTACACAACTTCTTTTCAGATGATTTAATTTAGTTTTAAAATATAGTACAAACTGCAGTAGACAATAATTTAGTTTTCAAATGCTTTTACCAGATGTTTCACATTTTTATTAATTTTCATTTTGTTAATTTACTTGATTTGTGCCCCGTCAAAAAACAATCTGCATTCGTTAATGTATATGGGTGGGTTAAATGAGAGAACCTTAAAAGAGTGAGGAAAATTTGTTAGTTTGTAATAGGCCCATTATAACTCCAAAATCTAAAACTCAAGCCTATTAGGCTATTAGCACACTTAGGTAACTTAACTATTAGTCCATTAGCCAATACTTATGAAACCTTAGCCAAGTTAAGTTAAAAAAAACTTTGCGGATTAGCGATGATAGCTATCGAAAATGTATTGTGGAAAAAAAACTGTGAAGAATTGATTCATCAGGGCACATAATTGGTGGCTCGGCCCAGACACATGAATTCTCAGGGGTGGCCCTGCTGATTGTTAATGATCGTTGGGTGTGTATTGGATTCCGCATAAAACAAACACTAGATTCACACATACAAGGTAGAAATTGAGGTCCACAAAGGTTGTGTTGATGCTTTCTTCGCAAGTATGTTTGTTGATGGGGTTGTGTCCAATCTGCTCACGCCAAGCATCCTAATTCAATGTATTACACATTAGCGGCTTTACTTTATAATCCGCATCAACTATCATATACTTTACTATATGGTGAGGACTAGGGTTGCAAACGAACCAAACGAACACGAACAAGGCCTTGTTCGTGTTTGTTTGTTAAGAAAATTATGTGTTCACGAATAGTTCATGAACACTTACCGAATGAGACTTCTTGTTCGTGTTTGTTTGTTAAGAAAACACTCATGTTCGTGTTCGTTTGTTAATTTTGTTCGTGAACGCACACGAACATTAATGAACACAGAGAAGTGTTCATGAACGGAAGCAAACACAAACGAACATAAATTAACTTTTGAATAACATCAAATTCACATACATTAAGACATTAGTTAGATCCACCCAAAATATAACCTAATTGTCCAAACATACTTAGTACTGGAGAAGGGCGTTGGAGGTGGATGACAGAGGGCGTTGGAGATGGAAGGCATCAACGCTGGAACATGGAAACATAAAATGAACTTGATAACAAATAGTAGGTTTATTGATCTCATATAATCATATATTTACCTCATATATATTATTTATTAGGTAAAATAAAAAATAAAAAAATAAAAGAATATATAAAAAGTATAATAATTAAAAACCTTAATAAACTATCAAACAACAACGAACATGTTACCGAACGTTCACAAACATAAACGAACGGAAGCGGCCTCTGTTAATGTTCGTTCGTTTAACTAAACGAGGGGAATTTTTTGTTCGTGTTCGTTCATTTATTAAATGAACACAAACGAACTTCCCGCCAAACGGTTCATGAACTGTTCACTAAAAGTTTAGTTCATTTATGGCCCTAGTAAGGACTTCTTCCAAAAACGGATTCTTCAACATCTTAATTAAGTTGACTTGCTTCCGTTGATTTCAATACCCATATAAACCTTTCCAGCATGCGAGATTTTTAACACTCTTTTTTCCATCAACGATTGCCAATGCCAAAGCTCTAAGTCAAGAAATCAAGCCAAAAAAAAAAAAAAAAAAAAAAAAAAAAAAAACATATAACTAGTATTTGTATTACAAATATTTTAAATAAAAGCCACTCTTTGTTTAATTATACAAAGCTAGCTAGCTACCTTTAGATTATTGAAACACCTAAATATGAATGAAAATTAAAAATCATGTTGTATAGTAGGTGCACATTATCTCGTTGGGCACATTTAAGTGAAGCAGCACCACAATAAATAAGAGCCACACAATGTTAGGTCCCCATAATATGTGTCTCCTTCCCCCATCACTTGATGTTGAATTCCCTTTCATTGCATCCCCTTGAAAACAATATTAATATTATCATCATTAATAGAGGACAAAAGAAAATAGACAATTCGGATGTGTTAATTTCTTTTTTGAATATCTTCAATATTCTTCATAAATGTTGTGAGTTGCGTGTTATGTTGTTATAAGTTTTTTTTTTTTTTTTTATCGGCTAAGGGCATCACCTCGGTACCCCCGTTTCGAATCCTCTTTCTGCATCGTCCCTGAGGGCATAAGCCCTTTCAACGTCAAGGGGTGTATTTTTGCTGGCCCTAGGATTCAAACCGTGTACCTCTCCCGGACGGGAACTTCCCTAAGGAGTAAACCCTCCCACATCTCCCCAACTAAGCTGGGGTCATTGGCCGATAGTTTGATTGAAATGTAAAATACATAGATTTTAACTAAAGGGCTTGTAGCTTGTAGAATGTTAGTACCAAAGAGTGTAGTAAAGTATCACCCCATAAGTGTTGAGACTTCTAGTCGTTAGATTTAGGGAGTGTGTAAGTTTACCATTCTAAAAAATATAAAACTTAAATTTAGTATAAAAAAGGTAAAATTGAACAATGGTTAAAAGTAGCTTTACACCGTATTTAAAACGCGACAACGTCCTAAATCACTTCAATTTTTTTTATTTCCTGTATAATACTTCGTTTTTAAGGAAATTTTATACAAATTTTAGACAAGTATAAAGTTTTAGTGACCCAATTCAACCGGCCCATTATTGTACATAGTGGAAAAGATTATTTTTCATATATGATTATTTTTCATAGAGGGCAATCAAGGGACTTAGCCATTTAAGGGGGTGATCGAGATTTTTGTCTATAAAAATAACACTGTTTTTACGGGGTCGGGTGCCCCTTTCCTTCACATGTGGGTACGCCCTTGTCTATACAAATATACTTGTTACTCAACCCGGTTTTGCCACCTCTATAAAGGAAAAGATTATGTTACCTGTAGGTGGAGCTATAGTGGTGGTGGTAGTGTTCTTGATGAGTTTTGCATAGTCCTCAAATACTTTAGCTTCTGGTGAGCCTTTTTGCAAGTGTAAAAGACCTGAATACAACACATATTTAGTTGGTGCATGACTTTCAAAATCTTTAAAGTTTACCTCTTCAAACATTAGGAGGCTGGTTCCAATCCCTTAGAGCGTACAAATCGATCAAAGGGGTTTGAACCAGCCTCTTGAAGTAAGTACGTCTTACTACTTACCCACACACTGAGATATATTGGCAGGCGTTTGGCAAGAATCGGGTAGACCCAACGCAAGCGTGTCGTTGATCTTGAGATTGAGACTTGGATCGTTGCGATCCTTGACCAAGATGCATAAACACAACATGCTATTGGTCAAAACCTGCTTGAGCCCGGTACAGCAGTCCTTAGGGACTGTTGGTGCTTGACCACCAACATAAGGTAAACAAGGGGCTAACGCTACTAGCTTATCCGTACACTGGTTTTTATCTTGTTCGACGTCTGCTTTTGTAACACAAAAAACAACCATAACCGTCATGGCTAGGCATGGTAAGAGACAGTTTGAACCATGTCTTGAACCCATATTTAGCGATACAATATTGAAGGTAGAAGTTGAATGTAAAATGGCTTTTTATGCCATTATTTTGGGGCTATATATTATAAGTTGATAAAATGATGGCAAACAAACAATACGTACCGCTCATGTAAGATTCATCTATATAAATGAGGTTAGGTAATTGGTAGCCATTTAATGGCTCTTTAAATTTGCGAACATCACCCACCACCGTAATTATTTGTACTACTTAAATTACTATATCTCGCTAGAGTTCCAAATAATATACACATTAGTGTCGGCCACAATGTTTGATAAGACTAGAAGTGATAAAAGCATAACACCAACCAATTCAGTAATAATAATAATAATAATAATAATAATAATAATAATAATAATAATAATAATAATAATAATAATAATAATAATTATTATTATTATTATTATTATTATTATTATTATTACTATTATTATTATTATTTTCTTTTTATGTTTTCGCAACTGCTAAATTTGTGTTGATGTTATGAATCGGGTTCACTGTTTATTAAAATATATATAATAACAATGTTCTCGTTATTTATAAGAAATATCATAGTACGATACCGGATAAAAAAACTAAAGAAAATGAACGTAAAGAATAAAATCACATGTACCAATCTCGCTTGAAGCCGATGTCATTGGAGAACTTCAAACGCACCATCTTGTACGAAACTCCGTTGCAAGAATAAATATAAAATTGTCATTCACGGAAGCCATAAATATTATTTTTCTAAAGAAAAACCTTTTATATATTTATATACTTACAATTTGCTACTTACGAATTTGAACCATGAACCATCACCATGAGGAAACAACAATAACAACCGTACCCAGTAAATCCCACAAATAGCAAGCTACTGTTAGGGTTTGGGGAGGGTGGGATGTAGGCAAACCTTACCTCTATCCATAGGGACAGAGAGGCTGCTTCCAAAGAGACCCCCGACTCCAATACAAATAGAAGACGGCACGATAACAAACTATATAGCAAGAAACTACTAGTACACAAGACAAACAAAGAAAGTTGAGGAAAGTAAATAATATAAGTACTTTGACATTATACAAGAAACGACACGCCTACATTCGAATATGCAATCATAAGTCAGTTCAACATAAAGTGGGAGAAGTACGCAATAAAACAAAACTAAAGACCCCCTAGGAAACAACTAACGAACATATCATGGGGATGGGTGACCTTAAATATTAAAAATATCGTAACGGTAGCTAAGACCATAGGGAGTGGAAGCGTGGAAGAGGGATGGCAAGCCCTAAAACGATTAGCTGCTTAGATAATGATAAATAAATTGGCTAGGTATGTGCTTGAGCGAATCTATAAAATATTAACATCAACCAATGTTGAGAGAAACAAACTATACATTTGAGACGGGTTTGGGGTCGGGTAAGGGTGCGGGTATGAGATTAGTTTTTATGTTTTTCGCGGGTTCGGGACGGGTTTGGGATTTGATGATATACCCATTTACCCGATTAGATACCCAATGTAATTTCCTATATATCTTTTAAAATATGTATTCATAATATATCTAATTGTCCATCTAGATTGCCATATTCTTCCAA
The DNA here is from genome assembly GCA_028751855.1 of Ambrosia trifida. Lineage (NCBI taxonomy): Eukaryota > Viridiplantae > Streptophyta > Magnoliopsida > Asterales > Asteraceae > Ambrosia > Ambrosia trifida. The sequence goes on from CM054125.1 coordinate 142,063,385, forward strand.
AAACACCAATTATTTATGTATAATATCTGCTATATATGTCTTTTAGTTTTTTATATGATTTAACTATTTTATATTTGTACATTGTAATCATTTACATACATATTTGATAATGCTAAATGTATTGGTTAGTAGTCAAGCAATAGATATCCGACAGGTTTTTAGTCAGATATACCCAATGAATAAGTTTTTAAAATTAACGGGTTTACCCGAACCCCGTGGGTATACCCGATACCCGACGGGTAATTACACGATACAAACCCGACGGGTTTTGGGACGAGTTTGGGACAAGCATACCTAATCGGCTATGGGGTTGGGATTACATAAACTCGTCCCAAACCAGACCCATTGTCATCCCTAGGTGGTTCAACTTGTTGTACCGTACAATTCAACTGGTTGAACCGGCCGGTTTGAAACGGGTGTATTAAAACGTTGGTGAGAACATGAGAATAAAGACTCTTAGAATTAGAATACGAGTCACCTTCGTGGACTGACCCTGAATCCTAATAGACCAAGTTGGGCTGGACCAATCGAGCCCAAAACAAGAATACTAAAGGAATGCAGACTGTTATAGTGTTATATGATTGTCTGGTCCATTTAACTGTCAAATTTTTAAACAGGCCCAAAATTTTAAAAATACATATATACAATAATACAAAGAGATTGTAACATCCCAAAGACCCAAACTGATAAGAACCCAATTACATGTTCTTTGTTGATTTTAGGTTTAATTAAAAACTTAGATTCTATATAAAGAACAAAAGAAGGTTAACAAAAAGTATTCCAAATCAACTTGGACTCATTCTACCTAACACTTGTTGGCACCATTTTATTTCCAGTCTAACTGGGACTACTTGTCTTATTATTACCATTTAAATTATTTAACATTAGGTGTGTAAATGATGCGCAACGACTTGAGAGTTACTGGGGATCAGATCAGTAAAAAGCTCGAACGAGAAGAGCTCGAGCTTGAAACATGACTCGTTTAGTTATCAAGCCCGAGCTCGAGTTTTTCATACAAAGGCTGTTTAGGTTCGCGAGCCTAAACGAGCCTAAACAAATTTTATATTATTATTATTTTATATATATATAGTATACCTACTATTTAACATTGGCGAGTCGAGCTTGAACCGAGCTTTGTCTCGTTTAAGCTATCAAAGCGAGCTCGAGCCGAGCTTTTAGCTCCTTTTAAATTGTTCTATAACTTTTTCGAGCCGAGTTCAAGCTCAAAGTATTAGGCTCGAGCCCAGTCAGGCTTGAGTCCGGCTCGGCTCGTTTACACCCCTGTTTAACATAAATTTAAAGTTCCATGTGATCAAATACCATCTACTTTAAAGTCACTGGAACCAGGGACGAAGGATAAGAAGGGTCAGGGGTGGCCCTGGCCCCCTGTTTTCTGGCACAGTGGTATAAATTTGCGATTTTCATAGGTAAATTGAGTCCGAGTTGAGTTCGGTCCCCACCGATTTGCCACTACCGATCGAAAAAAATTAAGTCCGGCCCCCACCGATTCCGAAACCAAGCTTCGCCACTAACTGGAACAATTCTCATTAGATGTAATGAAGCCAAAAAGTTGTTCAATTTTCATGTAAAACTTGGAAACTTCAACTCATTAACAAATACCATCACACACTCCTTCACATTCTTTCCCCTTTCCACCCTTTCAAGTTTCATATACTTTATCTATATATAGACACATCTATACACATGTATCATACACACACATTCTTTCTATCTAAAGATAAGAAGCAGTAATGGAGAAGGGTAATGCAAGCTTGAAGATTGGCGAAAAGATGACGAAAAGGATCCCACGGCGATTTGAAATGACAGAAGACAAAAGCGACATCGATAAAAAAGCAGATGATTTCATCAAGAATTTCAGGAACCAGCTTAAGATTCAGCGTGCAGAATCGCTTAAACGTTTCCACGAGATGTTAAACAGGGGTACTTGAATCTTAGTACAAGATTACAACAACAATTGCTGTTACATTTGAATTAATAAGTGCTGCACAGTTACAGCATAAAAGATTCATTGTTTCATTCATATTTTCTAGATACCTGTAACCCATCATATGCATGCATGAATCTATATCTATTTCCATCTTTAATGTACCAACTAACAAAGATTGAATTTTACCAGTTCTGTTTGATGTTATACCATGTCATCAATGACCCGTATACGAGTATACGAAAAGTAACACAGATTGTAGCACATACCTCTGCAAGAAAAACAGATTGAAAACAACATTAACCATCAAAAGGTATCATCACACAAATATGTTTAACTAGTGTTTTAGTTACCCGCGCTTCGCTGCAGGGGCGCTCGTGTGGTTATAGGTTTGGTGGGCATTAAAAATAACATTAATAGCGATAATATTAGGTAACTATTATTTGTTCAAATTATTCTAAAATAATTGTCGCTAATTATTCCACCAATTGGCAGTAGTGTCGTACTCGTACCGCTGTCTAGCAACTTTCTTCGATTAGGCGGCCAATAATTTTCACTATTAAAGTGTCATTTAAAGTGGAAGAATAAAAGCCTTTGTATAATTGTATTATCCGGATACATAATTAAGTAATCTGAATAAATTACATATTTAATGCAAAATGTACAAAATAACTGTATCAATATAGTGGATATTCATTGCACAATTAATGAGGAAAGGCGGCGGCGTGAAAGATTAACAAAATAAACAAAATATTGTGCTCTAGTGCATCTTAGCAGACAGCCTCCCTCTTGGTCGGTTCACAATAGCTAAAAGACACTGTAGAAGTGTCTTTGTTTTAATAGATACTATAATTATATTATAATTATTATGTACGCTTATTATTATAAAACTTATCACTTACATACTTAATAGAAAATAAGGAGCAACGTAAGATAAAACACGATTTCAATGTGATGTAACAATATATAAATACAAAAAAAAAAAAAAAAAAAAAAAATCAAGACTACATAAATAAAACATAGATGACACAATGGTGGTAGTTTGGTAACAAAACATGTCAAATGAGTAAATATTTTATATAGATTAAAACTGGTCAATTCAGGTCAGGTCAATGGGTGAGCAACTTATAAACACCTTTACCTTTGTTGTCTAGAGTTATATACATATTTAATTTAATGTGCTAATTGTTAAATGTGATTGAAAAATAACACATTGTTAAAATGACAATTCACAAGTATTATAATAGAAGGTTTCACATCTTTACATATTATATTTTCAGTCCAAGTTGGCATTACTTGTCTTGATCCCATATAAATGATGTGTGTATATATTTAAAATATACATGTGGCCAAATGCCAATTAGTTTAATGTTAATGGAGCAATTATCATTAGATGTGCTCCAATGAAGCCAAAAAGTTGTTCAGTAGTGCAGCAACCTACCTTGTACTCATTCATATGTATGCATCTATAACCCCCCCCCCCCCCCCCCCCCCCCCCACACACACACACACACACATTTCTTTTCCTCTAAAGATAAGAAACAGTAATGGAGAAGGATAATGGAAGCTCAAGAAAGGCTCAACCGAAGAACGCTGAAAAGATTATAAAAAGGATCCCACCGCGATTTGAAATGATAGATGAGAGAAGCGACATTGATAAAAAAGCGGATGACTTCATCAAGAATTTCAGGAATCAGCTTAAGATTCAACGTGCAGAATCGCTTAAGCGTTTTCAGGAGATGTTAAACAGGAGTTCTTGAATCTAAATTATTGGCTTCATTGTTTCCTTGAATCTTTTGTAACCCACATGTATGCATAAATCTTTTCAATGTTTAATGTCCTAAAAATAACAAAGACTGGATTTTTACCAGTTCGGTTTAATGTTATGCCATGTCATTAGTCACACCCCTATACGAGCTTCATATAAACGTCAAGTTGAGTTAAAAAAACTAATCAGAAATAAGGAATTATCAAGTTCAAATAAAGCCAATCCAAATATTCACTGGATTAAATAAACAATACCCAAATATTAATTATTGTCAAAAAAAAAAAAAAATTGTTGATTTCTTGATATGTTCATGGAGTCTGATTAAGCTCCAGTTCCCTTGTGGATCAGAGTACTTGATGTGAGTTGCCATAAAATGTATTTATGTATGCACACTGCAAGAAAAAACACATGCATGTAAAACGCAGCGTAAATAGGTAATTTCAAACTCAGGGTAAAAAAAACAAGGAATATACAGGTAACTTAATCCTAACAAGTTTAATATGTGGAGGTAACCAAATGATGGGCTACTTTGGTAACAACCAGTTCATCAAAAGGGTTAGATATTTCATCATAGGTCAAAACGGGTCGGGTCATGCTAATATGCAAACACTTTTCCTTTGCTGTCTTTAGTTATATGAAGAATTTATGTGCCAATTGTAAGCATTGTTAAATGATAAATCTATTTATAATAAAACTTTTTTTCAAAACTTTCCCACTTGAGCCGTCAAGAGACCACCTTGCCGCCTCTACTAAAATGACAAATTTAATCAGGCGAAAAAAAAAAAAAAAAAAAAAAAAAAAAAAAAACTTATTTTAAATCCAAGTAAAAAGAAACAAACCTTGACATTAGAGATATCTGGGGTATCGGGCGTGGCAACAGGATAAAACTTATAAAACCTCATCTGCTCAAATGCAGCAGCACTCCAATGAGTCCTCAACTCCTCTTGATCTTGAATCTGTTTTTCTGTTGCCTACAAGGTGTCACAAATACAAAACCGGAGGGTTAGATGGATTGGATAACAGGTCATTTCTGGTTTGACCCAAATCATTATGTCCAGTAATCTTATCTTTACAAAGCTACCTCACGATTCGCTCTCCTTCCTTCTTGAACCTTTTCTTCGACATATTCCTACATATAACAAGAATATCATTTGATATACAGTACTTTGAAATAATCACATTTAAAAAAAAAAAAAAAAAAAACATAAGCCCTGTGATCTGCAGGCAGTTCAGCAGCTGCAATGAGGTCATTGGTGAATTCCTATTAAAAGATTTCAAAATGTGTCTTCATGGTTGTAAAAAGTTTCTCAAACTAGAGGTGCCAATATGGATGACTGATCAAAAACATGTTTAAAATTTGTAAACTTGCATATTAAATAGATTTGTAGCGACGTTTTACTATCTTGTTCAAAACATATACAAAAAGCAAGAGACTGCCAAATACCTTAGGCTCATCAAGCTCCCAATCAAACTCATGGACAACCTATAGAAATTCAAGCGAAATAAGTAACGTGAGTTAGTTAGTGCTAACCCAAGTCAATAGCAATGGTTAATGTAAAGAGTAACTTACAAGCTGTTCTTCAGTTGGATAAGTTATACCAACAATAGTACTTTGTTCTATCTCATCAACTTTAAAAGGATTATTAAAGTCTGCAAAATGAATTTATGCAAATAAATTATATGTTTATGTTATAGTTTCATTAACACATAACCGCGAAAAATTACATCAAGATAGCGGGCAGGCGGGCAACAAGCAGTGCCGCCACCCCTTTCTGAATGGCAAACCCTAACCTACTAAAAACGAACCCATGCCCTCGCGGAGCCGAGACCCTGCTATGAATAACCCGTTGGACTCTAGTCAGGAAACAGATGGCTTCCGGTGCCAAGGAGCCAAAAGTATTAAATGCCAGGGGTACGAAAACGTGTTGGTTCTTCTCACAAGCTTTAGCATGTTTCTCAACTTTCTTCGCCTCTGCTTTCCTCACTGCTTGCCCTGCTACAAAACCACTGTCCCTCAAACCAACCAAGGGAGATACACCTGTAAGGTCGACACAAGCGTGTTTCCCCCCGGCCCACCCAAACACAAGCAGGTCTGCTGGACGTAGGGTGGATCTCCCTTCGGCGGGGTCCGAGAAGAAATTCACAGGAGCCTCCTTTTTGGCTGAGATCCCAGCCCTTCTTAAAATGTCCCAAAGAACGTCCCGGACCCAGTCATGCCTATATTTGAAACCAGGCAACTCCTTACAGTAAACCGCGTGTTCCCCGTATTTGTCCAAGCATGCCTTACGACAAATCGGACAAACTTCATCTTCATGGTACATGGGGATCACCAAACGATATTTGAATTTTATATGTCAATAATAAGATAAGAAATTATGTGACAACTTTTTAAGGATACACCTTAATGAATTCCCTAATTTGCACTTACATGGTAAGCAGTACTCAAGATTCTCGACTTGATCAAGATCCAAAGCGGCCCTGTGTTAGTCATAATCATTTAGTCAAACAACATTAGCTACCAGTTTTTAAGCCAATATAACTGTAAAATGAAACAAAACTTTTCAAGTGAAGGGTGCACTGCATACTCTTGGAGTAGGCTTAATATATAAATTTGAGGATTAAGCCTTTCAACCGAAGAACCCCTGCAAAGTTTGAGACCCATGTCAGTGTAGTAATCGCCAAAAAGATATATGAACAATAATTTGAACCTATCAATTATGATTTCTCCGTATAAAAGAAAATCATTACCGTTCGCTTAGTGGAATATAAGCAACCCAACCCATATTCATGTCCGTCATGTCAACAATTTTTTCAGACGCCATTTTTACAGATGCAATTCCAATCTTATCAGAAGGTGGAAATGGAGATACAATCTGCCAATAGTATAAAAAACATTGATAAGTTATAGTTAATATTAAATCAATCAACATTAGTGCAGTTGCAAGAATGTTCCTTACAATGATTCCTGTAAGTTTTTTACATATGATTGATGTGTTAATATGATTATAAAAACAATTACATTACAATAATGTGCTAAATCTTTGAACAAAAATTTACAAGCTTTAAGGCAATAAAAATACACTTTGAGCAAACTATAAACCATTTGACTTGTTTGACCTGTTGACCCGTTTTCCATTTAGCTGTATTCATATATAACTTGACAAGTTTGAGATCAACCTGAACTCGCGTATAAGCAAAATTTTCAAAATTACAACCTCTACATAACATCAACCATGACAGGATCTTCATTGAAGTTTAAACATTCAGATAAATACATAGCAGTCCAATGCCAAGCCTCAAGATAGATGATTAGGTACTAAGTTAAACATAATCACTTAACTAAACAAGTTTAAAGCAAAAAGAATTAGGTTTATCCTGCTTACCACGACAACCACCGGTATACAGATTATTCTCAAATCTCAATTCACCATTATAAGAGAGCAAATGTGCTGCAAAAAAAAAAAAAAAAAAAAAAAAAAGAGACATAAGTCATGTAGAAGTCAAGAATAAAGAGTAAAACACATGTTATAACCCTTTTAACTTGTTGACTAGGTTGTGCAAGATGTTCAAAAAAAAGTTTCTAGAATACCCATTGACCCGTTAGAGACAAAAACATGACTTGGATTGCCACCATTGTTAAAAATACATTCTCTTAAAAATCTAAGAACATGAAGCTCGGTTCGTTACTTACGCTCTGCTTGACAAAAGAGATAGACTTTCTCCCTGTGTAACACCCCGCCTGCTTTAAATGCATCCTGTTAAAAAAAATAAAAACTTTGTTAGTACTTTTTTTTTTGAATAGTATACTTCATTAAAACACAAAGAACGAAACCTCAAAAAGGAGGCTCGCTCAAAAACCTTACATTATATACATTGGGTTTTTTAACCAACAATCCCACTCTAAAGACTTAAATCTGGATCGATGCTTTAACCAAAAAAACGACATTCGTTTAATTATCGCAACCACCTCTACAATTCTAGGAGAGCCCCCTTGGAAAACCTTCTTATTACGCTCCTTCCAAATCGCCCAACACGAAATCATGACAACCCCCCGAATTATCGTCTTAGCCCACTTGGAGTTCTTATAATCTTTGTGTATCATCAACAAATCGTTCAGATCATTTATATTCACTATACCCATTTTGACCCATTTGAGAATAAGAGACCAAACACCAACAGCGAACCAACATTCCACAAACAAATGGGTCGCAGATTCTTCCACAGCTTCGCACAGAGGGCACCTCTTGTCTGTGATATTTATTGATCTTTTAACCAGGGCCATCCTAGTGGGGATCCGATCTTTCTCTAGACGCCACATGAAAACATTAACTTTAGCTGGAACCCAATTAACCCACTTCATCAACTGTGAGTGCTGCTGCCCGTGTCTGTCTTGAATCAGCCTGCGTTTAACATCAGACACAGCAAAAACCTCGTCCGAATCCAGCCCCCACACCCACCGGTCTTTGTTACATGTAACCGTCAGCTGAGACAAAATAAACTCCAGGTCCTGTCTTTCAGAAATAGCTTCAACAGAGTTTGTAATAAAACTCCCAGGCCTGCTTAGAATTGTTTTGCCAAATCTCACTTCAATCCTGTTACAAAGAGCACTATTTTTATCTTTATCCGACGCATATAAAGCTGGACACCGTTCCATAAGCGGACTTGTACCAAACCATATGTCCTTCCAGAAACGGGCTTGCTCACCACTCCCAATTTTACATCTAAGAAAATACATCAGGCCTTTATCATGAATTTTTAGTTTGACCAGAAACGAAGCCAACGACTTCCAACACCCAGTAATCGCCTTGTTGATAGGAAGAAAAACCCACCTGTGTCTCTTTCCATGGATACTCTCTATAATCTTCCTCCATAACCCATTCTGATCATTTTTAAACCTCCACGCCCATTTAACTAATAAGGCCGTGTTCACGTCCGCAAGTTTAGGAATACCCAACCCACCAAGCTTTTTCGGTCTTACATAGACTTTCACAAACCAAATAAAAAAATAAAAAATAACTAAACACTCACTAATTTTTAGCTTAATGCAAAAGGTATAACTTATGGTAAATTAGTCTTTTACACTTATTACACTTTAATTCTCTTGTTTTTAATCAAATTTTAGATAACTAATTAGTAGTTACATTTTATCCCCTTATAAAAAATAACTACCGCATTTTAAACGCTGATAACATTTTTCGTACATTAATATTTTCTTTAAACCATAAAACGGTCATTTTATTCTCTTTAATTTGAGTATGTTATTGCTATAGTTTTTTTAATTGAAAAAATTATATGCTACGTGAATAACAGTATCTATGGGTTTATTATTGGAGCATCAATGGCATAGCACCATCTGTGACGGTAGGGGTGAGCAAACCTTAACTGTTAACCAAAATTAACAAATTACCGAACTATTTATGCATCATTGCTTTCGTCTTCAGAAGATTTTTGTCTGATACATAACGAAGGAACGCAACAACATAGCCCTTGTCCTAATCATCATTGAACAACTCTACAAAAGTGTCAAACCTTATGACTTTTTGTATGGATTGAAATAGTACATGTCAAAACATGACGTTTGTACAAATTAAAATAAATCTTGCTAGTTGACCTACAAATACTTGCTTTTTAGTCAAATATAGATAATTTTGATTCTAAACATTTACCCTATTTCAATGATAGATCTGTTTTCCTAATATATGAAAATTAACAAGTGTTTTGAATTAAAAGCACACTTTTGAAAAAAAAAAAAAAAAAATTAACTAATTTAACACCTTTAACTTGTTTCCTCCAAAAAAAAAAATTTAACCCAATTTTAAGATCTTAAAACATGACACCAATAATTTATTCATTCATTCATAAACGATACGCAACTCACGACCTAGTGATATGGTATTTGCTCTCACAAAGATTGTAGCGTTTAAACCCTTGCAAGTGTAACGTCAGATGATATTTAGGCGTAAAATAATGTTACTAAAAAAAACCATAGACCGTTTGTAGCGCGAGAGGCTTAGAGGCTTGTCATCCCAACGTTGTCCGGTCATTGCCACGCGATCTTCACTCTCCTCTCCCCCAGTCTCAACTCTCACGCATCGCACTCCTTTCTCTCTCTTTCCGTCTCACATAAAAAGCAAGTACCTGCCACGACGGTCTGTGTCTAAGGACCTCGCAGTCTCCCTCTCGCTTCCACGTCCATGCCGGCTCTCTCACCTCTACATCGACACCTGTGGCCATGACGGGCAACATACCTATTGCATATACGCTCTAACTAACCCGGTTGGGTCGATATAGTGACCTATAAGCATTATTTTGAATCCTAAAGTAAGCCAGGCACATAACATAAAGAAAACACTCCAAATATTAATCATGAGTTGCAAGTTCTAACCAAAATCTATACACAAATCCTATAATATATGAAGAAACCGATGCCTTTGTCGCTGGGATAATCACCGAAACTAGCCAAGTTGACCGCGTTTTTTTTACCAGAATAGTCATTGAATTTCATCCTTTCGCAAAACAAACATTCACGACTCCATCCAATCACTTTCCGCGTAATAAGTTTTGCCAGTTGCAACGGCTAAGACATAGCCCAGAGGCGCCAGCTAACGCTTAGCCCACGCTTTTTTGTCCGCTAAGGCTTAGCCCATGGTTTCTGGGCTGCTAAAATTCAATGACTATTATGGTTGAGTAAACCTGGTCTAACTTAACTAGCTTGATGATTTATCCTTTGTGGCTCATGCTACAAGCACCTGACAGTGCACAATATGACTCTTTTGACCGTTTCTCCCCGATATACTTGACCATAAATTCGTAAACAGCGTTTTTATATGACCTTTACCGGCGATGTTCTCCCAGAGGTGTGGATTGCTCTCGATTTCTAGATCCGGGCTTGCTATGTCAACGAGACTAATACTCATATTGTTCCGAATGATGCACAGTTTCCCGTTAAGATTAACGAGAGCAGCAGCCTCAAGTGCAGGAGAACTCCCAAGATGAACCTTACTATCGATAAACCGTTTCCAAGAGCTCGTATCTTCTTCGTAGACTCGAATCTTACACCCGTCTCGACAGTCTAAAGCATAGAGGTTTCCATTCATAGAAATGCTCGGGTTCCGCCAACCTGCAATCATCCCATCAGTAACCGACGTCCATGTGTTTGTTTCCGGTGTATACGCTTCACTCAAAATCTCCCGGTGATCCCCAACCCCTTTTAAATACCATTTCCCGCTATGCACGACTCCGATAAATGGAACCATTGCATTGCTCATATCCGATATGAAACTCCACCGGCGTCGATGCGGATCATAAACTTCAGCGGACCGTAAAGCCCGGTGGGCTCCTTCACATTCTCCACCCGCCACGTAAAGACAGTTATTTATCACACAAGATCCAAAAGAATGCCGTTTCCTATGCATGTCGTGCGCTTTATGCCATCTGTTTGTTCGTGCGTTGTAGAAAACAGTTCGGCTCATGGATCCTCTAAGGGGATCTTTACCTCCAAACAAATAAAGATTACACCCGCTTAAAACCGCGCACCCGAATCCAAGTGCCTCATTGTACTCCATTGGGATAGGTGGCAACGGCTGCCATATTTGGTAAATCGGGTCAAAAGCATGCCATGAAATTCTTCCATCTCGGTCTTGTTTGAAGACATAAACCCATTCTTCCGCCATACCGAGGGTTCTTCTAAGGGAATAAAAGTAATTGTTTGATAAAATATGGGACCATCGTTTGGAAACGAGCCGGAGTTTGTTATGCTCGGCCCGTGGTACACGGGCTAGGCAAATGATTGCCAGGTCATCAGGAAGCCCAGGAAGGAGGGGTGGCTGGACTCTTCTTTCTTGACGCCTGTTTTTAGACTTGTGTGCATGCGGGTTGATGTCAGGCTGGATGCATATTTTTGACCCAGGAACGAACTTCCGGGCTCCAGCCACTGTTTTTAAGCCTGCGTCGACTTTGCAGTAGCATGATACAGATTCGACCTGCAATCATTTATTCAAGTTAGGGATTATGAGATAGACAATTATCAGGTCGGTTGATTAACTATACAATACAGCACGATACATGAGAGTGTTTGGATGTGTTCTACTGCTTGAACTCGTAACATCACTTTTGATAACGGTACATGTTTGACAGATTCTGATTACTTGAGAAAGATTTATATAAAACAAAAACATATACGCAATTACACACTAATTTACTCTGTTTTCATGGAGAGGAAATAGCGCACACACGAACAATCAGTTCTCGTATATTTATGCTCAACGAACCATTGTTAAAACGAAGCACAAATAAACAGATCCCAAAAGTTTATAAATATCTGCAGACTGGATGTAAAGAAGCTAAACCCTATATATAGGTAAATTATCCACGCGGTGATGTAAAGAAACAAAACCCACAAGCTAAAGTCAACAATTCTAGAGAAAAACAACCATACCCAATAAATCCCACATATAGCAAAGCTATTTGTAGGGTCAGTGGAGGGTAAGATATAGACTTTGGGTTTTAAAAAGCGCGCCTGAGGCACGCCTAGGCACGAGGCGCAACAAGGCGCTGCCTAGGGTGTCTCAGGGATCTGCGCTTACACAATTTGCTGAAAGCACAAGAAAAACGCATTTTTTAACTTTTTTTTTTTGTTTTTTGGCCTTGAGGTGTGCGCCACTTGTACACCATGTGTTTTTATGCATAAAAATGTTGTACCTTGGTTTTTTTGGCTTATACTTATAGGTAAAATCATATAAAAACCTTATTTATAGCTATATTTTGGGTGAATGAAGCTAAAAACCTACGGAATATATATGAGATATATATAAAAATATATATATAATTAGTGCGCGCTTCGGGTACGAAAAGCCCACTGCTTTTGCGCTTCGCGCGTTGCGCTTAGACATCGTCGCTTTTGTGCGCCTAGTCCTTTTTAAAACCAAGCGCAGACCTTACCTCAATCCCATAGGAAAGAGAGAAAAAAACTACAAATCAACATAATTTCAACTGGGTATCATTATATATGTATATTACACACAGATGATGTAAGAAAACAAAACTACAACCTAAAGTCAACAATTCTTAATAAAAACTACTCAAAAATCAACAAATTTTCATCTGGTTGTCATTATATATATGTAAAATGTAAATAACCCACACATGATATAAAGAAACAAAACTCATAACCTAAACTCAACAATTCTTGATAAGAAAAAACTACTCAAATCAACATAATTTCATTCAGGTATCATTGTATATATGCAAATTACCTAGAGATGTAACAAAAGGCAAAGCCCACAAGCTAAAGTCAACAAATTTTAAGAAAAAAACTGCTCATTTCATCAAATTTTCATCTGGGTATCATTACATATATGTAAATTACCCACAAATGATGTAAAAAACAATACCCACAACCTAAAGTCAACATTTTTTTAGAAAAAAAACTACTCAAATCAACATCTTTTTATCCGGGTAGTCGGGTATCGTTGTATATATGCAAATTACCTAGATTTTTTTTATAATATCTCATTCCATAAAAGCGAACATTACATCAAAATAGCGGGCAGATGGGCAACAAGCTGCGCCGCCACCCCTTTCTGTACGGCGAACCCTAGTCTATTGAAAACAAACCATTGCCCCCTCGTAGATAGCACAACCCGCTATGGTCAAAAAATGGATAGCTTCCAGTGCCAGAGACCCAAAGGTATCAAAACCCACAAGCTAAAGTCAACAAATTTTAAGGAAAAAACCGCTCATTTCATCAAATTTTCATCTGGGTATCATTACATATATGTAAATTACCCACAAATGATGTAAAAAACAATACCCACAACCTAAAGTCAACATTTTTGTAGAAAAAAAACTACTCAAATCAACATCTTTTTATCCGGGTAGTCGGGTACCATTATATATATGCAAATTACCTAGTTTCCTTTTTTTTTACACCTAGAAACACAAATATTTCATACCATAAAAGCGAACATTACATCAAAATAGCGGGCAGACGGGCAACAAGTTGCACCGCCATCCCTTTCTGTATGACGAACCCTAGTCTACTGAAAACAAACCATTGCCCCCTCGTAGATAGCACAACCCGCTGGACCCTGGTCAAAAAACGGATAGCTTCCGGTGCCAGACATCCAAAGGTATCAAAACCCACAAGCTAGAGTCAACAAATTTTAAGAAAAAAACTGCTCATTTCATCAAATTTTCATCTGGGTATCATTACATATATGTAAATTACCCACAAATGATGTAAAAAACAATACCCACAACCTAAAGTGGTATTTTTTAGAAAAAAAACTACTCAAATCAACATCTTTTTATCCGGGTAGTCGGGTACCGTTGTATATATGCAAATTACCTAGATTTTTTTTTTTATTTTGTTTTACCTAGAAACACAAATATCTCATACCATAAAAGCGAACATTACATCAAAATAGCAGGCAGATGGGCAACAAGCTGTACCGCCACCCCTTTCTGTACGGCGAACCCTAGTCTATTGAAAACAAACCCTTGCCCCCTCGTAGATAGCACAACCCGCTAGACCCTAGTCAAAAACGGATAGCTTCCGGTTCCAGAGACCCAAAGGTATCAAAACCCACAAGCTAAAGTCAACAAATTTTGAGAAAAAACTGCTCATTTTAACAAAATTTCATCTGGGTATCATCATATATGTGCAAATTACCCACAGATGATTTAAAAAAACACAACCCACAACCTAAAGTCAACAATTCTAGAAAAAAAACTGCTCATTTCATCATAATATCATCAGGGTATCTCTACAACTTGCAAAGAAACAAAACCCACAAACCATAACACACTTTAAACCAACAACTCTTATAAAAACACCTAATTTATGCAGAAATTCATATGGGTATCATCTAAATAACCAACAAAAGGTCAAAGAACACATAAAGACTCACCAATGGAGCTCTAACTCTAACCCCTCTTTGTTGCACATTAGGAGACCTTTGACGTTCAGACAACTGAGACATTTAACTCACAATTCAACAAATTTCATGTAAAAGAAAGAGCTTTTGGTTTCAGATCAAGAAAAAGATTGGCCGCCAATCTTGAAATAGGATCCAAAGATTAAAAAAAAGGTAACCTCATGAAGAAAAAAGATGACTTTTTTTTTTTTTTTTTTTTTTCTAAAATGTAAAGAGGAAAGAACATATGTGTGTGTGTGTGTGTGTGTGTGTGGAAGTAAGAGGTTTGCAGCAGTTTCTAAAACAAGAGAGTGTTGTTTGGTTTGGTGTGAAAAGAGTTTAATTTGATTGTTGATTTTTTTGGTGTCATCAAACAAACAAACACTGAAACTTAAATAAATATATATACATGTGGTTTCTAGATTCTAAACTTTATTTATTAATTTATTTTATATGTATAATAGGTAATGTATTGGACCAATTCATTTGATTTTGAAGTGGTCTTTTGATCTATGGTTATGGTTAATTGGTTATGGTGTTATCATGTTTCAGGAGTATGGGTTCAACTGTTCAAGTTTTATAAAATAAGTGTTAGATGGATTTTAGAAATATTTTTTTCGTTAGAAAAATGTTAGACTGATTAATTCCGTATCAGCTATGTTCGAGTATTTATGGTGGAATGATATATCATCCTAAAAGGGGAAAAATCTGAAATTTTTCACGCTTCTAATATCAGCATTATGGTATCGTATTTTCATTTCATTCATAAATCATTCCTAAAATCATAGAAATGTTCATCTTTCTTATCTCTTCTATTCCTCAAACTTTTATGAAGATAAATGAAAACTAGCAAAAAAAAATATATATATATAAATTGATTAATTAAAAAAATAATAAAAGTTACATCAGGCTAGTTACTGCTTGAAATTGATCACATTGTAAAAAAAAATCTTGTACAACCCTTGTTTCTACGCGGGCGGATATGGTGGTTATTCCCGTCTAAGCAGTGCGGTTCAATTCTATGATATAAGCGTCAGGTGGATTTTAGGAATATTTTTTAGTTCAAAATTTTACGTATTAGAAAATAACTATCATCCCAAAAGGGAAAAAATCCCTAATGTTTTTTCACTTCTAATATGAGCATCATATCATTTTTGCATTTCATTCATAAATCATTCCTAAAACCATGAAAATATCCATCTTTTCTTATCTCTCTTCTATTCCTCAAACTTTCCAAAGAAAAATGAAAAGTAACATAAGATATATCAAAACTAAATGTCAATAGTGAAATATAAGACTTAAAAAGATTTATGTTTCATTAATTAAAAAATAACAAAAAATACATACTTACACTAGGCTAGTTGGTGCTTGAAATTGATCACATTATACAAATTCTTGT
Organism: Ambrosia trifida; assembly: GCA_028751855.1. Classification (NCBI taxonomy): domain Eukaryota; kingdom Viridiplantae; phylum Streptophyta; class Magnoliopsida; order Asterales; family Asteraceae; genus Ambrosia; species Ambrosia trifida. Next base: position 142,079,413 of record CM054125.1, read on the forward strand.
TCGACCCTTGTTTTTTGCGCGCCTATGTTTGTTCGATGATAACTTACTAGTTGATATTTTAACTTGAAAGTTAAATCATCGTAAATCTATAATTACGAATTGTTTGTAACAAGGATAAGCCAAAACTCACACGACCCTACCAATACTCTCTTAAGTCTTAACCGACTGAATCAAGTAAAAACATATTTGATGATGAGTGTGTAGCTTTCAAGGTGTTAAAAACATAAAAGCAATGAGCATTACAAACCACAATGATAGCCTTTAGTCTTTCACAATTGTTTCACCCTATAAAGGTCCCTGATTTTGAATTTGATTAACATAAGACATAAAAACATTTAATGTACTTTGACAATTGTTTAATTTTTGTCATCCAAATACTATTTTATTTTAAATAAATAACACAGAAGACAGAACGAACGTTATGTACTAAATTAATACCATAAAAAAAAAATAAAAAAAAAAAAAAAACATTTATAATAGACAGCTAAACGATGTGAAAGATGTATACATTTTGACTAAATCGACTACTTCATTATTTCCTTATATATTTCATGTGCCATTTATTTGTTTCTCATTATCATTTTTTAAAGTCAAACATAACTGCACCCATTTATATTTTCTACGTCTTAACATCTTAAAATCTGATCTCAACTAATGCTCATTGATGACGTAAATACGTGCGTTGACCGGTCAACCCACCGATGATCCAGCCAGGCAATCTGTGGCGAAGCTTGACCCGAAGGTTCGGGGGGTCGGAAGTCACCAGGGGGTCGGAAGTCACTAGTTTCGAGGGGTCGAAAACCAGTTTCGGGGGGTCGAAACCCTATATTTTTAAAATTTTCTATACGAATACTATATAATCGGAACTTCTACGCGAAAATTCGGGGAGGGGGGGCGGCCACCCCCGCCAGCCCCAACTAAGCTGCGCCAGTGCAGGTGATCGCGGCCACCAGCTTCTCCAATCAAAGGAGGTGTCGCGTTCACAATAACCGAGTTATGTTACCAAGTATTAAACATAAACAAGCACACTTTGATTTAGCCATAAGAGAGTGAGGCTAAGGCTGAGGCTCTGTAGAAAACCCACAACACCAAACCCGCAATAATCTACAGACCCTCGACTCGGGTTGTTTATCGTCCTATACATACTCGACCAAATTCCGCAACCCATTAACCACCAAACTTAACCCTACTTAAGTTACTGGTATAAAAAAAACTACCTGAATTACCCACACATGGGTACTAAAAAACAAATCCACTAAACCAAGTTATATTTCAGACGAAACACGACTCAGTCCCAGGCACTAGCAACGCCAGGACCATAACCACCCGAAGCTCCATATCCGCCACCATACCCGCCACCAGGTGGTCCGTAAGCATTATTCATATTCCCACCACCGTAATAATCTCCACCGCCCCGGTTGAAATTGTTGTCTCGCCGGAAATCACGCCCGCCAAACCGACCACCGCCACGGCGGTTCTTGCCGCCGCCGCCGTAGGAAGCTCGAGCCGCGTAACGAGCAAGCCAGGCCGGAACCTCTTGGTTAGCTTCTTGCATGAGGTCTGATAACGGTCTAGCCATAGAGGTGTTGTTGTCGTTGAAGAAAGCAGTGGCTAGACCTGACTTCCCAGCTCGGCCTGTTCTTCCTATACGGTGCACGTAGTCATCAATGTCGTTTGGTAGGTCAAAGTTGACCACGTGGGCCACGTGTGGAATATCGAGCCCACGTGCTGCGACGTCTGTTGCAACCAATATCGGGGTGTTCCCGCTTTTAAACGATCTCAAAGCCTGCTCACGTTCCTGCAATTGTTCCATATGTTTAAGAAATGTCATAAGTATTGAAAATGTTTGAATCAATAAATAAAATTTTAAAAAAGTTTATGTACCTGCTGTGATCTATCACCATGTATAGTGGTGGCAGGGAAGCCGTTCATGCATAACCAATATTCTAGCGAATCGGCCCCTTTTTTGGTCTCCACAAAAACCAATGTAAGGGCTTGCTGCAGTGATTACATATAACATAAAACCAACTCAAATTCTTTTCTCAGATTATGTATAATACAATACATACACCACCCAAGTATCCATTTGGTTTCAATTTTCAATCATGTAGATTCCAGCAAAACGACGGAAATTAAAGAATTTTATTATATCTGAAACTTGTATGGCGAAAAGTTGCCCGAGTCTACTCAAATATGTTTAAACCATAGTTGTTAAAAGCCATCGCCTCTTGCGCCTAGGCCCATTTTTTAGGCGAGGCGATGCATTTGCGCTTTGAGTCGAGGAAATTGCGCTTTAATTCTCCATGTGATGGTTTAGGCGCAGATTTCAGCTAGATTCCCAAATTTCGGAGAGTTTCCAGCCAAATTCGTTAAATTATGGCTAAATTCTAGCCAGATTTCTACTTTTATCTAAGGAAAACTACTTCTATACACTAATACATCAATATTTTAAAACTTTTGATACTAACTAGAGGGTAGGGATCCTAAGAGAACCAACCCCTATTTGAGAACTGAGAGAACCATTCTGGGCCACACATTTCATATAAAGGCAAAAAAAAAAAAAAAAAATTTTTGCTTTAATCGCACATTTTTATGCAAGGAAAAAAAAAATATTTTTTTGATTTTTTTTTTCATTTATACATATGTGTATATGGCAATTATACATATGTGTATATAGCAATTATACACATGTGTATATAGCATTTTTCGGCTATACATATGTGTATATTTCAGTTATACATATGTGTATAATGCAATTATACACATGTGTATACTGAGAAAAAAAATAAAAAAATCCTTGCATATAAAGCAGCGATTTTTGCAAAAAAAAAAAAAAAAAAAAAAAAAAAATATTGCCTTAGAGAAATGTGTGGCCCAGAATGGTTCTCACAGTTCTCAATTTGGGAAAAGGTTCTCATTTGAACCAATAGTATTATTTTTACTTTGTTTTCTTTGTTCGCTTTTTTTTTATCTCAGGCCCTAGCTTTTTTTGCGCCTCGCGACTAGGCCCCAAGCGATGCCTATGCGCCTAGCGCCTTTGATAACTATGGTTTAAACAGTCCATTTAAAAACATTTTCCGAGTAAATACGGGGCCATTTTCATCATTTTATGTCTCTTGATGTGACAAAAACTTAAATTTAGGTGTGTCTAGTCATTTCACAAATTTCCAGCAAATAAAAATAATTTATCTTCAGATATTACCTTGCCATGAGCACCATTAGCCCTTTGTGCATGTAAAAGGTCCATGAGGTGGCTTCTTTTATCGCTTTCTTGTACATATTCGACTCTCTGAACAATCAAATCAGTACTCGAACCAACTCTTCCCACAGCCAAAAATATATAGCTTGCGAGAAAATCAGACGCCAATCTCTGCATATTCACCGAAACCATATGAATAGTTGCTACATAATTTGTATGCTCACGCGTAGAATGTAAAAAGTTTTTTTTTTTTTTTAAACCTGTATCTCTTTGGGAAAAGTGGCACTGAATAACATTGTCTGTCTGACACCTGGCGGGGGCATGTCCATTTGTTGCACGATTTTTCTTATTTGTGGTTCAAAACCCATATCGAGCATTCGGTCAGCTTCATCTAAAGCTAAATACCGGATATATTGTAGGGAGACGCGGGCCCGCTCTAACAGATCTACTAACCGCCCAGGGGTAGCAACAAGAATGTCAACGCCTCTTTCAAGCTCGCGAAGCTAACCAAGTATAAATTACGTTAGTTAATAACAGAATAAAAGTTGAAATAAAAATATTCTTTACTTATCTTACTCTAATAATTCTATATCAAATAATAAGTTTCAAAAGGTGCATCCAAACACCCCCAAAGTCAGCAAAGTGAATTTTGCATGTGACCAGAAAACAAACCTATCAAACGATAATAATATCGTACGTCACACAAATATGTACAATATGATATCATGAATAACACACCTGCTGATTGATCGGGGCTCCGCCGTAAGCAACGACCACCTTTACGCCAGTTTGGTAAGCAAACTTCTTAGCTTCTTCATGAATCTGCATACAGAATTTTAAAAACTTTATCATTTAAAATCCATATAAAACAGAATTACACAAAAAACATATTATAATGTAGACGATACATACTTGACATGATAGCTCCCTAGTCGGTGAGAGAATAAGAGCAAGTGGACAAGCTGTACGGGGCATCCGTGGTGCTCTTTGACCAAACTGCCCTCGCATGATTCCACTAATAATCGGGAAACAAAACGCAGCAGTTTTTCCCGAGCCTGTTTGTGCACACGCCATTAAATCCCGACCAGCAAGTGAAATCGGAATCGCATGTCGTTGAACAGGAGTCGGTTTCACATACTTGCACCTCCTAATATTCAAATTAAGCGCTTCACCCAAATCAATTTCAGCAAACGTATTCACAGGTGGCGGCACATTGTCACCACTCGTCTCAACAGGAATATCTTCATACGCATCAAAGTTAATCCCGCTATTCTCTTGGTCAACAAACTGTTGCTCAGCACCATCATCATTTCCAAACGGGTTAACCTCACGGTCCCTACCACGGTCCCACCCACCACCCCTGTTATTCCAACCACCACCACCTCCACGCCCACCGCTACTATACCCAGACCTAAAATCGTTCCTAGGAGCACCCCAACGGTTACCACCACCAACAGCCGGAACAGCAGAAGCAGAACCACTGTTTACCGCAGCGGCCGGAAATGGCGCCGCCTCTGAACTAGGTCGGTTACGAAGATGTGGAGGAACGTAAGTCGGTCTAGAATTCGAATTCGAACTACCGTGCAAACCAGCAGCCGTGTTTTCAGCTGCAGCAACTGAATCAGCCCAAGAAGTTGGCATACTCAAACACAAACCCTAATTTTAAAACACCCCCTCAATCCAAACACCTTAAAAACCTTCTTAATTCAATCAAAGTTCTAAACTTTCCTCAATATCAATCAATCTTTATATCTTTTTTCACTTCAACTGTACCAAAACCTATGATCAAAATCAAATTACACCAATATTAAACACATCAAGATTCAATAAACAATATAATCTCCACAATATCAAAAAAAGATACATAATTTATCAAAAAGATAGATAATTTATCAAAAAGATAGATAATTTATCAAAAAATACAAATATTGATAAAGAGGCAAAACAAGAAACATGCATAATATGGGTTTGTGAAAAGAAGCATAGATTGAAGGAAAAGACAAAAAGGGTATTAAATTAAAGTAAAAGGGTAACAGGATTAGGAAAAAACTTACGAGAAGATGGAGGGAAAACTGTTGATCGGAATGTGGTGGCAAAGGAAGTAGAAACCCTAATTTTTTTTGTGAGGAAGAAGAAAGGCGATATGATATGAATGAAAATATCTTTGAGGTTGTTTTGTGTTGTTTCTCTCTCTAGAAAGCTTTTTTGTTGGTATGATATGATTTTTGAGTCTTGGTTGTTTCAAAGGGTCCAAATAAGAGATGGGGAAGCCAATAGAAAATTGGGGGTGGGTGAGATCCTCCCAAAATAAGAATACTAGGGAGATTAGAGTACCAATGGTTACCACTTACAACTATCGAGAATCCTGATCGGTAATACCGTCGCCGATCATCTGGATAAGGGTCATTGAGGACTCTTATCGGTTGGTGGTTGCCGTTGAAGCATGTGTGTGGGTTACAAGGTAGAGATATGTGTGGCCAGGTATCTCGGTAACACCGTCATTAATGTTCAAATTATCATCAGGTAGTCTATGTAACACCTGTTTGCCGGTGTTTGGGTCAGGGAGGACCATTTCCTCCCTAATAATTATAATAAGTGAACACCACTTGTATAATTATTTTGTATAACTATTTACATCATAACCATTCATCCTAACTTATTGTCAGGTATAGTCTTAACGAAATAAGGCAGTGTATGTACCAAGACATGTCTATGTGTCACAATCACCAATGGTCGAGAATTGTTGTTGCTCTCTTGATAAGTCCAAGGCAGGACGAAACCATTAACCCAGATAAAGAGTGTGACAAATTGGCATATCCTCAAGCATCGGGGACACCACATGGGGCCTCGAATGACGACCTTGTGACATTATATACATTATTAAAATCATGTAGCCTGAATATGACTAGCTTAGCCCTTTATCTATTTATATGTGTCTTACAAGTTGACAAATGAAATGACAATCAAGTTGTAGATGTGCGTTATCGGGTTGGTGGGTTGTAAAAAATTTGGTTAAATGGTCATAAAGGGTTAGTAGCCCAACCTACATGATTAAACAAGTTGACGCACCGTTTTGTTTAGTTAAGTGGGTTGAACATGCCTATTTGATTACGACTAGTCTAGTTAAATATATCAAACTAAACACGACTTGCTCATGAAACAAACATGTTAGATATGACAACCCAACACGTGATTTTTTTTATCAAAGCGGGGATTATTTGATAATTCCATATGTAGTGGCCCACACCCAAGGTGTGGCCAGCACGGAATATCGACAGACCCTCCACATCGATGCCATCATGTCACGTCGCAACCTCTCCACCTCTTCATGCATAATTAGAACCACTCCTGCTTCTATAGGAGTGTATTCTCTCGGATGTTTAGAAGAACTGATTCCGGGTTTTCACGTATACGAATGCGGAGACAGCGCACACATGTTTGATAATATGTTAGAAAGCATAAACAATTAAGGAATGATAACACAAATACTTGCAACACATTTGGGATTAATCTCATATCTGAAAATCATGGGGTTTTGCCAAAATAATCAAAGTTCTTATAAGGGAGACTGAAGAACAAGTACTTATAGGCTGAGCTTGTTCGCCCTACACTGATTGGGCGAATGGGACTCATTCGTGCGACTGACTCTGTAACACCTAGCCACGAACATTAAGATAATGCAATTACAGCTTCATCCTCGCTCCACCGATGTGGTGTACAGGCCTCCTCCAAACCTAAAACCTGCAAAATCATTGTCATATCGTTGATTAATGAAATCGATCCACGCCTAGAGTGTGGAAAACTCTAGATGGTCTTATCAGTGACGACTCAGCGAGTTCTGACGCCCAAAGTGAATTAAAATGTTGGGGGCCTTCATAACTGAATGTGTCGATTAAGTTCCCAAAAATATTGTTCCTATTGTGTCGCTTTCGTTTCTTAAATGCCAAAATTCTGATTTGAATGACGCTCTAGAAAGAAAACAAACAAAATTTAAAAGTTTTTTTTGACCTAAACAACCTGTTTGTTATAAGGTAGCAAAACAAAACAAACAATGAAAGCGGACAAAAACCGTAAGAAACTTGTATAATAATGTTGTAATGGTCTGTAATATGACCCCTAATCTCATTTTAATAATAAATTCACATATAGAAAAGGCATGTGTAGGTGTACGAATTTCATTACATAAATTCAATAAAAGTTATTGTTTAAGAAGTTGGTGATAATCCCAAACTCAATGAAACACAAAGACACAATCTGGTGTCTGACTATTTAAGGGATTAGGAGCTCAATACTCATTTATTATTGGGCTGTCACAATTTGATCAGGTTGCACACAATTAAATTGGGTTGCACACAAAGGATCTGGTCGCACACTCTCTATTAGGCCGCACACCTATTATTGGGTTGTCTCAATTTGATCAGGTCGCACACTATGTTGATGGACCCGCACACTAATGGTCGTACACAGCTTTTAGTGAATCACACACTTGTCCAACTAGTCAAACTAAGTCCGTACACTATAAAAACAAACCGCACACGTTCAAATTAGTTTGTTTGAGATCCAAAATTTGTGGGATATGATTTGTTGCCAAATTTTCGAGATCCTTGCAAATCTCGTTCAACTAGAAAGCCAAAAAACATGCACACACCAAACAATTTTCCCAAATCAGATCAAACACCTAATTGTGTTTGAAAACTCTTGTGTTCTTCCAATCCGAAAAAAAAAAATCAATAATCAAATAACTCAGCTAATTCAGCCTGTAAGAATCAAACTAGACACAAAAACACACATAGGTTAGATTAAAACAAGTTAATTTTGCAAGAAAACCACCTTTTGAATTAACAGCCAAAATCCACAGCAAATCACTTCTTCTTGAATTCGAGTGATATCAAATCGAGCCTTGAAAAGCTTTAATGGCTCTGATACCAATTGTAAGCCCAGAGATCTCTGACAATATCACTCAAATCACTAAGAAGTGCGGAAAACTAATGAATGAAAGATTAACAAGAAGAATGAATTGTATTGCTTAATGATTGCACACTAGTTCTATGACTCGTCTGGTACAAACTCACGACTCCAACAAACACAAGAAAAACCGACTAAGCAATCACTCTGGAAATATTATGAGGAACCCCTATTTATACACCCATAACCCAATCCCGTACACTCGGCCCATTGTAAAGGAACCACACAGGGGTTCCTCATGTCATTCTAGGGTGATTGCTTAATGGGTTTTTCTTGTATTTGTTGGAGTCGTGAGTTTGTACCAAACGAGTCATAGAACTAGTGTGCAATCATTAAGCAATACAATTTGTTCTTCTATATTGCTTAATGATTGCACACTAGGCCTATGTTTTTTGTATAGTGTTTTAAATTTTAAGTAAAAAATACATTGTATTCGGTTTTTAATTGTTATGTTTGGTGTTTTTCTAGGCAAAACAATCCAAAACATCATGACTAATATCAATTTTTAATCATTCTCACATTTTTCACAAAATGTGACATTTGTACAGGAACCTCATCTATATAGGGATTAGTTAATTATTGACTGAAGTGGTATAGAAATATATTATAATATAACTATTAAATAAGTTAACTGGATCAAGATCCAATGGCTAAGAGTTAGATCCAGATTTATTTAGTTGGATCATGGATTAAATCGAATCATTAGGAGATCAGATATGATTTACCCCATGGCTAAACATTTTACCTTTTTTTTCCTGTTTAAACAAACAAATTATACAATGTATCTTTTGAATAACATCAACAAATAAATAGTTTTAATAACAACAATCATACTCAATACAATCCCACCAAAATAAATCTTTTGAGTTTTGAATGAAAACTTCAAATTACAAAAGTTGCAAAGAAAAACTAAATTACGTAATATTTAAATTCAAAGACAACATGTGCGGGTTGTTCAATGATTAGCAAAATGAAAATGTTTAAATAATCATAATTTCAAGAATAAAAAAGAGACCAATATAACAAAGGCCTTAAGGGGCACTCCTAGATTATTCATTTTGTTTCACTGATTTTAACAATTATACACTGTCACATCATTTCACTGATTTACTTCACTGAAACATTTTTTGTAGGCAGCACTCCACTGATTCACTTCACTGAAATCTTTATTTTTTTTATTATTTTTTTAAAGAAACATTAATTAAACATGTTATTAAACTAAATAAAATAAAATTACATAATATTCCATAAAATAACATCAATACATGACATCAAACATTATTTAAAACCGTAAATAAAACCGTTTAATAATATGTTTGATTAATGTTTAATTATAAAACGCCCTCTCATAGCTCTCCAAACCTCGACCATCGGGTAGTTATCAGCGTGTATTTCCCGGCATGTACATGGTTACGGCTTGGATTATCTGGAATACAAGGAATTTGAAGATTTTTGAAGGCAAGGATAGAAAGATTTTGGATGTCGTCACAGAAGTAAAGTCCAAGTCGTTTTTTTGGTTGAAGTATAGATCGAAATGTAAAGATATAAGTTGGAAAGAGTGGTCAAAATATCCTTTGTATTTGTATGATTGATGTGGCGGTACTCGGTTTGAGTGCTTGCCGTTTTTATTGAAAGTTAATGTTAAAAAAAAAGTTATCAGTGTGTAGGTTTCGGTATTGGTTACGGGCTTCTTCAAGCCACCCATCTGTGTTTAAAGCCGGATTGGCGTCCATCGCATTAACGAATAATTGTTGGAATACTGCGCACTTCGACTTTAACGATATAAACTTTCCATATATCGCGTCCGTTGAACGAGTGTTTTCACCCATTTGTTCGTTGAATCTTGTGGCAACCGCTTTCCAAAAACTTTGCCTTCCCCCGGGTCCTTGCTCTTGAACATCAAGATAGCTATTCACCAAGGCGAGTTCATCCTCCAAGCTCCAGATTGGTGCTCGCACATGGTTTAGCTGGGGCGGGATTGGATTTGGATTTGGGTTATGGTTTGCCATTTGTTTTTAAGTTCAAGATGACCAATTGATAAAAATTGGCTATGGTTTATTACTAAAAATTAACCTAAAGATAAAAACGGTCACAAAAATATGACCGTTTGAAAGTCAGACACATTTAACAAACATAAAACGGTAAAAAAAGGAATAAATATTACCTAAAAGTTTGCACCGTCCCACACTACCAGCCCGTTAGATGGAACCAGAAAAAGATTCACGGGAGCCCTACCAGCACGGATGACGGCGGTGTTACCGTGCTAGTAGTGAGGCACCCGTGCTAGTAGTGGAACATAGTGTAAGAGAAGTATAAAAAAGAGCCCTGTGAAAAGAACGAAAAAAAAAATTAATTTTACAATAAGAAAAACTCCTTAAAAGTCATCTTGGTGGTTAAGTGGTATACTACACATTTAAAATTTTGGGTGTTCAAGTCCTGCATAGTACACATTGTGACGTATTTTGGGTGTTCAAGTCCTATTTTTGACCCATATGAATAGGTTTGCCATTGTCTCCTCAAGGACCTTGTGTGCTGAAGCATGTTTGTTGTTGAAGAGTTCATCATTACGCGATTGACATAGAAACCAACACGTAGACATGAAGACACTTGTAAAACCATCTTGTACAAAGTAAAAAAAGACCATACAAATATAGTTAGGAGTGTCCAAAATCTTCTTGACTGAAACACACCTAGGTGAATACAGGTGCTTACACCAGATGCAAACTGGCACCATGTATTTGTCACTAAGCAACACGAGACAAGATGGTGATATGTGTTTTCCTACAAACTACACAATGGACACATGCATTGGAGTTTATGCTAACACCGTGCTTTCTAATGCTTCTATTTCATTTTAAAAACATACTTAATACATAAAACACCTAATTTATCATGGTGCCCTTGTAAATGGTAAAGATTCAACTCTCATTGTCAGGAAAAGAATAACACATTATAAGCAAATGATGTAGATTTAGATTTAACTCCTAGTTTTGAAAGTTACAGGACCACATCCTGAGAGGCGGTGGTGTAGTAGGGGCAGATTCTGATTACGAGCTCGGGTTGGACAACATTCACAAATATCTTCTTAAAATTGATCTTGGCGGTTTTACCGATAAGAACATCACCCCCAAGAAGGCCCAAAAGACCTTGTCGAGTGCTTTTTATTATAGAAACATACGGACCTTCGGAGCGAAGTTTTATATGTCCTCGCGCCATAAAGCGGTGCTTGAATGCCTCGATTTGGCTCATGCTCAAGATTTCTTGACTTTCGTCGCCATTGAAGGGCTTGGACAACATAGGTTGTCCCTGGAGTATCGGGCTATCCTTAAATATCGGCTTATGATCCCCCTTTTCCTCATAAAAAGGCCTGTCTGGTTAGGAACGTCCTGTGGGATGTGCTTAGGCGAGCAGGGATATCCACCAAGAAAGAGGCTCTCATGAACTTTCTAACTAACCCGCTTGAAGAAAGGTCCACCCTACGCCCGACGGATGTTCTCGTGTGTTGTTGGACGACAGCAAACATGCTTGTATGGCTGTCACCGGGGTGTCCCCCTAGTAGGATTTGGGGACACTAGGTTTGTGCCGGGGCAAGTGGTATTGAAGGCGGAGTCCAAGAAGGTTGCAAAACACTAAACAAACCTGTTCTGAGAATCAACACGTGTTATGCCCTTTGCTTTCGATATGTTCGGATCTTTCGCCCTTAAGGCAGTCCGTTTTTTGAATCGAGTGCAAAAGGTAGTTCACAATAATTCACCGACTTCAAGAAACCAAGAGTTTGCCTTTAACCGAATAGGATTTACAATATACAATACAAGGAGACAAGGGAGTCTTTGTTTTTCAAATTTCGAAATTATTTAGAAAACCAGAGGCGATCCAATAAAATAAAAATAAATCTCTCTCTCTCTCTCTCTCTCCTTTTCTTTTTACGTTTTCTCTGCCACTGTCATCTTCTTCACTCATTCATTCATTCATTTCCCTTTGGTTACATGTTCCAAATCAATCAATAAAAAAACATACCCAAAACATGAGCTTGGATCCAGCTACGCAGCGTGTCAATCACAATGTGGATGAACATATCTCTCAGCTCATGCAGTGCAAGCCCTTGTCTGAACAAGAGGTCTATACCCTTTTCTTTTTCTTTTCTTGATGGGTTGTCTTTATGATTGATCTCATTAATTTTTTAGATGATTTTTTTGGGATATTAGATTTAGTTTTGGCCAAGATCTATCTGGGTCAGATCTATTATTATAAAGTCTGAATCTTTTTCTGTTTTTTTTTTTTTTTTGGAAATTAATTATTTAGAGGTATGAGAATCTAGGTGATATATATCTTTTTTTTTTTTTTTTAAATTTTGGATGATATTGTTTTTGGGTCAGAATTGGTTGATTTGGTATTGGTGAAATTTGATTACTTTTTGAGTTTTAGGGACTCTTTGCCATATTCAGAATTTTTGCTTTTTTTTTTTTTTTAAGTGAACATTTAACTTACATAGCCCGATAAAAGCGGAAATTACATCAAAATAGCAGGCAGACGACAACAAGATGTGATCTTGAGTAACTAGATTCTTATAATATAATTTGCCATAGATTGTGTTTGGATGTGTTTATAGTCCCTAAGTGAATAATTATAATTATTTTTGATGATTTGAATGTTTTGACAAATTATTGATATTCAAGAAAGTTAACAGATAAAACAATCAGATGGACAGTCTAAGCGCGCATCCAAACGCCCTTACATTCTTAAAGAAGCTTTACACCTATTTTTGGGGATAAAGTTTGCATTTTATATTTTTATACATATTATACGTATTTTTCAAAGACGAGCTAAGCAAACGGTTGAATCTTTGATGTTGCGATGGATCATATCAAATTTTGATGTGATCGTTTGGAGCCTTTTCTTTTCTTTACTTTTTAGCGCTCCAATCTTTGACTTTTGTTAAGTGTTTCTCAATGTTTACGTCTATGAATGTAGGTTAGGTCATTATGTGATAAGGCAAAAGAGATCCTGATGCAAGAAAGCAATGTGCAGGTAGATATTCCTCTTTATCTTTAATGCGATGTACATTTATTTGGTTGAAACTATGGGCAGTTTTATATATTCATTTTGTGGTACCATAACAAAAATGTAATCTCATCAACATTTTGCGTATGTGTTTCTTTCAGCCTGTTAAGAGCCCTGTGACAATCTGTGGGGATATTCATGGGCAGTTTCATGATCTTGCAGAGCTTTTCAGGATCGGAGGGAAGGTGTGTGTTTGTGCTCTCTTTTTCGTTATTTTATGCACATTTTTAATAAATTTGTTGATATAGAAAATGGTTACATTTTTGCTAAAAATTGCATTTTTTGTGGTGTTGCTGATTATGAGATCATTTGATTTGAGTTGAGAGCTAATTACGCTGTTCCTTTTTTCCCCTTCTTTGTTTAGTGCCCAGATACGAATTATTTATTCATGGGAGACTACGTTGATCGTGGTTATTACTCGGTTGAAACAGTGACTGTAAGTGTTAAACCGCCTACGAACTTGTTTTCAAATTTAGCATGCAAGAATTTTAAAGTGTTTTTTTTTTCTTTTTCTGTACTATTCTTGTTTGTCATTGTAGCTCTTGGTGGCCCTTAAAGTGCGTTATCCACAAAGGATTACTATTCTAAGAGGAAACCATGAAAGTCGGCAGGTACGTCTTTTTGCTCCAATCAACGTATTATTATTATTTTCTGTATGAGTTTCTAATCAAATTATAACATTTTAGGAGTCATGTGATAACTATCGTTAAGGAATTCTTTTATGTATATAACAATAGCCGCAATGTTGTTTCTGCAGATCACTCAAGTGTATGGATTTTATGACGAATGCTTAAGAAAGTGAGTCTCCAACATTCTTTAACATTCGTCTTATTTTCTATTGTTTCTGTATATGATCATAGTGTTTCCACGCGTTTTACGCAAGTTTATTCATTTAGTCAACTGCTGACTTTTTTTTTTTGCAGATACGGTAGTGCTAACGTATGGAAGACATTCACTGATCTATTTGATTATCTTCCACTCACTGCATTGGTTAGTAACACTTAAACTTGTCTCAAATCTTAACCCATGTTTTTACCGTTTTAACCCTTGTGCTTTTCGGGATGTGTTGTTAGGTTGAATCTGAAATCTTTTGTCTTCATGGTGGATTGTCCCCTTCAATCGAAACACTCGATAATATAAGAAATTTTGACCGTGTTCAAGAAGTGCCACATGAGGGACCCATGTGTGATCTCTTATGGTCTGACCCTGACGACCGTTGTGGTTGGGGCATTTCGCCTCGGGGCGCTGGATACACATTTGGTCAAGTAATTATCTCTCCCTATCATTTTTTCTTTTACTTATGGATACACTTGCATAAAAATTTGTCGTATATTGTAATTCAGGATATATCCGAGCAATATAATCATACAAACGGCTTAAAGCTAATTGCTAGGGCACATCAGCTGGTTATGGAGGGATTCAATTGGGGACATGTAATACTTATGTTTGTTTTTTTAAATTTTTGATGGCGTAATTATGGTTTAAAAACGACTTTTTTTTTACTGATTATAAATTGGTTATGCAGGAACGAAAAGTTGTGACAATTTTTAGCGCACCTAATTATTGTTACCGTTGTGGTAACATGGCTTCAATTCTTGAAGTGGATGATTGCAAGGGTCACACTTTCATTCAGGTTTCTCTTTTAACAATTTATGTATATATTATAACCTGTATGTGTGTGTTATATATATATATATATATATATATATATATATATATATATATATGTATGTACATGTGCGTGTAGATGCACATACACACATGATATATTTAGTGAGATCACCTGCAGGGGCGAAGCTTGGTTCTCGAATCGGGGGGGGGGGGGGGGGGGGGGGGGGGCTCAATTTTTTTTGATCGGTAGTGGTAAATCCGCGGGGGCAGACTCAACTTACCTACGAAAATCGCAAATTTCCACTACTGCGCCAAAAAAACAAGGGGGGGGGGGGGGACCGCTGGCCCTTTAAATCCTTCGCCTCTGATCACCTGGCGATGGGATTTATCTGGATTTTATTTCTGTTTCTGATTATTTAAGGTTTAGAATTTTAACCAATTACAATTATGAATCTCAGTTTGAACCAGCTCCAAGGAGGGGAGAGCCTGACGTGACGCGTAGAACACCTGATTATTTCTTATGATGCTGACATGGCAGTCTTCATCAGACCGGCATGCTGATTGCTTTGCTGCACAAAACATAACCACCATCATTTGGTCATTTTTATTGTTTTTTTTTCTGTTTGTTAGAGGAAAGACATTTAAATGTTTGTCATTTAATTGTTGTCTTTCCTTTTCATGGTCTTTTTTGGGTTCTTTGATGTATTAATTGTTTTTATTTACCATTATTTAGTTAAAAACACTTGATATTAATTTACGGATCGCATTATGGCCATAAACAAGTTCATCTGTTCTCCTGCACCAAACTCTAGATCAAGTTGTGTTCTTTTTAACTTCAAAAATGCAGGTACTATATTGCCTTGTCTTTCTTGAGCCATTAGCCTTGCGCCTGTCGGAATCCAATGCAAAGTCAGCACCAATGTTTTACCAAAATTTCCAATGTAGGAAACCTTTCAAGGCAAATCAAGAATTGATCCTAAATAGATCTTACTAGACTGGATAAGTACATAACCAAGCGGGTGCGTAGGATCATCATATGCTTTTTCAAGAAACTCCGTTTCTTGACCATATTATGCTTTGCATGACAGGCGGCTCGGATAATTGTTAACAGGTGATGGCAGTTCATCAACCGATCTCTGCAACAATAAAAGATAAAGAAAACCTAGTTTTCTTTTCAATATTAAATAAAAGATAATATCCACCCCCGGGGGCAAGGATTTGTTTTCAGTAGAATAGGGTTCGCCACACAAAATGGGGTGGCGACGCAGCTTGTTGCCCATCTGTCTGTTATTTTGATGTAATTTTCGCTTTTATCAAGCTATGTAAGTTAAATGTTCATTCAATAACACATTACAAAAAGGCTATAGAAATATCTTTCATAAAAATTCTTAATTTTTTTAGAGACCCACCAGAAATGGTTTTATACATTCCATTTTTTGATGACATGTAATATGTTGACTTAAAAGAAATATGTAGACAACAAGGCGTTTGTAGTCCAACGGTTAGGATAATTGCCTTCCAAGCAATAGACCCGGGTTCGACTCCCGGCAAACGCAATTATTTTTTTCATAACATCTTTTTTATTATTATTATTATGATTATACTTATTTTGACATCTATTATTCACTAGATAAAAAACACTTGAACAGAGTACACAAGTAAAACATATGATAAGATCCGACATTCCGATCGCGTATAATTGAAACTATTTATATTAATTTATACATCTGTTTTGTATATATACAAAGTTCTAACTATTTTGTACAGTATTAGTTTATACTTTATACAGTCACACCATCCCTCCCATCAACTCTGTTTGGTACCAACTGGTAACGGTTTAAAAGCGGCCAATAAGACAGCAACTTTCGACGACAGAAACCCCATCATGCCAACAACAATATCCCTAGGCGTCAACGCGATAGATTCATCTCCCGAACCCAATTTAACAACAATAACAGCAAACGCAAGTGCCAAAGCCAAAGTGATCACCTGACCTTTGAACCGCCCAAACATTTGATCAAGACCACCAGTTCGGTCCAGAACAGGTGATGGCAGCTCATCAACCGATCTCTGCAACAATAACAGATAAAGAAAACCACCTATTCCACCAGTCAAGAACGCAAATGCGGCATTTTCACCAGCAGTGAAAGATGCAATCGTTGACCCGCTGACAATAAGGAGCGCGTCATATAATAATAACGAGAACTTTAAATCTGCATATTCTTTCATGCTTTCTTCATTTGTCATACTGCTTAGCGAAGATAATTGGGATGTGTTTTGATCTAAATTGTCGCTAGCAACGTTGGTTATTATATTCGGTCTAAGCTCTACCATGGAAGTATCTTTTCCGTCCCCTAGCAATATGTTATCCGCCATGAAATCATACTGAAAGATACCATATTTGTGATTTTCGTTTTCTTTAGAATTCTGTCGCGACCAACAAGTAACGCTCGTACCTGCTAGCCTCCACTGACCTACGAAAATCATAACAAATAACAATTAATATATTATTGAATTCACTATTTTATAAAATGTTAAAATTAAGCCCCGCTTACAGCTGTGCACATATAATGTATATATGTGTGGCCCTAGGGGGCAAAAGTAAAGTTGCACTAATTTTAACGTTATTTTACTAATTTCGTGAAAATAACGTTAAAAATGACGGACGGTTAATCATGCATCAGGTGGTGGCGTTGATTGCCAAAAGACAAGGGGGGTACATGCACCAATCGGGTTTGTCATGTGCCTTATGTCCAAGGCTTGATACAAAACCACTATCGAGCCGGGGGTCTCATTGGAAGCAGCCTCTCTATTCCCACGGGGTAGAGGTAAGGCTGTCTACATCTTACCCTCCTCAGAAGTCAGACCCTACCTTAAGTATGATGATGATGATAAAATGTTAAAATTCAATGCATTATCTAACCTGAGTCAAGGCCAATCCAAAGAGCGTCAAGCATTCCAATCGCGGGTCCTTCAAAAGTGAAATGATCAACAGACGACCTTCGAAAACTAAGCAAATTGGAAGAATCTTGATCTTTTGATTGCAGAGGATGATCTGTACTTGAAGTTGCTGAAATTCTTTGTAAAATTGAATCGCCGTTTTTGTCTACTAAACAAAGCAATATTCCAGAGTTTGAGTCGGATAGATCTGACCCATTGTAATTACTCGTACGAATTGTGAGTTTGTATAAGCATTCATGTGTGTCTTCTTTGAAAGATGTCACCAGTTTCTGTAATGAAGATTCAGTGGTCGGTTTCACTTCATCGGCTGGCAAAAGGCGAGAAGGCTTTGCATAACCCTGAAAATCTAAAGTGACACCGCGCTTTAGAACTGATTCTTGGTTTTAAAAAGCGCGAAGCGCACTAAAGCAACGAGGTCCAAAACCGAGGCGCAAAGCGCAAAAGCGGTGGGATTTTCGTACGCGAAGCGCAAGACGATTATATATTTTTTTTTATATATGCTATAGGTTTTTAGCATCATTTACCCAAAATATAGATACAAATAAGGTTTATACATGATTTAACAACCCTTTTAGCTACATATATAACAATTTTAAGCATAAAAACACCTCCCGTACAAAAAGCGTGCGCCTCAGGGGATTTTTTTGGCAAAAAATCGCGCTTTTCCTGCGCTTCTTGTACAAGGTGCGCCTTGGGTTACATGAGGCGCAAATCCTAGCGTGCGCCTCAGGGGATTTTTTTGGCAAAAAATCGCGCTTTTCCTGCGCTTCTTGTACAAGGTGCGCCTTGGGTTACATGAGGCGCAACACCTGGCGCCTCAGTGCGCCTCGCGCTTAAGCGCGCTCGAGGCGCGCTTTTTAAAACACAGAACTGATTAGACTATCCGTTGTGGGTCGCGAGCCACAGACTTCACTCTCAAGTAACCCGGTCACTTGACCCCGTTGTGGCCAGAGGTGAGCACCGGCGCGACCGAAGCTCACTTTCTCCCGTTAACACACGCGACCACCATCGCCTGTGCTCGCGCCGCGGCTGTTCGCGTGGGGCTGTTGTGGCTGGGGGTGAACAACGGGCTGAAACCTCGCTCGCGCAAGAGCTCGGTCGCGGCCCACAACGGACAGTCTTACAAAATATGATCATATGAACTAACATATGATCAGTTATAAGTTATAACACTAGTGCTGCAAGAGTGCTGTTTGGAATTGTGATTAGGCTTGTAAACAAACCGAATGAACAAGAACAAGGCATATTTGTGTTCGTTCGTTTAACTTAACTTAATAAACGATCGAACACGAACAATAAAACAAATGTGGTTTTCTTGTTTGTGTTCGTTAGTTAAGAAAATGAGTGTGTTAGTGTTCGTTTATGTTCGTTCGTTAATAGTATAAACGAACGGTTCTTGAAAGTAAATGGACACAAACGAATCCCACCAAACGGTTCACGAACTATTCACCGAACAACGTCCGGTTTATTTACAACCCTAATTAGCTAATTGTGATCATCATATAACAAAATATACAATTGAACTCCAACACAAATAATTAAAGGCAAAAAAAGTAAAATTAAAAAAAAATGGTGTGTAACTGACCTTGAAAGTTGGATTTTTTGGAACGTAAGGGAAAATTGGTGACCCGATTAGCCCTAATTTTAGTGAAACGGGTAGAAATTGGTGGGTTTGTGATGGATATTATTGTACCATAAGTTGTATGATTACTGATAGCAATCAGTGATTCCATTTACGTCTTGCAATTGGGTTCTGATTTCAGGTGATAATAATCGGTTTTATCATCGAATGATTTTAGTAGATTGTCGGATCTTTTAGATCCGAGATGAGTCCATATGTTATTAGTCCATTGGGCTTCTTTTAATGTGTGGCTAAACACCAGTGTGTTTCGATTAAGGGTTTAAATGATGCGCAACGGCTCGAGAACTACTCAGGATCTGATCGGTAAAAAGCTCGAAAGAGCCCGAGCTCGAGCTTGAGCTTGAAAAATGACTTGTTTAGTTATTGAGTCCGAGCTCGAGCTTTTCATACATAGACCATACGGGCCCAAATAAAATTTATATTATTAGTATTATTATTTTATTTACTACTATTTAACATTGGCGAGTCAAGCTCTAGCCGTGCTTTGACTTGTTTAAGATATCGAAGCGAGCTCGAGCCGAGCCCTTAGCTCCTTTAAAATTGTTATAAAATTATATCAAGCCGAGTCGAGCTCGAGCTCAAAGTATTTGGCTCGAACCGATCCAAGTTCAAGCTTCATAAAAGCATGATGAGCCGAGCTCGAGCCCAGTCAAGCTCGGGCTCAACTTGGCTCGTTTACATCCCTAATTTTGATTACGAGTATACGACCCATTGGGCAATAATATTTGATGTTAGCAATGTGATTTGTTGGCATCCCTAAACTTTATATATAGTTTAGGGATGTTGTTGGAGTTTGTAGCGTTTGTATGGCTACGGAAGAAGTTTCCAACGCTGGAACGATCGTATAAGTGCCGTTGCGGGTACCCAGACTGGTGGTGATGTGTGATTCCATGTGCGTTTTTGATGGTGTGATAGTGGTGGTCGCTATCAAAATTATGTTTTTGGTTAGCGGGTTAGTGACCGTGGGCGCTATTTTATGGTATTTCTTGATGAGTTATTGCAAGTCAAAGAAGGAGAGTTACTCTGCACCACCTTCTGCACTCGATCTAAAAACCGGATTGCATCGGGAGCAAGGCCCCCAAATGTGTCAAAAGCGAAGGGCACAAAGACGTGTTGGTTTTCAAGACAAGCAATTTCATGTTTGTTAACTTTATTTTGTATGTTAGAGTTCATTGGATCATTAGACTCTTCAAGTGAGATAGGGTCATGGTCACCGGGCAAGTTATCGAATGTGACACAATCCTTGTTCGTGTCGACATGGTTGGGGGGAGGGGGGGGGGTGAAGATGGTGGATACGATGGATGTATGCCGACGGTCGGTGGAGGTGATGCCATTGTGTTAGTGGTTGTGAGTGAGAGACTATATGTGGTAGTTTCCAGAATTTGTGTTTAATTTATATAACTAGTATTTTATCCCCGCCGCGACACGCGGCGGCACACAAGATATATAAGAAGTAAAATGCTAACATAAGTTGTGTACGTTTCAACAAACAAGATATATAAGAACTACAAAACAATACATCGATGACAATCGAATCGAATCCAATTCATATGGACAAGTGACAAACAAGGGTGTCAATTCTATATGTCACAACAAATGATATCATGGAATATTAATCAGTTAAATAAATAAATGGTCCTTGTCTTGTAGGTTCACTTATTATTTTAAAAGTCAAATAATATAACATAATATTATGCATTTTAAAACAAACCTGAAAACTCAAAACTGCAGACTATATTATTATTATTATTGTTGAATCTTAAGCACAGGGAAAGCAATAACATCTCTTATACTGGCTGAATTGGTCAATAGCATCACCAGCCTATCAACCCCAAGTCCCTGCAAAAAAAAAAAAAAAAAAAAAAAAAAAAAAAAAAAAAAAAAAAACCAAGATTTTTTACCAATAACTTTTAGGTAAAAATTTATTTGAAATGATGTGGACGAGTCGCGTTTGTACCATTCCTGAAGCTGGTGGCATTCCGTATTCCAAAGCTGTTAAAAAATCTTCATCGAGAGTCACCTCATAAGAAGCGTCGTCGTCGTTGTTGTCATCATCTTTTGTATCTGATGCTTTTGAAACCGCAGCGTCTCTCTTTTGATTATGCTGCTTCACTTGTTCTTCTAACCGCCCTCTCTGTCGAAATTTGATAGTTGTTTTTTTTTTTTTTTTTTTTTTTTTTTTTTTTTTTTTGTGAAAGTTAAAAAACTATTAAAAAAAATATAAAAAATGGGAAGAGTCAGCAAGGATTCGTATATAATATACCTGGTCCAAAGGATCAGTTAGTTCAGAAAACGCGTTCCCTAATTCACGACCACAAATAAATAGTTCAAATCTCTCTGTTAAGCCTGCATGCCTGTGTCGAAAACGGAAAATGATAAGGGATATACAAATATAGTTTGATTTCGAAAAAACACCAAACATGACTGATTCCTTTCAGCGACGTCCCAAAAGAAATTTAAGACCTAGGCCTGTAAATGAACCGAACGTTCTTGAATTGTTCGTGAACTAGTTCGGCGGGAAGTTCGCTTATGTTCGTTTATTTATTAAACGAACAAACACGAACACAAAAATTTGTTCGTTTAGTTAAATGAAAGAACATGAACAAACGTTGTATTTGTTCATTTATGTTCATGAACGTTCGTTTATGTTCGTTCATTTACGTTCGTTTATTTATGTCCGTTTATGTTTTATAAAGTACATAAGAAGTTATATTTATATAAATATAAACATAAATTGGGGTTTAGCTACTCGTATAAATATAACCAAATTAAGAATTTGGTTTTTTAGTAATACAAAATCGTTTACATTTATTATGTTCGTGAACGTTTATTTATGTTTGTTCATGAACTGTTCGTTTAGGTTTTAAACGAACGAACATAAACGAACATGAACATGACAAATTTCTTAATGAACGAACACGAACACAAAAATGTGTTCGATTATGTGTTCATGTTCGGTTAAAGTTAAATGAACAAACACGAACATGCCTTTGTTTGTGTTCGTTCGATTCGTTTACATGCCTAATAAGACCTAATATAATTTTCTTTATCCATTTTTCTAAAAGAAATTAATGAACAAACATAAACGAACGTTCACGAACATAATAAATGTAAACGATTAATAATCCAGATCTTTGTATAAATGATTTATACGGTGTATACACTAAAAACAGACTTTGAGTGACTTCCAACGGATTTGACCCAGTCCATTTGACCAGTTCCTCTTCTAGCTTTTGTGTTTGAAAATTTTGTTCATTTAACTCGTTTGAAGTTGGACCGAAATTTTGTTCATTAGTGAAAGTGGTTTTGTGCAAAAGATTCTGCTTTTTTGTTGCATTCTTATCAGGACAGATGATGCACATACATAAAAAATATGTCACTAAATAACGAAAATATATTTTAATACCTCCGATGGGGCTTAGCCAAAGGCGATATCTCAACAGGATAATCCAACACAAATGTAGGTTGAACTAGTGTGGGTTCTACCACCATCTCAAAAACCTGCAAAAAAAAAAAAAAAAAAAACGTTGATATTCGACTTAAATGAGATCTTAAAAAGATTATTGAAACTGACCTCGTTAAGCACGTGACCAACTGATGAACATGCTTCTATCAAATGTCTGTCTTGATTATTTGGACCCATATTGAGTGCATTATAAGTTGCTTCTTTAAGAGCATTAAGATCGTTTCCTAATTCGATAAAATCAATCCCTGTAGCTTCTTTCACTAAATTGTGCATTGTTTCCCTTCTCCAAGGCCTTTCCAGATTGATTTCCACGCCCTGCGTTAAATCGGTAATATTCAAACTGCTTTTCAACTCATTATTAACTGAAAACAGTAGAAAAGAAAAGGTACAGCTTTCATACGTTTTAATATATAAAATTACAAATATTGGTGGGTACAAAAAAATTTAAACGAAAAATCTACTTTTCTTTTGTTAAATTATTACTCACAAATAAAAAAAAGAGTAAAGACATTTTTAGTAAATTCCGGTATTCGTTTTTAAGGTATTTGACTCTCTTACTTTTTAGCGAAGAAGTAACTGTGAAAAATAAAGGCTATAAGTTGCGTGCGTGGATTTTCTCAAGACGGCTTGGTTATCGCCGAAGAGTCATTTTGCATAGAGGTTTGGTTGTATGTAGTTTCTAAAATATCAATTAAAAATAAAAACAAGAAAATGAAAACCTAACCTTAAATTTAAAGTTTACACACCTGATAATCAACATTAAGCTTCCCATTTACTGCAATAGCGCATTGAGTTACAATTTCTTCAGCCATGTTCATCATGCTTTCATAGTCTGAGTAAGCTTCATATATCTGGGGTCATTTTAAGAATAAAACCGATCAAAATGACAGTTTTAATATACGCGTGTTACACGACATGAAGGAAAATAATACATATATTACCTCTATAGTTGTAAATTCGGGATTATGACGAGTTGAAATGCCTTCATTTCTAAATATTCTTCCAATCTCATATACTTTTTCAAATCCTCCAACCTATATTGCAATCACAAATATAAAAACAAGTCTACAAAAAAAATGTTAAAAAAAAAAAAAAAACTGACTGAACCAAGTTAATGTAGCTGTTATATATTTTAATTATTAAATAATGTCAAATATTTAGAACCTCACCAACATTCTCTTCAAATGGAGTTCGGTAGCAATTCTCAGGTAAAGATCTCTACCAAGAGAGTTATGGTGTGTAATGAATGGTCTAGCTTCCGCCCCACCAGCCGCTCCCTAAAAAATAAAATTACTTTAAGAATACAAAATAATTTAAAAAAATCAAATTTTGACATCGAACAAAGTTTGTAAATGATTTCAAAACCTGAAGAACGGGTGTATCAACTTCAATAAACCCCACGGATTCGACAGTCTGGCGTATAACTGATACAATCTACTGAAGTGAAGCACATATCAGGTGAAAATCTATACCAGCATTTTAAGTAAAAAATACTTATAATCTTTTAGCATTATATGAGTATTGAGTAATAAATAAGAAGATGATATAAGCATAATGTTTTAAACCTACCTTTGCTCTTTTGCGGAACACATCAGCTACCTCTGGATTTGCAATCATATCTACATATCTATACAAGAAAACAAAATTGCTTCAAAAACTGTTTTAACAATAAGCCAATCTGAAGACCGTAAAATTATTAAAGTACAAACAACAAAGGAATGCACAGATGTATTTACAGCAAAGGGTATATGAAAACTAACCGTTGGCGATAACGCTTATCCACATCTGTTAGACCATGAAACTTATCCGGTAACGGAAGCAAAGACTTTGTGAGAATCAAAAATGAATTTACACATACAGAAAGCTCCCCTGAAAATGTATAAAGACTAATAAATATGCATATGTTATGGTAAGTAGTACTTAGCATTTTTTTACTTGTATACACTTTTTGTCTTTGGTAAGCTAAGTAAAGAATTGCAAAAGCTAACCTTTTTCGGTCCTTTTAATTGAGCCACTTGCACCCAATATGTCGCCTATATCAACAAGGCTTTTTAACTGCTCAAACTGATCATTTACAAGCCTTTCTTTCTCACAGTAAAGCTGAAATCATAACTGAATATATCAGTAATAGAACACAGCCCCGATATGCAGATGATTAGTGACAAAAGCTCGTTTATATAATTAAATGCGTTTTGATGCACCGGTTTTTTTACATAGTGTTCTCCAGATTTTAAATAGAACGGAAAGAAAATAAAAGGAAAGGAAGTTTATTTATTTGTTCATGTTCTTGAGCTAGAACGAACGAGAAAAAAAGAAAAGAAAAGTACGAGAATTTTCTTGTTCTTGCGTTGAAAACCAATTACGAAAATTAATTATTTACTAGAGTTGCATTTCTCTGAGGACATGGTCCATGATAGGAGTTTGTGGAGGCGTGGGATTAAGGTTAAGGAATTTTAGGATATGGTATAGTAGTTCTTTAGTTTGGTCTTAGGGGCTTAGATAATCCTAGACTTTAGGGGGATTATGCATATGATTGTCTTCTGTATGTATGTCCTTGTATCCTTTCTTGATATTACATATGTTTATGTTCCACCGTGTTACTCTCTCATCACTGCTTGTGTTATTTGGTAGCTTTCTACGTGTTTTTTTAGTTCTGTTTGTATGTCTGTTGTTCGTTCTTGAGTTGAGGCTCTCTCTGGTAACAAGTCATATAAATCATATAAGTGGTAACAAGAAACGCATTATCAGCATACCTGAATTGTTCCAGAATCATCCCTCAACGTCAAGAACGCGAGTTTCCCAAAAGCCCTACGCGCCACAATTCTGCCCGATATCGAAACTTGATCATCCTCACTGTTTGATTCTTCACCATTTTCTAGATGCTTATAAATCTCTTGCAGCTGATTAGCAGTATGCGTTCTATCCCACTTGTAAGCATACGGCTCAAATCCCTTGCTCCTTAACTCTTCCACCTATATTAATAGATCAAACATCACATTACTTCCAAAGTTCCATACATATAACAATATATCTTATTAAAAAGAAAAATCACTGTTTAAATATAAATGTATGATGAATAGTAAACTTTTTATTTTTATTTTTATTTTTAAATTTCAATTTCACCCCTTATACTATATATAAAATAAACACATTTAAAAATTTAATTTTATAATAATTTGATTTTTCTGTAACAACTTGCATTCGATAACTTAAAAAAAAAAAAAAACTGAATACGCAGTAAGGTAACGCAATTGCGTTTAGATTTTGTTTTTCTCGACATTTCGGCATAAAATTTTGTTGAATATGCAGTCATACTCAAAATAAAGTGTTTTTCTTGCGCCGCAAACTATGCGAGTGACGGTACCCTATCATACATAATCTTACCGAACCGTGTCGGTATAACTTAAACCACAACATGCACTTATTTTTATAGTTTTCAATCGACGCAAAACATATTCTTTTGGGCATATCTCGTCTTTATTATTTTGGGTTTCCTCTTTCTGTTGCTATAACGAGTGCCAATATGGTAACGATACCAACCAAATTCCCACCACCAGTCTGGGTTTTAAAAAGCGCGCCTGAGGCACGCCTAGGTGCAAGGCGCAGCCTAGGGCGCCTCAGGGCTTTGCGCCTGCCCATTTTCCCAAAGGGGCAAAAAAAGTGCATTTTTTGGCATTTTCCAGTCGCTTTTGTCCCTGAGGCGTGCGCCTCTCGTACACCATGTAGCATAAAAATGTTGTACCTTGGTGTTTTTGGCTTGTACATATAGGTAAAATCATATAAAAACCTTATTTATAGCTATATTTTGGGTAAATGAAGCTAAAAACCTATGGGATATATAAAAAAAATTATACAATTATATAATTAGTGCGCGCTTCAGGTACGAAAACCCCACGCTTTGCTTAGACCTCATCGCTTTTGTGCACCTAGCGCTTTTTAAAACCAAGCCACTAGTGCATATCAATTATCTAAATTTAACCCTAAAAAAACATGTCACAGCAATTCCAAATCCAACTTACTCAAGAAAACAAAACAATTAAATTACAAAATCAATTTAACAATTAAAAACATAAAGAAACATAAAAAAGGAACCTTTTTGAGACGAATAGCACGAATGGCGTCTCTATCAGATGTAGAACTCGTGTTGGGAGTAGTGGGTGATCTCCTACCTCTTCCACCTTGTTGTTTTGGCACGGCGGCGGCGGTGGTGGCGGCGGTGGTGGCGGCGGAGGAAGGTGATGAAGAAGAAGAACAGCAGCGTATGAAAGAAGAAGGGGTGTATGATTTGGATGTGGGAAGATGGGAATAAGAAGCTACATGGAACAAGTGCCGCAGAGGTCTTGATGACCAGACCTTCAACGCCTCCATTGTTATTGTTATCTCAACCTAATCAAGATTCAAGGCTTCTGGTTTGAAGTTGAAGACACAAGGACATTGTTGTAATTTCGTTTTTTTTTTAATCCTAGTTTCTAAAAACTTATTATTATTATTATTAATAATAATAATATTATTATTATTATTAATATTATTATTACTATTATTACTATTATTACTATTACTACTACTACTATTAAACATTATTTTAACATTATTTATTGATGTACTAAAGGTATGTTTATCCTAAGTTATAACTCCGTGTATTACACAAGTTGAAAAAAGATTTTGTATTGCATGAGTTAAATAAATATAATATAACTGGTTAATACATATATAAGTCGAGATATCTTTTTTTAAATAAACTTTGATGTAATATTTACTTATTATAACGTTTTACTTTACTTTTATGCTATTTATTTCAGTTGTTATACTTAGTGTTGATATTGTATTGATAGCTACCACAACTTTTTATTATAGTTTTTCGTTATCTCTTACAGTTATTATATAAAGCGTTGATACTGGATTGATAATAAAACTCCTGCCTGCATAGAGTAAAATTACTAGCTTAGCAAATGCAATCACTATTTACCACATTGTCCGGTCATAGTTTTTCTTATTTTGTTTTCTTTGCCTTTTTATTTAGGTTGATTTTTGATTTTTTTAGTTTTAATTTAACCATTAATCTATACAATATACACTTTTAACCCATTTAATTTTCTACTAATTTGATTTTTTTTTTAAACTTTTGTTCTTTATTTACATGTAAATAAATAAATAATATTACATATGCGGTTGTGCTATTTTTTCTGTTTATTTTTGTATTGTTTGTATTTATTTGTATTATATATTTATTTATTTTAATTCTTAGTTTACCCATTATACTATATAATATACACTTTTATCCCATTAATTTTCTATTATTATTTTTTTTTCAAAATTTTCATTTCTTATTTAAAGAATATGAATATACACATGTGCTTAATTTTTTTTCCTTAGCATTTTGATATAAATTTTATTGAAAATGGAATATTAATGAAAATAATTTTTTTTATTGTAACATTACCAGATGCAATCATTATTCCATTATACAATAATGTTTTATTTATAACTTTTGTATTTTTAATTATAATTTTTTATTTTTTTATTTTACCCATTATAAAACCATGGTGTATTGGTAATAAAAATAAGTTTATAATTTTAGAAGAAAGCAACAATCATGAATGTTACCTTTTATCAATAATATTCTTTTTATAAGTGGTTTAAAATAATCAAAATTTATTTAACTTAATTAAATAAACAAGAGAAAGTTTACAGTAAAAATAAGTTTAGGGTAAAAAGGATAAGAAACATTTTGGGCTTTTGAACAAAGTAAATCAATGGATGAGATTAAAATGGGAAAAACATACTTTGAGTTTCTAAAATATAAGGAGGAGGGCAAAATAGGTATAATCCACAATTGTTGAGTTCCACTCCCAATTTTTAAACGTCCATAACATTTTCATACGACATTATTTTTCTAAAAAAAATACCATAAAAACAAGTTTGTTTATCCTCTTTCATATGTTGAGTTTCTAATTTTTTTTTCTGGGTTGATAACTTGCGTTTTATCATGATACGACTTGCGTTTTTTGTCAGATATAACTAACATCTTTTTTATCATGTATAACTTGCGTTTTATCAGATATAACATGCGTTTAATCATATATAACTTGCATCTTTTTATCAGATATAATTTACGTTTTATCATGTATAACTTGCGTTTTATCATGTATAACTTGCGTTTTATCATTTATAACTTGCATTTCATCAGGTCGTTTATCAGGTCGTCTTATCAGGTATAACCTGCATTTCTAAAACGCAAGTATACCCTCAATAAAACGCAAGTTGATCTTTAGTACCTGCATTGCATTGATCTGAGTATTATAGTGCTTAATTTAGCTCTGTTTCTTCCATGTAAGGATTAATTTATGTACATATATCATATTCATCATGCCTTGAGCTTCTTGATGCTTATAAGACCAAAGATTTGGACTTCATGGAAGTTTGATTTCGTCGTTTAACATCACTCTATGTTATTTATATCGTCTGGCCTCTTGTAATCGGATTAACATTTATGATCTTAATGTCTGATTCTTTATAACTTTTGGCATTCTAGTGTAACCTTTCAGGAGTTTTATAACTTGCGTTTTTTAAAACACAAGTATGCTCTCAATAAAACACAAGTTATCAACCCAACAATTTTTTTTTTAAAATATAGCAATATGATATGGAAATGAAAGAAGATAAAAAACTTGTTTTATGGTATAGTTTTTTTTTTCTTAAAATAATGTCGTATGAAAAAGCTATGACCATTTTAAAAATGAGATGAAACTTTAATGACGCAAAGAAATTACCATCGTGCCCCTGATTATCTAATTTAATCAATGGCTAATAATCATTCTTATACTTTTTACGCTAACCTCCTTTTTACGTTAGTCTCACCCAATAAACAAAACCACATTGGTTTTATAGTCACTAAGCACACAGAATTGGTAAAGCAGAATATTGGTTAGGACATATATATATTATTGTTTCGTTGATATTGATACAAACAAATTCCATTTATAGTAATGGCTAGTAGTCTAATATAGTCAAAATTGATCAATTCAAACATAATTAAATACAATCGGTCACGGTTAAACATAACCAATTTTGGACAAATGAAAACAATCAAGCCGGTCACATCAAACTTCAAGAATCATGATCGAATTTAATTAAAATTAGCATTATATCGTCGACGTACCTAGTTTGCTACAATTTTACACAGGAACTTCGTTACGTGCAAGAATGCATCCGATGTTGTGTACATAGCCAAGCTATTTTTCTAAGAGATCGCCCATATAGATGCATGGGATACGGATATGAATAACCCACATCAACCACCATGACTCAGTCAAGCCAACTAATCATCTACGTTCAAGTTTATTCCCTTTTCAGTTTATGTTGGAGTTTACCACTCTATCTCTTTTATTTTCGATAGTTGTTTGGATTCCTGTATTTTGGGTTGCATTTGTATTTAAATTCCTTGCATTCTGATTAATGAGCGTAGAAGAAATCTGAAGCATTTATATTTTTATTGTGTTTTGGAGAGTGGTTATCTTTAATCAACCGTATGTAATACCAACGTCTATCAAATGTCTATCACTTCTAATGAGGAGATGAATGTGCTATTTGTTTTTCATGTGTTGTTTGTTTTTCTAAAAAAAGGTCTGCACATGCTTCTCTGTCTGCACTGTGCAGACACTACAATCCGCAGATTGTTTGTTTTTTCGAAGATGTTTCATTACAAAACGTCTGCGCGAGCTCTTCTTGGTGCATACTTAGCCCAATCACTTCTAAAATCTCCTAAGGTCTGCAGAGGGTTAAATACTACCACCCACTGTCCACCACCACCACCTTCCACCGACCACCACCACCACCACCAGTTTATTTTAGTAGTCTACAGACGTTAAAAAACAAACCGTCTTCTTCTTGCAGACTGCAGAGGTTCGGTCCACCTCTTTTTTTACAGAAGTAGTTCGCAGACTGCAGGCATTTTACCTCTGAAAAACAAATAACACCGAAGTCATAGTTTACATACGTATAGAGTAGACTGAGTCAAAAGAAGTATGGTTCGGTCCACCTCTTCTTCTGAAAATGTAGTTCGCAGTTGCATTTTACCTCTGAAAAAACAAACAACACCGAAGTCATAGTTCACATACGTAAGGAGTAGACCAAGTCAAAAGAAGTATGGTACCTACAAGTATGTTTTTCGTATTTTGTAATAGTTTACATCATTTCTTTTAATGGGTGTTATTTTTTTCCTGTTAAGTCTAGTCATGTGTCTTACACACGGGGAAGATATTCTCATTTAACCATTACCTAATAAATTATTTTATTAAATTAACAAAATAATAAAAATTAAAATTATATAAATTTATATATCTCTCTTTCCACTATCTTTTTCCGATGAATACACAACCATGAACTCTGATGCCCCTGTCAATACATTATTCAAGGAACACCGACCCCTTCACTCCATATCTTTGGTGACCTGAATTCTCCTCGCTCCCTTCGTTATTTATACGTTGCAGCCATCACTATTGCCACCATTAAAATTCTTTCAAGCAAAATCCGCGGTTACACTATGTTCCCGGTTTACTTAAGGAAAGACAAAAAGGGAAGTGGAAGGAAATAAAATTTTGGTTATATTCTAGAGATTTATTTACTTACTTTGGAAAGAAGCGGAAGGAAACAACAAAAGGTTATGTTCCAAAGTTTTTTCCTAAAAAGAAGTGAATATAAAGAGAGGGGAGTTTGCGGATAAATTTTATCCTTCCAAAGTGGAAAGTAGAGAAGATTAAAGAAGGGATAAGAAAGGAATGAAAAATTAAACGAGTATATCTCTTCTCTTCTTACCTTAAGTAAACTCGGGAACAAAGCGTTAAATTGAAGCCTTTGTTATGTTCTATCAAGACGAGGTTTATTATCAATCATATCAAACTCACATAAATCGACTTGTCCAAAAACTCATCATCTTAATTTGCAAAGTCTTCGTTTACTTATCTAATACGCTACTTGTATTATCAACTAGTGATGAAACCAATCACATTGACATACACTTATTTCTAGTGGGAATATACACATAAGAAGCGAGGGTATATGAGAAGTGTAGCTGCATAATTATCCGTTAATTTCTTCTCTAACATCAAAACCTAGCACAATTGACCCCCTCGAATTTGTACAGTAATCTCTCTATTAATTGTTTAATCATAATCGGATCCAATCAAATGACGCAATCCAATTTCACACCTGTTTTTATTGCTAATCAGATAATTCAATTTGTGTGTCCAGAATCAATGCATTGGACTGATTTGATTCAACAGATGTGCCAAATTAAGGTTTAAATTGTTGGATAATCTTGATGGGTCAAGTCGGGCCACGAAGCTGAATACAGTTCAACGAGTTGGAACGGGAATTGTTATTGGTTCACTTGTTTAATTAGTTTAAAAGATCATGGTTTAGTGTTTATTTGTTTAGTCAAATTAAAGTAGTGGTCAAGAAAACGTTGCATTGTGTTAAACCATGTTTGCGGGCCCGTTAGACTTCAGAAAAAAATAACGTTAATAAAAGTCTATAACATAAACCAAAAACCTTTATGGAAATCCACCCTGTCATAGAAGAGCGCATGGGAAATGTCCAAAAATAAAAAAGAAAGTTAAAATCATGAAAATAAAAGTTAAAAAACATTGATGCATAATTGTTTGTGTTTCGATAACTTATACATTATCATTTGTGCACAACTCGGTATTGGACGAAATTTAAATCAAAACGCAGATAAATATAAACACATTGATAAGGTATTTTCATAATTTTATAAAACTTCATAGAAAGTTATGTTTGAAAAAAAAAAAAAGCAGTACCCAATAATACTAAAGCGACATGTGGCATAATATGATTGGGTTGAAAAAAACAAAGTATAAAATTGAAGGGTATAAATGGTAATTGTGGAGGAGCCCTAAATATAAGTTTATGAAAATTAAAATTGTAACTTTAAGTACCAATACAGCACAGTATCCGTTAAAACTTGTAGAAGCAAAATAGTAATTTGTGATTTGTGTGCATGTCTACCACGCCAACATAGCCTTTAGGTTATATATAATTTCATTTTTATTAATCAGCCAACTTGACCAATTCAAACATAATAAAATAATCAATCACAATTAAACATAACACTATTGGACAGGATAAAACAATCACAGTCAAGCTAGTATAATCGATCGTTATCTTACATGACTGAAATGATCATAGTCTAATCACATCTAATCACATTCTTATATGATTAAAAACATATCTTCATTGTTATACATAATATCATCATTCTTATACATAATAACTTATATCAAATTAACTTCATAATGCTCATATTTAATTGAAGTTAACTTTGAATTATCGTAGCTAAGTAGCTACAATCTTACACACAAACTTCGTTAAGCATGGTAAATCACATTCAAACTTAGCCAATCATGCTAATAGATATTCGTTGGCGTTTAGACTCGACTAAAAGATAATCATTCGCGCTTAAACTTGTCTAAATACCGTCGATCATAGTCACACACTCACACTTGCTCAATCGTACAATAACCATATATAATCCGTTAATTAGTCAATACCGGTTAAATTTAACAATTATTGTCACACACTTCTAATCAAAATTGTTACTCAAGGTTATATTTAGTTAAAAGAAACACATTATAATAAAAAATAAATAAATCAGAATCTTGTACTATATATCTTGATTTCAAGTTCACATTATAACGACAAATTATTTATGTTATTTTACATGAAAGATTACCATTTCAAAAGAAAGAAAATTTCATTTTTTTCGTTGCGTACATCGTTTTTTGGAGTTTCCCTATTACCTATACACAAGGCATGATATTGTTTTCTTTGACCAACCGGCCATTCACCTATTATAATTTTTTTATATTTATTTTAACAAAACAAGCACATTAAGCCAACATGTTTTACCTATTCAAAACACCTCTAAAATTAATTAATACCTTGAATATTCCAACCGTACCATCCTTACCACACCAACTTTATTCTATATATATAGCATGCACCAACGACAATTTCATTATCCACTTCATTTGAATCTTCACGTACACATAATCTCTCTTTAACCATGGCTCCATCAATCTCAATCATCAACTCAAACTCACTAGACATTCTCGATTTCGTGGTGAACAAAGGTCATGGAGTGAAAGGTCTAGCAGAACTGGGACTAAAGACATTACCCTATCAATACATTCAACCTCCACAAGAACGGTTTGATCATACGTGCATTTTAGATGCATGTCATGACTCCATCCCACTTATTGATATGTCTAGATGTGATGATCCGAAAGTAGCCGAAGCAGTATGTAATGCAGCACAAAAATGGGGCTTCTTTCAGATAGTAAACCATGGTGTCCCTATGCATGTTCTTGAGGACGTCAAAGATGCAACCCATGAGTTTTTTGGGTTGCCAGCAGAAGAAAAGAAGATATACTCGAGAGAACGATCACTTACTAATAATGTTCGCTTCGGTACAAGCTTTACTCCTGCATGCGAGAAAGCACTCGAGTGGAAGGATTATCTTAGCCTCTTCTTTGTCTCTGAAGATGAGGCTGCTTCCCACTGGCCTCATGTTTGTAGGTAAAGAATTTGTAGTTATACAACTATAGTTATATCTTTTAATAAAATGATTTGAGTTATTTAATTTATATATACATTGGAAAACATTTTAAGCTATCAAGTTCAAGTTTGAAGTTTATGTTTGGCAGGGATCAAGCTTTAGATTATATGAAGAGTTCCGAAATCGTTGTCAAGAAGTTGCTTGAGATGCTAATGAATGGACTAAACATAAAAGAGATTGATGAAACAAAAGAATCAACTCTAATGGGGTCAAAGAGGATTAACCTTAACTACTATCCGAAATGTCCAAACCCTGAGCTCACTGTGGGTGTGGGGCGTCATTCAGACGTATCCACACTCACAATACTCCTTCAAGATGATATCGGGGGACTTTACGTGAGAAACACAGAGACTATGAAATGGATTCATGTCCCTCCAGTCAGTGGATCTTTGGTGGTCAATGTTGGAGATGCACTTCAGATCATGAGTAACGGAAAGTATAAAAGTGTTGAGCATCGTGTAAGTGCTAATGGAATCCGTAACAGGATCTCGGTCCCGATATTTGTGAATCCGAAGGCTTGTGACATTATTGGGCCTTTGCCAGAAGTTCTTCGAAGTGGAGAGAAACCACTTTATAAGCATGTACTGTACTCAGATTATGTCAAGCATTTCTTTAGGAAAGCACATGATGGAAAGGCTACAATAGAGTTCGCAAAGAGATAGTTTTTTTCTTTTGCGTGAAACAATTTTTTTATATATGTTCCTATGATTTGGTTGTTTTGACTTTTAAAACTAATAACTATGTACTTAATGTTCCTAAACGTTACACGTGATGTCTTATGTTTTTTGATCCTAACTCAGTTATTTTTTCTCATTAAATCTCGTCACACAAGTTACTTTAATCTTTTTACCCACATATTTAAAATATATTCAATAAATTATAAAGCTTATATAAAAAAAAAGTCACCCTCCTTTCTCACCTCTCCCCATCTCTCCCAATCT
Source organism: Ambrosia trifida (assembly GCA_028751855.1). NCBI lineage: Eukaryota > Viridiplantae > Streptophyta > Magnoliopsida > Asterales > Asteraceae > Ambrosia > Ambrosia trifida. The sequence continues at coordinate 142,114,894 of CM054125.1, forward strand.
CTCTCTCTCTCTCTCTCTCTCTCCTAGATACCACCAACAACCCATTGACCCTACCACCGCCACCACCCACCCCACCTGCCACAGCCATCAATCCACACCATCACCACCTCTCTCTCTCCCTCTCTCTCTCTCTCTCTCTCTCTCTCTGTCTTAGCCGTTCGACCACCACCACCGACAAAGCCAACCTCTGACCACTTCCACATCCGCACCTACATCCTCTATAACTAGCCACCTCTCACATCAACCACCACCAGAAACCTGCATCCCCGTAAACCTTTGACCTTCGAACCACACACACAACTCAACACCATATACCGTTGGCCCATACCCTAACTATTGTTAATCAGAGATGAAATATAATGTTTATTGATGATCTTTGGTTAACAAAATTGAGTACAATATATAGACTCACAAGAGCCTGAATAAAAGGAAATGTAGCCTAACGGCTACTTGAATGTCAATCAAAAAGGCTGTCAATTATCTAGCTGTCCAAATCTTCTAAATAAGGAAATGATGAGGCTTTCTCTGATCCTAAATTGATTAACTTTCTTCTCTATTGTCGGATCTAAGAATTTGAATGATCCCTTTGTTTTTTTTTTTGATGAATGATCCTTTTGTTTTGACAAAATTGTTTCATAGAGTCATTAACATATTCTTCTCCATTGTCGGATCTAAGAATTTGAATATTGGTTTTAAATTGAGTTTGTAATTTTGTATCATAGTATAAAATATAGAAATTTTTTCAAAGACTTCAGATTTATGTTTCAAAAAATAGATCTATGTCATGCGAGTGCAATCATCAATAAATAAAACAAAGAAACGAAAGTTTTGTCCCCCATTAACCTCAGTAGGACCTCACACATCAGAATGTATTAAGGAAAAAGGTTCCTCAACCCTAGTATTATTTAGGCTATACGTATGTCTGTGGCTTTTAGCTAAAACACATGTCTCACAACTTAGAGTTTTATTTGAAGGAAAAAGTTTAAGAAATAAAATATGTAGATAGCTAATAGAAGGATGTCCTAATCTCCTATGCCAAAGCCAGGCTTCTCTATTCGTAGTCCCATGAGCAAGCATCGCATTTCCCCGTTGAGTCACTTCATCCACATAAATACATAATATAATCTTGATCGTTCAGTGCCATGCCAATGATCATTCCCGTCCGTATATCCTAAAAATACAAAAGGTTGGATGCATCAAGACGGTGAAATTTTACTCTTTTGTAATATGCCTAATGGATAATAGTTTTTTAATTTTAAAGTTGGAGAAATTTCAATAGTTCATCTTTAACGGGAACATCCCCCCATTAGCAGTTTTGATGTTGTTGATTCTAGGCTCATTTTGAGAAATAATATCGGATAAGTCACAGGTCATGGTGTCAGTGGCACTAGAGTCAAAAATCCATGATTCATCCGTTTTATTTTTATAAAAACAACATAGAAAAATGGGTTTTATTTTAGTTCCTCTATATCGTCTTTTTTTCTTTTGTTTTTTATGGGCCAAATTACCTCTAGGTTTTAAGTTATAGGTTGGAGATCGGCCCATATAATCTTTGTTCACTAAATAATTCGGATTAGTTAGTGTCCGACCCACATAAGAGGAGTTTTTACTAAAGATTCGGCCCATATAAGCTTTACTAAATGTCCGGCCCATATTTATAGATAGAGTATCGTTCCTCTTTCTTTCTAACCCTAGATCCTTGTCCGCCCCCTTTACTGTTAACCCTGTTTTCTGTTGGTTCGCTATTATCTACCCTCCCATCTTTGTTCAAAAAATCAAGTATAGTTTGTGAAAAAAATATAGGGTTGCAAAAAATGGGCGGATTTGAGGTTAGTCCCTTAATCCGGTTACCTCCTTCCAAAGTTTGTTCTTCATCAGAGAAAGCAACTCCACCGAAGGCTGACTTCTTTCCATCATCTTCTTTTTCAGGTTTGCTTACGGCTACCGAACCCCTTCCTTTGTCGGATCCGGTGTTGCGGTTGTTTTTCTTGTGTCCGTCTGTCCACCAGTCGGGATAACAGACTAACTTGAAATATGCTTCTTTGGTATGCTTGGTCATGCCACAATAAGTACATTTGAGGTGTGATTTATCCTCATTCTTCCTCCCATCAAACCGCCTCTGCTCTTTTGTTGCGAGCCCTACTCTCTGTTTTGGTGGCACTTAATCCAGCTGCTATGCCTTGGGTTTCATTGAGAGTTGCTCCCAGAATATTCTGGTGAGCAGCCTCTTTCCGGACAACAGAATATGCCGCCTCAGCAGATGGAAGGGGCTCCCATCGGAGTATTTCCCTTTTAATCGGGTCATACTTCTGATCAAGAGCACTTAAAAATTGAAATAGTTTTTGTTCTGACTTGATTTTCATGTAGGTTTTGATGTCTTCTGGATATTTCATGGGATTTGGATCGATTCGGTCAATTTCTCCCCATATCCCCTTTAAAGTTATCCAGAAAGTTTCAAGGGAATTATTGTGTTGTTTGATTTTATTCGCCTTGACATGAAGGTTGTAGGTTTGCAACTTGTCTCAGCCGCTGCTATATGTTAACGTTAGAGCATCCTACATCGTTTTCGCTGTAGGAAACTTGGTAAGGTTGCTAGCAAACGTAGGTTCAATGTTTTGTATCAGCCATGATAAGACGATTGGATCGTCTTGTTCTCACTGTTCGTAGGATTCCTCATCTTGATATGGGGGTTCTGAATCTAAGTGTTTCAACAGGACCTTTGATTTCCCGCCGATGGCAACCCGAAACATCCGGGTCCACATTGCATAATTATGACTGCTGAGTTTGAGGTTAATCAGTAGATTATCAGAAAGTTTGGGGCTTTTTGGATGGGAATTAATCCTGTTTTTGAGGAGGTTTGCGAGTTAGATTGATAGATCTTGATTCTTGTTTCCGTCTTCGGACATGGTGACGGGAATTGAGATGGCTGAAGAAGGTAAATGATGAGCAGTTTTCTGGTTAACACTGTTCTGATACCATATTGTTAATCAAAGATGAAATATAATGTGTATGATCTTTGGTTAACATTATTGAGTACAATATATAGACTCACAAGAGCTTGAATAAAAGAAAATATAGCCTAACGGCTACTTGACTGTCAATCAAAAAGGCTGTCAATTATTCAGCTGTCCAAATCTTCTAAATAAGGAAATGATGAGGCTTTCTCTGATCCTAAATTGATTAACTTTCTAACACTAACTACCATCCGCCGATTATCACCACCAAAATCATACCATCACGACTAGCACCCGCCATATTCACCTCCAAAGATCCTAACACCACCATTGTTCACCCTATATACCTCACTGTTGTTACTGTTGTGTTTAGAGAAAGAGAGAGGTTAGTTGTGATGTGGACTATTGTCTACAAAAGAGAAAGGCAAAGATAATATTTTCATGTTATTGTAGTTGTTTAGTGGTGGTGATGGGGAGTGGTTGGTGATCGGATGTCGCGGTCCGGTCAGGTCAAAGATAGTATTTATATAAAGTCCCTAGTACCCTTAACTGTATAGTTAATGGTAGAAAAGGTGTCGAACCATGAAGAGTTTGTGGTTGGTGAATATGTCTTAGTTGATTGTAAACATCACTTATGAATATTTTGTTTAATTAGGAAGTTTGTCAAGTTGTATCATTTAAGAAATTATTGGAAAAGGGCGATCCATAGAATGATTCGAAATTGTAAATAGATTTGTAAGAATACTAAAATTGATGATTCAAAAGGAAATTGATTAGAAAAACTAAGTTGTAGACGATTAAAACAAAATGAGAGATCAAACCGGTTTCAACAAGCAAGCCTAGGGTTTTATCACATATTGGGGTTGGAATTACAACTGCAAAGAGTATTAAGGGGTTAGGTGTTTCAAGGCTTAAGTGTCAATATTCATCAACATCAAATATGGACAAAAAATACACTTCATTACAATGAAAGATGAATAATGATGATGATTAGTGATGATCTTGATGATTAGAGAGTTAATTGGGTGTTGATTCGAATGAAAGATGATGATTGGATTCCTAAAAATGTGTTTTTGTAACCTCAATCATGAGTCAATGGTCAAAAGATAGTTATAAGTGCAATAAAATCCCTTTAATGACTGAAATGATGTTGCTAAACCAGGCCTGGCCGTTGACCACAACTAATAAAGTAGTGGCTGACGGGGAGGGTAACGCGTCGGCGACAGAAATACATCATCGACTCCAATTTTCACTGTCTATGGGATGATAGACGCCTTCTTTAGCCATCGGCCACGACCTGGTACCCCGTGGCTGACAGGTCATGACCTGTCTTACTCATTTTTCTTCCATTTCTTCTCCTAAATCGTTCTAGCTCCAATCAGAGGTCACATTAACTAACACAAGACAAAATTAAATATATGATAATACGAGGAGAGTTCCTAGATATTTGTCTTTTTTGAAAACCCCCTCCAATTTGGGCTGAAGTTCCCCAATACTTCCCCAGGCTGGTGGGCTTGAGTCGGTATCCCCTGACCTTCAATAACGGATTCTTGATGAACAAAAATCCTTATATATGGATCCTCTAAAAAATAAAAGAAAGAAACTAATAAAGTTAATTGGGCTGGTTTAGCTAAGGCTCAGCGATAAAAGATTGTTTGGTGATGTATTCACAACGGACCATGAATCGAAAAATTAAATTACAGCTAAAATTAAATAAACGAAATTTTCTTAAATACTTATAATAAAAGAAATAAAAAATATAATTAAATATACGATTGTTTAAAACCGTCGATAAACTAAAACAAGACAAAATTGAATATATCATAATCTAAAGTCTAAACGAATGAACTAAGACAAATAAAAACGTTAACAAAATATCTTTCTACAACCATGGGATGATGTATTGGTGATTGATACAAATAAATTTTCATTTTACAGTAATGTCTAATACAGTCGAAATCGATCAATTCAAATTACATAAATAAAATTAATCAATCACAATTAAACGTAGCAAATCTGAATAAACTAAAACAATCACAATCAATCTAGCTTAGTTGATCATATATAGTCTAACATGAGAAAATACAATTTTACATAAATAAATTGTTTCAAGTTGTATTCTAAGAGAACTTCAACCATGATTTGTAATATCCTTGGTTGTACAAATGAAAAAACTCATTTTTGATAGTTATGGATAAAGATTCGTGTTCAATACGGGCCATTTAAAACAAAGTCCGAGGGAAGCCTGAGAAAACTCGTCTTTCTCACAGCGTATAAAAGTTGAGGCAACATGTTACATTTTGTCATATAAATATACTTACTAATCAATATATTTCATTCCAATTTACAGCAAGATGACAGACAAACATGCAACAAGCTGCGTCGTAACCCTCTTTTAAATAGCAAAACCTATCATACTGAAACAAACTGGAGATGGCTCACACACCTAAGGTTGCACCGAGTTAAATGGTCTTACGTGTATGAAAAAGGATGGAGGTGGTGAAAAATGTTGGTAGAGAACGAGTACTCTCTACTTTTGTGGAACTTAAAGCACTCATTTTCTTTAGCTTTTTTTTTTAATTTTTTTTTACAAATTTATTAATTAATACATAACCGTGAAAAATTACATTAAGATAGCGGGCAGGCGGGCAACAAGCTGCGCCGCCAACCCCTTCTGAATGGTAAACCCTAACTTACTAAAAACGAACCCATGCCCTCATGGAGCCGAGACACTGCTATGAATAACCCGTTGGACTCTGGTCAGGAAACGGATGGCTTCCGATGCCAGGGAGCCAAAAGTATCAAATACCAGGGGTACGAAAACGTATTGGTTCTCCTCACAACTTTTAGCTTTTTAATTATGTTATCTTGATTTTCTATCTACTTTTATAAAGACAATCAATTCTAACACTCATGCTAGGAAATACGACGTTAATTACCAAAACATTTTTATATGTATTCTTATAATAAAAACGTACATCATGTATAGCACGAATGCTAGAATTCTAGAAAATAAACTTTTAAAAACATCAATGATTAACAGTCTAATATGATTGAAATTAGGTAATCCTAGTTAAACATAGCTATAGTTACATCAAACTTCATCACTGATGATTATATTTAATTGAAATTAACATTGTATCATATTGTACCTGCCTACCTGGTTAGCTACAAATCTTACACACTATTTTCGTTAATTAAAGTTGGTTGAATTGATCATTTATAGCCATAGTGAATCACATCAAACTTAGCCAATCCTGTTAAAACATAATCATTCGTGTTTGAACTTAATCAAAATCGTAGACATAGTTGCTTAATCATAATTACTATTATATAATTGGTCAAATAACTAATAGTGGTTGAGATTAGCAATTAGGCTGAGTGGTGTGGAATAAAGCTCTTTAGCGTCACGCCGTCACGGTTGTGCCATGTCAACGCCACGTAGAGAGAGATTAAAAGGCTCCACCCTTAACACCCATGGTGTGGAATAAAGACCTTTAACTATTAATAAAAAAAATGAAAAAATATGATCGGTTGTTGACACATGGGACCCAATTAATCTCTCCCCCTCCACCCTCCACGCTCGCGATTGGAGTAACGGAGGTGATGAAGGCACCCCCTATATGGCGCCAGAGGGGTGGTGTTGGGAACCCTTCCGCACTAAGTTGGCGGTGGGCGTTTTTCCACACCACCCAACCTTATTGTCAAATATTTAACATCAAAATCATTACAAAGCTCATATCTAGTTAAAGTAAACAAATCGCAATTAAAAAAAAAAAAATCAATAGTTCACTATGCATGGTTTCTTTGGTTTGAAGCTCTCACATTATCGCTCCCCTCACCATGTTTTCCACAACTACATCTAGTACAACACATTGTTTTTGTTTTCTTTCACCAATCGGCTGTGATTATGATACGATAAAGACATATATTTTGTTTTTACTATAAAAAAACAAACACATTGAGCCAAAATGTCATGTACATATATGTTCTACATATAGCTGCAACACCTCATCTCTCTTTAACCATGCCTCCATCAATCTCAATCTCGACCATTAACTCAAACGCGCTAGACATTCTCGATTTTGTGGTGAGTGAAGGTCATGGTGTGAAAGGTTTAGCAGACCTTGGACTACAGACATTACCCTACCAATACATTCAACCTCCACAAGAACGGTTTGATATGGGCATTCCAGAACCACATCACGACTCCATCCCGCTTATTGATATGTCCAAATGTGATGATCCGAAAGTAGCCGAAGCAGTGTGTAATGCAGCACAAAAATGGGGCTTCTTTCAGATAATAAACCATGGTGTCCCTATGCATGTTCTTGAGGATGTCAAAGAAGCAACTCATGGTTTTTTTGAGTTACCGGCTGAAGAAAAGAAGAAATACTCAAAAGAACATTCGGTTACGAATAATGTTCGTTATGGTACAAGCTTTACTCCTTCGTGTGAGAAAGCACTCGAATGGAAGGACTATCTTAGCCTCTTCTTTGTCTCGGATAATGAGGCTGCTGCCCACTGGCCTCCTGTTTGCAGGTTATTAATAAGCTGTTTTACGACAATAATTTAACTTGATTTTTAGTAAAATGATTTGAGATAGTTTACATGTAGTTTTATACTTGTATTCGACAACTTATAGCGTATAGCGATTAAAAATAGACATTCAAAATCAGACAATCAGACAACGCTAAATAGTTAAGCCTGCCAGCTAAGCAAGCTAAGCCTAAGCCAACACAAAAAAGCATGAAAATTATGGGGAAAGCACGCTTTTAGCCGTTGATTTTTCTAAAAAGGGAAAACAGCCACGTGAAGGCGGAGACGCCTCATGAAAACCAAGACCCCTTAGGCGACTTTGAAGACCCCTTAACTACTATCGAATCAAAGCACGACACATGGCAAGGATTTCCGCCCGGGGTCTTTTAAAAGTACCTATCAGGCGTCACTGAAGCCCTTAGGTCTCTGAAGACGCCTCAGGCAACTCTGAAGACCCATCATGGAAATCCTCTAAGGGGTCTTCAAAGTCGCCTGAAGGGTCTTGGTTTTCGTGACGCGTCTCACGTGGCTAGTTTTGCTTTTCACCTAAGTCAATGACTATAACCGTGATTTTTTTTTTTTTTTTTGAAAATAACTAAGGTTGCATGAAAAGAACCAATCAAATCATTACTTATGTAAAATGCCAGCTAAATTTTAGCCACTAGCTAAGACCCTTGTGTAATGGAAGCAAGATTGAGGCGTTTTTGGAGCAAAAACCACCCCACTTGATTTGTACACCGTCCCCCTCCTCCTGAATTGGGGCGTTTTCAAGCCCACGTACCAAGAAAATTTTCAAGGCGTGGTTTTTGTTTTTGGGCCAATCAAGAACAGACTTTGTATGTAGCGGCCAATCAAATTCACAGTTTTATTCAACAAAAAAATAAATAATTAATATCAAATGATTGATGCTCCATGAAAATTTTCAACTTACCACTACATTCTCATCCTAATTTGAACCACTTAATGGTCCCACATGCCACGTGTTGGTTTTATTGGTTTGCTCCCCCCCCCCCCCCCCCCCCCCCCCCGATGTATTTACTGAGTTTTATTTCTAGCTAATTCAACAATAATTTTATCGATTTGAGTTAATAAAGGTATTTTTGGCATTCTTCGACAGGAATCAAGTTTTGAAATATATGAAGAGTTCTGAAATTGTTGTTAATAAGCTGCTAGAGATACTTATGAATGGACTGAATGTAAAAGAGACTCATGAGACCAAAGAATCAATTCTATTGGGATCAAAGAGGATTAACCTTAACTACTATCCCAAATGTCCAAACCCTGAGCTCACTGTCGGTGTGGGGCGTCATTCAGACGTATCCACACTGACAATACTCCTTCAAGATGATATCGGGGGACTTTACGTGAGAAACACAGAAACTATGCAATGGGTTCATGTCCCTCCCATTAGCGGATCTTTGGTTGTCAATGTTGGAGACGCATTTCAAATAATGAGTAACGGGAAGTACAAAAGTGTTGAGCATCGTGTGAATGCTAATGGAAATCGTAGCCGGATATCAGTCCCGATATTTGTGAATCCAAAGCCTAGTGACGTTATTGGACCTTTGCAGAAAGTGCTTCAAACTGGAGAGAAACCACTCTATAAGCATGTACTCTACTCGGATTACGTCAAGCATTTCTTTAGAAAAGCTCATGATGGGAAGGCTACAATTGAGTTTGCAAAGGTGTAGCTTAATTTTGTGTGGAGCATTTTTCTTATATATATATGTATATATAATATATATAGTTATGCTATTTGTTGGTTTCATAAGTATTTTGCTAAACACAGTAAAATATCGAACAAGATAAGAGCTCAAGAGATTATAACCATATTAACCATATTAATCATGAAATATATGAATGAATAAACCAACGAACTACAACCTTTATAAATACAGAAAAAAATCACATACCAAGCAAATGAATCGAAATTGATTACGGCTATATTTATTCAAACAATTTTAAAATCAAATAACAACCTAAGTATGTAACCCGCAAAGAATCATGACCACATACCGTTTCCACGTGCCGTGCATACATATCGAATTGCATGTCAATACCTAGCTCCTCTTGATTCATACTCAAATATGGGGTCAATCACCAAAAAACCACAAATGGTGAAGCCGCTGAATCAACGGCTTCTACCATCCAATCTTACACAACCTGCAAAAGCCTGCATGAGTATGCTGCATGTTTCTTGAAGCCGCTGATCAAAACGGAGGTCGGCTAGAGTTTTGATCATGTTTCGGCATGGCATATTTTAAGGCCAAAATTAGATTAGATTAATTATGTTTTCTAGTTTTATTTTATTTCATGTAATGTTATTATTTTATTTTGTGTAATGTTATCTAATTTTATGATTTATTTAAAAAAAAGTAAAAAAAATTAGCGATGGAGTATTTTTAGCTAACCTCATTTTTATAGGTAACAACAATCGTACTTAGCAAATATCACATATAGCGAAACTATGGTAGAACCTTAGGAGGGTGGAATGTAACAAATCTTACCTCTATTACTCGAGAAAAAATATTGCTTTCAGAGAGACCCATCGGCTTTAAGACTAAGAACAAATAAACAAATTGTACTAAAATATAGAGCATGCTACCAATAACCAGAAAAAAAGGTGAAAAAGTAAAGTACAAATCCATATACAAAATATGTACATAAATACATGTATGCGAGAACATGCACATACCTAGCATATAGGCAATCTAAGCCCCAAAAACAAAGCTAAAAACACAATACTACCCGCCCTTAAACATCCTCAACCTTAATCTTGCATCTCCACCAACTCTTATTCTGGACCATGTTTTTAAAGTGATGCAACTCAATCAACTTTTTTTGAATACGCTCATCCAAAATCAATTTACGCCAGCCTCTACTCTTCCTCGACTCTCCACAATGAGGGTTATAAGTTATGACTACTCTAGTTGTAGTCGTTTGTCCCCTCTTCACATACCCGACCATCGTATTCTTGTGTGTCCATACATCCATCTTAACCTCAGCTACATTTAGTGGTTATTTGGTTGATTAAGTATCGAATTATTAAGATGTCTGAATGATTAATAGGTCTGAATGGTTAAGTACTGAATCATTAAGTTGGACCTCTGAATGATTAATTTTTTTGTCCCACATTGGTAGGAGAGTCTCATTAAGGTTCAGCCTAGTTCAGTGCTTAGACCATGTGTAATGGTGGGTGAAAGGGACATTTTTTGACACTTGGTAATGTGGGGTAGGGGTGAGCAAAATTGGGCCGGACCAAAAAAAACCCGAGAACCGAACCGAAAATCCACCAAAACCGACCCGGGTATGTTTATTAGGTTCTTTAGTCGGTCCAGAAATATTACTCCAGCCGGTTCTCGGGTCGGGTCGGTCCAGGAATGCATAAAAACCGAGAAAAAACCGACGGACCGAAGTACTCTTATAAAATAACTAACTGCAATATATTAGGCGGCAAATCTTGTGTGTTTGGACTTTTAAAAAAATATATTTAGTGGCTTCTAAGTTACTTTTAGCTGTTGTTCAGTTTGCTTTCATATTAGTTTTAGACTAGTTATGTAACACCCCAACCGATGGCGGAAACATCGAGGTGTCACGTAAGAATGAGTATACAGTAGCACATGGTATTCAAGTTTTAATTTGAAATTTATTTAAAGTAAAAAAAAAATATCCAAAATTGAAAATACATAATAAGTCTTGAATGGAATTCTAATACATCAAATAACCAAATAAAGCATAAACTTCAATTTGTCTCCTCATGCTAGCTCTAGACTTCAAGCATCATTATTTCCTGTTGAGTTGTAAAAATGGGGGGGGGGGGGTCAACTAGAAGTTGGTGAGAATACATAAGCCACGTCAAGCAATTAAGTTTAAGAATAAAAGTTTAGCAATTCATATGTCTATCGTAAGTTTAAGTCTACATGAATAAACATGAAATGTTGAATCGACATAATCAAACCTCCGACTAGTTTAGGTCCATCCCGTCATTCACGGTTCACCTTAATAATATGTGATGTGTTGTGAAACGCACCTTGTTAATATGTTAGTTTTGTATATATTTTAATCTTTTATTGTGTGCTTTTAGTCGGCCTTGGTTATTTATTATTGCGCATGTGTTTTATAGGTGGTCGTGAATAATGAGCTCAAAACAAAAGAATTTTAATCGAGACACAAACACTTCAGAGCAGGTGTTCATGGACGTTGGGGCGTAGACGAGAAATTTTAGTCGAGCGAAGAACACCCGAGTCGAGAGCACGGAATTATAATAATAAACTAATAATAATTATATAATAAATATAAAAAAGTAAAAAGAACCGTGACATACAAGAGGCCCATGGCCCAAGCCACAAAATTTCTAGGGATATTATTCTTTGTGATTGGCAATTACTTTGAAGAAAAACGATAGTTTAAGAGGAGGTATTATTATTTTTGTTCGACAACTTTGAAGCTGGATCGCACGACAAAGAAAATAGAGGAAGAAGCTTCAATGACCAAGATGCAAGGCTAAAACTCTTGTGACTTCCTCTAGGCGAATGGTTCAATTAGGTTTCACACTTTTTCTATTTATTTTCAATATTGGATTATGTTTTGCTTGTGATGACAAACAACTAAAACATTATTGATGTATTAGTTAAGCAAACAATTGATTTGTGTTTTGAGTTCTTTCTTTACAACTTGTTCGGTTGATGACAAAACCTAGTAGCGGGTTGGGTGACATAAAGAGGGTTGACTTGACGCTTACAATTGGGTAGATAATAGGGTTTGATGACAAGAACTTGTGCTACCAGTTAATTAACTAATTTCCAGAACTATGTCTATGTGGTTCCCAATCTATAAACTGAAAACTGTGTGAAACCTAGAACCTGAAGTTTAGAGGGAGTTACTTCTTTATTCTTATTGTTTTATATTCGAATCACTTAATTCAGCTTTTGCAAATACGACAACATTATACTTCATAAAATATTATTTTTAATTAATTAGTTTAACTGATAAAATTGCTATTAACACTAACCACATACTCCTCGTGGTTCGACAACCCTACTCCCTATACTGCAGTCCTTGTAGCTAAGGAGTTGTTTTTAATATATTTTTTGATTAGCACTCGACACGCGATCAAAATGGCGCCGCTGCCGGGGGAGTGCGTGCGCTTAGTGTTTTTAGTTTTAGTTGTCTTTAGTTTTAGAAAAAAAAATTAAAAAAAAAAACCAAAAAAAAAAAATATAGTATCTTTTCTTGTTTATTTACTTTTTGTTCTTTATTTAGTTATTTTTCTTTGTTCAGTACTATGCTGGTTTTCTTGTTTCTGTGTGTGCAGGTTACTTTACTTGTATGCACCATACACGAAGGTCGAGGAAAACATCACATTTGATTTTTGATTCGCAGATTGAGAGAACTGCCAGAAGAAACCGATCCCTTCACCACCCTAATCACACCATGAGTATTCACAGCCATCACAGCATCCCTGAGGATCTACATCCTCCGAATCCACCACCACCTATTCCACCTATACCACATCAACCGCAAAACTCACCACCAGTACCACAATTCCAACCTGCCCAAAACACCCGACCAATCATACCACAGCAGCAACAAAACTTCGGAAACCAACAGCTGCATCGCATTCCTCAACAATTTGACGAGGAAAGTTTTCACAGTACATGGCAGACTGACTGGGATAGAGAATCTGAGCATAAGGAGTATGACGGCAGATATGCCGACGTCAGGTATGATGATTTTGATCAGGATGGGTTCAACTTGCATCCTAGGCGTCCAGTCCCACGTAATCAGGTACGTCAATTTAATCAAGGGAGCCGGGTTGGAAGACAAAGGGTAAATAACCGGGCACCAAGAGGTGTGCCACAATTTGATGCTGGTGATATGGGGAATGATTTAGAGTTCGTAGATGGTGTCCCACAACTTGTTCAGAGGGCACCGGCTAGGGGTGGGGTAGATAGTCACTTTAGGCCAGTCATTATGTCTAATTCATCAGCTGTAGTGACACCCGTAGGTAGGAATGGTAGAGCTTTTGAGGTTAAACCCGATTATTTAGGCCACCTACCTGAGTTTTATGGTAAGAGATCAGAGGAGCCCTACTTACATATTGCAGCTTTTGAGTCTATTTGTAACACCGTAGGAGGGGCTGGGTTTACTAAGGATCAGGTTATGCTTATGTTGTTTCAATTCACTTTGAAGGATAGGGCTAGACAGTGGTTTGCAACCCTAACCCCAGGTAGCATTTTTACTTGGCAAGAAATGCAGCAGGTGTGTTTAGAAGAGTATTTGTGGGCTAAGGCTTAGTTCCACTCCTACACGTGTTGGTTTTATTAGTTTGCTTCCCCCCCCCCCCCCGCCACACACACACGTATTTATTTCTAGCTAATTCAACAATAATTTTATCGATTTGAGTTATTTATACTTTGAAAATCATTTTAGGAAGTTCATAATAAAGCTATTTTTGGCATTCTTCGGCAGGAATCAAGTTTTGGAATATATGAAGAAATCTGAAATCATTGTCAATAAGTTGTTGGAGATACTCATGAATGGACTGAATGTAAAACAGACTGATGAAACCAAAGAATCAATTCTAGTGGGGTCAAAGAGGGTTAACCTTAACTACTATCCCAAATGTCCAAACCCTGAGCTCACTGTCGGTGTGGGGCGTCATTCAGACGTATCTACACTAACGATACTCCTTCAAGATGATATTGGGGGACTTTACGTGAGAAACATAGAAACTATGCAATGGGTTCCTGTCCCTCCCATTAGCGGATCTTTGGTTGTCAATGTTGGAGATGCATTTCAAATAATGAGTAACGGGAAGTACAAAAGTGTTGAGCATCGTGTGAGTGCTAATGGAAGTCGTAGCAGGATATCAGTCCCGATATTTGTGAATCCGAAGCCTAGTGACATTATTGGACCTTTGCCGAACGTGCTTCAAACCGGAGAGAAACTACTCTATAAGCATGTACTCTACTCGGATTACGTCAAGCATTTCTTTAGAAAAGCTCATGATGGGAAGGCTACAATCGAGTTTGCAAAGGTGTAGCTTAATTTTGTGTGGAGCATTTTTCTTTTATATATATATATATATATATATATAGTTATGCTATATGTTGGTTTTAGAAGTATTTTGCTAAACACAGTAAAATATCGAACAAGATAAGAGCTCAAGAAATAATTATATTAATCATGAAATGTATAAATGAATAAGAGAAAGTTTACGGTAAAAAAAATATGTTAACATAAAAAGGATAAGAAGGAAAGGACAAAATACGTATAACATATAATTGTTGAGTTCCACCTCCATTTTTTAAACATCAATAACTTTTTCATATGACATTATTTTTTAAAAAAAAATACACTATAAAAACAAACATTTTATCCTCTTTCATTTGCATACTCTATTGCTATACTTTAAAAAAATGTTGGGTTGATAACTTGCATTTTATCATGATACAACTTGCGTTTTTTGTCAGATATAACTAGCCTCTTTTAATCAAGTATAACTTGCGTTTTATCTAGTATAACTTGCATTTAATCATGTATAACTTATGTTTTATCATGTATAACTTGCCTTTTTGTCATATATAACTTGCATCTTTTAATCAGGTACAATTTGCGTTTTATCTAGTATAACTTGCATTTAATCATGTATACCTTGCGTTTTTTCATGTATAACTTGCATCTTTTTATCGGGTATAATATGCGTTTTATCAAGTATAACTTGCGTTTTATCATGTATAACTTGCGTTTTTATCAGGTATAACTTGCGTTTGTCGAACCCGGGTCTTTGAATTGTTAAACGAAGATATCTACTTATTTATTTCATTTATTATTTGCTTAAATCACATGAAATCAACACTTTCTGTATTTCACCTGCTTATTTAGATAATAATCTTCAATTTTTTAGGTAATAAACTTTGAGAACTATTAGTACTCAGATGTGTTTACGTTCTGCAACAAGGTTGTTGATCCGACGAGATTTACTATTTCTGCATTTTCATTGATTCACAAGAAACTACCCATCTAAACTTTTTTATTATTTTAATTCCTTTTTTGACAAATTACAATGGCAAATATATCTCAGCTAATGCATAGAACAAGCTAGTCATGAACAATGGAAAAAAGTTAAGAACAAAGCACGAGCAAGCTACCAACCCAACGAATTAAAAAAAAAAAACTATAGCAATAAGGTATGCAAATGAAAGAAGATTGGCGTTTTAAAAATTGAAGTGAAACTTGAAAAAAGTTAACAATTATGGTGATGAACAATAATATCATTTTTGGCTAATGACATGTGTCAGCCCCTTATTCCTTCTTACCCTTCTTACGCTAACACCCTTTTTACGTTAGCTTCACCCAATGAATAAACCAACGAACTACAACCTTTATAAATACAGAAAAAATATACGTGACAAGCAAAAGAATCAGAATTGATAACGACAATATAAACCTACTTATTCAAACAATTTTAAAATCAAATAACAACCTAAGTGTGTAACCCGCAAAGAATCATGACCACATACCGCTTCCACGTGCATACATATCGAATCGCATATCAATAGGGTTGCAAACGAACCGAACGAACACGAACAATGCCTTGTTTGTGTTCATTTGTTAAGAAAATTATGTGTTCACGAACAGTTCATGAATGCTTTCCAAACGGGATTCTTTGTTCGTGTTCGTTTGTTAAGAAAACACTCATGTTCGTGTTCATTTGTTAAGAAAATTATGTGTTCACGAACAGTTTATGAACGCTTTCTGAACGAGATTTTTTGTTCGTGTTCGTTTGTTAAGAAAACATCCATGTTCAAGTTCGTTTGTTAATTTTGTTCATGAACACACACGAACATAAACGAACGTTAATGAACACAAACAGGTGTTCATGAAGAGAAACAAACACAAACGGTCATATATTAACTTTCGAATGAGATCGAATTCACATATATTAATAAATTAACTAGATCCACACAAAATGTAACTTAATTATACAAGCATACTTAGTATAAAACATAATATTGGTTAACATAATGACGCAGTCTCTTAAAACATTAAGCTCTCATCTTAAACTTGAAGTATTTTTTAGTTATTTATTTAAACTTGAAGTTTTCAGTAATTATTTATTTTATAAGTAGACGCCCCACTTGCGGTGTGCGCATATAATGTATAAATGTGTGGCCTTGGGGGCAAAAGTAAAGTTGCACTAGTTTTAACGTTATTTTACTAATTTCGTGAAAATAACGTTAAAAACGACGGACGGTTAATCATGCATCATGCGGTGGTGTGGATAGCCAAAAGACAAAGGGGCACATGCACCGATCGGGTTTGTCCTGATTGCTAAGTGTTCTGTGCCTTATGTCCAAGGCTTGATACCAAACCACATCGAGCCAGGGGTCTCACTGGAAGCAGTCTCTCTATTCTTAGGGATAGAGGTAAGGCTGTCTACATCTTACCCTCTTCAGACCCTACCTTAGCTTTGCTATAGATGGGATTAACTGAGTATGATGATGATGATGATGATGATGATGATGATGATGATGGTATATTAAAAAGAGCCCCATGTATCTTTAATACACAATCTGTAGTTCTGATTTTGATCCAATGAGAATATATATCTACAAGAATCTTTAATAACTTTTTTATTGACAATCTATAGTTTAACTCACCAACACCTTTGGTGGAGTGGTAAGTGAAGTGATGGTTAGAGCCTACTCTCATAGAGGGGACAGGTTCGAATTCTGATGGCAACCCCGGTTTTCTATTTCCGTGCATTTAGTCCAGAGAGGCTTGCCTTTTGTGGAGGGTGCAACATCTGTCAAGTGGCAGGTGGCGGGAAATTTTCTGGGGGGAGCCTTATGCTTACCACCACCCCAGCGTGGAACCGGTTCAGACAACATAGTCTGGGCGTGTGAGTGGGGGCAGGACCTGCAAGAGCGGGTGTGAAGTACCCTGCCACCTCCGAATGAGACCTTCACCTTCCAAAAAAAAAAAAAAGTAAATATGGTCTCCTAGTCAAGTCAAAGTTGTTCCTAAATTCTAGCCTAGTTAAAGTAGTCCCTAATTACAACTTCAATTTCTATACTATAAATACAATAGCCTACCATTCAACTCTTTATACCATTCAATAAAAAAAAACATTATTATCTCATCTTCCATATACTAAAGTTTTCATCCATCATTATCTTCTCTAGCTAGTTCCGAGTTTTCCAAGTAAGTATCACAATTCATTCAAAATCGTTCCCTTAACATTTTATTATTCCATTACTTATTCCCTCTTAAAACTAGATCTGAAATGCTTCTTAACCTGTAGTAAGATGTTCATAAGCTTATTTTATCATATTTTAGCTAAAAACAATTTTTAAAATATTCAAAGGTGCATATAAGTGCAACCCTTGATTTGGACAGAAAGCAAAACCAAACTTAAAACCACCATAACTCTATTTTTACAAAACTTTTTAAAGTAAACTCACATGCTATGATCAAGATCTTCGAATTCCGGTTCTGATGGTATATTATTTGTCAAAAAACTCATCCGTTTTGACCTTTAACGAGCCCAAACAAAACAGGGGTTCAAATCTGGACGAACTGTTTTGTCTTACGTTTTCGATCTATTTGTAGGGCTCAAACGAAAATATTTTCTAAACGAAAGTTATTTAGAATACTTTGATTTAGTTTACTTTGAATTTTCATAATTTTTTAAGGCCGTTTGGTATTTTTAAATTGTAATTTAAAACATTAGCTGCAATCTGTCCAAAACGTGATTTTAACAAATCTAACCTAACTAACACTCCACCTATTATTCTTTCGATTATCCTAACCGTATAATAAATCTAGACCCTTAATATGACCCTAAAACAACACTTCTTATTACTTTAGGGCATTATTACTAAGTGTTTGCACGCTCAAGAAAACGCACGAACTCATTAAGCACCTAAGGTGAGTTTACATAGCCCTTTTTCACTATTTTGGGGTGAAACATGTTATATTTTCAATTGCAATTCAACATAAGTGTCTACGTGTTATTCTATGTTGCATTATGTCTTAAACATTACTTTGGTAAGCACAATTATTCTAGCATAATCATTAACTCCGTACAAGCCAACGATACACAATGATAGATCTATTGGACTGGCAACCCCACCCGGATACGTTTACCTCCAGTATGGGTAGCGTGGGTGATTGTTATCGCAACATAAACCAGTGAACCATATGCGTATGGGATGGACCACAATTCACAAGGTTTGATTATGCACACGATTTACCGGGTAGTATTGTTTTCACATATGGACTAGACTTGCCATGACACTCGAATTGTACAAATTTTATTCAATATTCCAACCTATGTAATTCTCACCAACTTTTGTTGACCCAAATATTTTCAAACTTAACATGTTTCAGGTTATAGCTTGCTTGGAGATTAGAGTTAATGCTTGAAGATGCATATTTAGTATTTTTCATTTGATGTACAAATTCTTATAGAACAATTGTATGTAATTTATTTAAATCAATTATTGAAATTTATTATTTACCATGAGTTATTGAATAATCGTCAATACGTGACATCCCGATGTTTCCGCCATTGGTTGGGGTGTTACACAAACGGTTCATGAACAGATCGCTTTCAGTTTGTTTGCAGCCCTACATGTCAATACCCCCTCTTAATTCATACTCATAAACACCTAGTTAAAAACGGTGATACAAAATCTTTTCTCTTGATACTACTTTAGTCTAAACATTAGCCACTTGACCAATTGTGTTGAAAATACTCCAAGATCACTTGCTCTTAACCTACTATCTCAATAGTAATATGGTACTTGAGTTCTATATGTTTCAATCTACTGTGCATAATGGAATTTTTTGGATAATCTGATAGCTGATCTACTATCACGGAAAATAGTTGTAGCCTTATCATGCTTTATCCCATGATCTTCCAACATTTCACGCATCTAAACGTATAACTCAATGTTTCACCTATAGCCGAGATGTATTCACATGTGCAACTCTATCATTTTTTTTCCCGAAAACGCTAATCCGAAATACATGTACAACATATGTACATAAATACATGTATGCGAGAACATGCACATACCTGGTAACAACATCACATAACCTACTCCCACATCCACGGCCCAAAACAACACCCCTAACCCATCCGAACCTCATACTCAAACACAACAACCACATACCAGCCCATCATCCACGGCCCAACCTCAAAACCCAAACCCTGTCTCTCAACCCGAACCTAACCCGGGACCGTCTGATGAGCCGATGCCATCTCATCCAATGAGGACTCGATCAAAGAATGGGATTTTTAAACCGAAATATCATGCTAACTTGTCTATGTTTTCAGGACCTTTACATTATGCTTTGCTTGCATCACATGATCCACGAGGCTACAAGTCTGCCGCTAAGCATACTAAGTGGGTTAAGGCGATGGAAGAGGAACTTGCCGCCTTGCGTTCTAACAACACCTGGGTACTTGTTCCTCGTCCTACAAGTAAAAATATTGTTGGCTCTAAGTGGATTTTTCGAACTAAATATAAGGCGGATGGTTCCATTGATCGTCATAAAGCTCGTCTTGTCGCACAAGGATTTACGCAGGTGCCCGGCCTTGATTTTTCTCACACCTTTAGTCCGGTTGTGAAAGCTTCTACAGTTCGTGTTATTCTCTCTCTGGCAACCATTTACAATTGGCGCTTACGTCAACTGGATGTTCGCAACGCCTTCCTTAATGGTAACTTGACTGAAACTGTATACATGGAGCAACCGACTGGATTTATTGATCCCAAATACCCAGATCATGTTTGTTGTTTAAAAAAGGCACTTTACGGTTTAAAACAGGTGCCTCGGACATGGTTTCAATGTCTTAGCACTTTTTTGCTCGCTAATGGTTTTGTTTGCAGTCAAGCAGATACATCATTATTCGTATTCAAGAAAGGGACTGCATTGATTTATCTCTTTGTTTATGTTGACGACATTATTATCACTGGTCACTCCTCGCTTATTACCACCTTTGTTTCTCGTCTACACAAAGAATTCTCCATTAAAGATCTCGGCTCCTTAGGGTACTTTTTGGGATTAGAGGTCACTCACTTGCCAACCGGTTTGTTTCTTACTCAGGCGAAGTATGCTCATGACATCCTTGCTCGTGCTGGTCTATTGGACTCCAAACCGGTTGCTACTCCGCTAGCCACTACCGACACCTTCCTCAACAAAGGTACTCCGTTTCATGATCAAACTCTCTACAGGTCACTTGTTGGAGCTCTTCAGTATCTCACAATTACTAGACCGGATCTCTCCTATGTTGTTAATCAAGCCAGTTAGCACCTGCAAGCTCCTATCATCTCTCACTTTCAGGCTGTTAAGCGCATCCTGCGGTACGTTAAAGGTACTATCTCATTTGGCTTAACCTTCACCAAGCCCAGCACCACACACTTAGTGGGCTACTCTAACGCGGATTGGGCTCGTTGTATTGAAACAAGGAGATCCATTTATGGTTACTCTATCTATTTGGGTGGAAATCTTGTGTCATGAAGTGCAAAGAAACAACTCACTGTTGCGCGTTCCAGTTGTGAATCCGAATATAGTGCTATGGCCAACACTGTTGCAGAAATTATTTGGATTACTCACCTGCTTCGAGATCTTCACGCTCTTCCAGCGGTCCGTCCAACCTTGCTTTGCGATAACAAGAGTGCCATTTTCTTAAGCCAAAATCCGGTGTCTCATAAACAAGCGAAGCACATCGACATCGATTATCATTTTGTTCGTGAACTAGTGTCCTCTGGTCGGCTGCACACAAAATCCGTTCCTTCCAATCTTCAGGTTGCGGACATCTTTACCAAAAGCCTCTCCCAGCCTCTATTTGAAAAGTTTCGCGACATGCTTCGAGTCGGTCCGCCACCCGTTCGATTGAGGGGGGGGGGGGGGTTAACAGCATCACATAAATTGAGGAGTGATTTACTCTGTATTCATTGTGTATTATTAGTTTCCTAGTATAGGACCCTATTGTACTCTATATATCGTATCTTTTGTACTCAATATTATTTGGTGATTAGAGTCCTTACACCTGGCATATAGGCAATATCTAAGCTCCAAAAGCAAAGCTAAAAACAAATAATACCCACCCTTAAATGTCCTTAACCTTAATCCTGTATCTCCACCAATTCTTATCCTATATCATGTTTTCAAAGAGGTGCAACTCTATCAATTTTTTTCTAAATATGCTCATCCGAAATCAATTTGCGCCAGCCTCTACTCTTCCTCGACTCTCCACAGTGAGGGTTATAAGCTATGACTACTCTTTAACTAGTTGTAGTCGTTTGTCCCATCTTCACATACCAAACCATCTCATTCTTGTGTGTCCATACATCCATCTTAACCTCAGCTACATTTAGCTTATTATTAGTCAAACCAAATAAATTAAAGCAAATCGGTCAACATCTTGTGTGTGTGTGTGGTGGGGGGGGGGGGGGGGGGGGGGGGATTAGGCTTTTGGTTGTGTGTGTTTGGTTTGATAAGCCACTGATTGAAGATAAAACTGAAAGAATTAGAATTAAGATATTGCCGGCACACTAATACAAGAAGACTGAGTTTAAATCTTGGAAAGTCAGAATATTAAAAATATATATAAAGATACGTTGTGGCCGTCGCCCGTAGATATTGTTTAAAACTTGGACTTACATGCATATTATTGGGATGCATGATGCATCCTTTGGACGTACTCTTCCACCAGATTTCTCATATGCAAATTAATTTACACCAATATTCTGTTTCTTTTACCATCTATTGTTTGTATCATATAATATGCCGGCAAATATAACCCTACGTACGATAGTGCTTGTTCCCGGTATACAAATAGTCTTCTAAACGAGTCTTCTTCCACATCACTTACACTACAAAGTTGATTTTTGGAGGTTCGCGGGTTGAAGCAAGCGCGTTAATAACAAATTTGAAAGTTGAATCGTGCCAACAATGGGTCGCCTTGAAAGCGCGAACAAGAAAATTAATGGAAATGATCAGCTACGAAACCGAAAATCAAATTTTCAGACGAACAATCACTCTGAAATATCTAGTGATGGTACACGAACTAAGGGTAAATCAGTTGGAGCTACGTTGAATGTTGTTTTTAAATATTCAAGAGTTTATGTTCTTAAAGGGACGGTATAACTTCTATTCCTACAACACAAATATTCATTTAAACTTACATTTTATTCTTAAAAATTCACTCAAATTCCATATTGTTTCATTGTTATATTTAGTTTTAGGGGGTGTTTGGGATTGATTATTCAAAACAGATTATGCGTTTTGGAAAAGCAGGGGTGGAGCTGCTTATAGATTATTGCGTTTTGTAGCCTAAAAAATTGATTATCTGTGTTTTCCAAAAGCAATCCAAACACTAAAAACTGATTATCTGCGTTTTCAAAACGCAATAATCTAACAATCAGATTCAAAACGCAATCTCAAACACCCTCTTATTAAATGTGTTTGGAAAGTTTAATAGATGATTAAGCTTTTGTAATTTGTTGTGCAGGTATTGTCCATTATTTCAATTTCTTTGCTTGCAGTCCAAAGTGTTTCAGACTTAACCCCATCCTTTTTTCTTGGAGTTTTGCAGGTTAGTTTTTTTCTCTTTATTACCATATTTTCTGAAAAACTCAATTAAAACCTGTATGCACTAATTCAACATGAAAGTTTAGGCGGTCATCGGTGGCTGTTTGGCCAATTTGTATACTGTGGGCTTTAATCAACTCTCAGATATCGAGATCGACAAAGTTAACAAGCCATACTTGCCATTGGTATCCGGTGAACTTTCGGTTAAAGAAGGCATTCGAATCACCTCTTTGTATGCGATTTTGGTATGCTAAGCTTTTGACGTTTTTTTTTCTTCTCTCTTACTACTATTAACATTAGTTTTTCTTTTCATTGTAATAGGTTCTGAATGCGAATAATTTTCATTTAATTTTAAGACACATAAAACATTGTTTTTGCATTTGGTACAAATGTTATAAATGCATAAATATTTTTTTATTTACAATATTGTCCCTCTACATTTTAGCATTTAATAATGTAGTGTAATAAATGACAAACAATAATGTAGTGCTATTACATCTAGCATTTATATTTATAATGCAATAGTATTTTATAAAATTTGTAAAAAACTTATTAACTTATACTAAAAATAATACATAAAAATTTAACTAACATATTCAAACTCAAATAAAAGAAATAGGCATTGTTCCATTCGTGACTGACGAGGTCTTTAGGAAAACCAAAATAATTGCCAAAGAAGAATATATGATGACTTTTAGTTTAAAAGTACAACAATTAAATAACTTATACTAAAAATAATACATAAAAATTTGACTAACATATTCAAACTCAAACAAAAGAGATAGGCATCGTCCCATTCGTGACTGACTCGGTCATTAGCAAAACCAAAATAATTGTCAAACATGAATACATGATGACTTTTAGTTTAAAAGTTATTGTATATGTAATAAAAATTTACGGTTAAAAATTACAATCAGACAAATGTTGTGTTAATCAAGAGCAACCTCATGGTTTCTTTGATCAAATGTCATGGTTTCTTTGATCCGCGCATACAACACAAACTTCTCCTTCACACCTATGGGTGTCTCATTAGATGAAACAATCGCCAACATGAGAAATAACACATATACATTCGGAGCATATTTGGGAATATACCAGAAAATCGACCAGTTAGTACTACGGGATGGCAAACCCATCCCACACGCCATTCTTTATTTTTTTTTATGGCTTCATTTAGAGTATTTAGCTATTTTTTTTACCAGACACTGAAATCTTGTCTTCTGATTCAAGTTTTCAGTATTCTCCCGCATCAATTTTTATTTTTTATTCGTGCTTTTAATATCAAAGGACTTTTAATGATGACTTTTAATTTAAAATTATTATATATGTAATAAAAGTTTACGGGTGCAGCCCCGCCGCAACGCGTGAGTTCCTGCTAGTTACTTTTAACTTTTTGCTACCTTTTGTTATGGGTAGTTTAGTATGCTTATTAGTATTTTTGTTTTTCTTTTCATTGTACATACCTTATGTCATTTGTAATTTTACAATGTGAAAAAGGTTCTTCTTGGAGATCTAATCGACAGCAATCAGAATTATTCTGAGAATTCAACTTCAATGTGCGAGTAGAAAAAAGTCTCTTATGTAAACTTATCTACTTATAATATTCAATAATGATACTGTGATAATAATAAACAAAGATTCTTAAAAAAAAAAAACAAAATTATTATAACAAAATGATCTTTTTAACATAGTTAAACGAATTATGAGACTTGCTAATTTTTTAAATACGTTTAAATATTTTGTTTTTTTTTTTCAATTGGATTAAATGTGAGTAGATAAGTTGAATGGTAAAATAATAGATGCGCTAAAATAGAAAAAGTTAATTGGTTTGTTTAATTGGGCCTAGTTTTAAAAATTTTAGTGGGTTAAATAGTATTATTGGGCCTATTTTTTAAAATTGTTAGTGAGTTTAAAAATATTATTGGGTTTAATATAAAATAGTTATATATTAAAAATTAAAATTATGCCCCCAAGAGCAGTGGCGAAGCTTGAAGTTCACATCGGCAGGGGCCGGACTCAATTTTTTTTCGATCGGTAGGGGCCGAAAGATCAAATCGGTGGGGGCCGGACTCAACCCACACTTAATTTACCTACGGAAAACGCAAACTTCCACCACTGCGCCAAAAAACGGAGGGGGGCGGGGTACCCCTTGGCCCCAATGATGCTTCGCCCCTACCCAAGAGTCCTATCTCTTGTATATGCAACTAATTAGTCAGTCCTAGATACAATTTTTTAATCTCTTAAAACGGAGAAAAGGCTTGCTCTTATCTCACCCTTCCCAGCCCTACTAATGTATGAGTGAGATTTCACTTAGTACGTTTGTTTGTTTGTTTGTTTGTTTGTTATGTTAACAAAGACATAATTCATATTAAACAATCAGGTTACACTATTAACATGCTATCCATATCTTTTTTTTGTGCATAAGGGTTTCTGCCTGGGCTGGAGTGTTAAATCTTGGCATTTAAAGTTGTGTCTCTTCTTATGGTATGCCGTTGGAACTGCGTATTCAGTTCATGTGAGTCTTTATATTAATACAATAATAATTCATGTTTTTCAACCACGATTCTAACGTCAAGTTCCCTAGCTTCATAGCATATTTGTCTCAACTTAAATCTGGCTGTGTATATTTCTAGTTACCGTTACTACGATGGAAAAAATATCCGTGGATCGTCGCAATATGCAGTTGGTTATTTCAAGGGGTGGCCCTTCCTATGTTGTTTCACCTCCATGCTCAGGTTTATTAATCTTTATACATATATCCAAACAGGGGAGGGTTATCTTGAGAACGCTAAATATCGCGAGAACCGTGAGAACAAATGAGAAAACCAATCAAAATTATTTTTTTTCAATACAAACCTAATTATAATCAAAATACAATATTAAAAAATGAATTTTCTTTCCAAATAATTCATCTTTTCTTGCAAAAACACTTTCAAATTAACTTTTTACACATGTGTAAATGAAACAGTTTACACATGTATAAACAGTAAAATTACACATGTGTAAAAACAAATTATTTTCATATACGGTTGAATTTTTACGCGTAAATTGTGTTTTTGGGATTGTATTTTAGTAATAAAGACAAGTGCAAAAAGAAATTTTGAATTTGAATGGTTTTAGATGTCGTTCTCACGGTTCGCACGAAATATAGGTGTTCTCAAAATAACTTTCTCCTATCCAAATATATATTAATTTGGGGTATCATCACAAACAAGATTTAAAAAATAAATTAATAATATAAGTAACAAAGATGAACTTTACAGACAAACATACATGGAAGGTCACTCTCATTGTCAAAGCATGCCCTTTTTGTATTTGGAATCATGGGTATCCACTGTATGGTGATGGTGATATTTAAGGTACACAAATGTTGCAAACCGATATATTTTTCTAGCATTTATATAGTTTTAGATATATATAAATTAAAATACTGTATTGTAGGACATTCCTGATGTCGAAGGAGATAAGAGACATGGATTTCACTCATTTGCGTCAAAATTTGGCCAAAAACGGGTTAGACCCATACTATATATAATATATCTACCATAAGCTTTCGGTGCCAAATCTAATAATTTATTGAAATTTAGTAACAAGTTAGGGTTTTTTTTGCAGGTGTTTTGGATTTGTATATGGCTTCTTGAACTGATATATGGTATAGCTATATTAACAGGGTTATCATCAACACATTTGTGGATCCGGCCAATAATGGTAACGTGCATATATATTCTAAGAGCCGTATAGGGTTGTGTGGATAAAATGCAAGGTTGTGTGAATATCCGGAGCCTATTCTAATCCTAATGGGTTCCCCCTCCCTCGAGTCTAGATCTAACTCGACAAGTTTGAGTCCAAAGACTCAAAACACGTATCCAGTGATGGAACCAAGACTTTTTTTCATTCTTTAGAGTCTATTGATTATTCTTTTTTTTTCTACAAATTGCTATATAACAAGCTTGAGAACGAATATTACAACCTTCAATTTCTCATATTGAAAACCTTGCCTCTATTTCGATGTAAAAAAATATGCATATTGTAACGTTTGGATTTGACAAAGTCTAAACGTCTAAACGTGTTCACATCAGATCAATTAATATATAAAAGGTCTGGTTTCCAACGACACGTTTTACTAGGTTATTTCTATAAAGATGTCTTAGTTAATGGGTTCGTATATTTGTGTCATCTAACGAATACGTGTGTCAAGTTTGGGTTCATGTGTGTGACTATATTTTTACAGCTGCATGTAAAATTTTCAAGCCAAAGAAACTAATTACACTATTCATTTCATGTCATTGTGGTGAATAGGTAATTGCTCATAGCATTCTTGGTTACATTGTATGGACAAAGGCAAAAATGGTAGATCTCAAAAATACCGAGGCCACGGAATCATTCTACTTATTTATTTGGAAGGTATTTCTTTGTACATAAAAAGTAAACCTTTTTTTTTTAACAGAATTAAATTATTTTATCAAACATATAATTTAATAGAATAACTGAACTTAACATCCACTTAATTTGTTGCTTTTTCACATCACAAATAATTGTTTCGTTTATACAGTTGTACTATGTGGAGTACTTGTTGGTGCCCATCTTCAGATTCTAAGCATGAAGAAGCTACAAATGATATATGCCCTTTATGTTTCTGATTCATTTTATCTTTCCAATTTAGTATTTTTGGAGTTTCACATGTAATAATGTGTTAACTAGTATGTTTATTTTTTTTTTTTGAGAATTGAACTTCATTAAAACCAACCAAAACCGACGTCTATCTCCAAGACGGAGAAAGACGCCAAAAACCAAGAGAGTACAACACAAACAGTTACATTATATCAAATAAACACCAACGATGCCAATTCACTACCCCCTCTTTAAACCTATGTTTGTACCAAAGAAACCCCAAAGACTTGATCTCCACCACCATTCCCACCACGTTAGAATCTTTACTATTGAACACCTTCTCATTCCTAGCTCTCCAGAGACTCCAACATGTGATGATAATGATACTGTGAAGAAGCGTTTTCTTGACACCCGAAACACCACAATGCTCATGCAAGTTAACCAAATCCTTAACATGAAACACGAACGGCCTAGGAATGTTACACCAAGACGCAATCGCATTCCACACCCCCATCGACAAAACACACCCGGTTAGAATATGCTCTATAGACTCCCCATACTCTTCGCACCAAACGCACAATTGATTCTCAATAACGATGTTTCTATGCGCCAAAGCCAACTTGGTCGGGAGACGGTCCAAAAATGCACGCCACATAAAGACATTGCATTTGTTTGGCACCCAAGGACTCCAACAAAAATCAAACGGCTGGACATTATTCGAAGGCCCTCTAATCCACCGCTTGACCGCTGCAACCTCAAAGCTATTGTCAGGCCCATTAGACCAAGCCCAACTATCCTCATTATTATCTAATGCAACCGTCTGTAGCAAAGCTTCCAAAGTGGTTTTCTCAGCCAACTTGTAACACCCCAACCGATGGCGGAATCATCGAGGTGTCACGTAGTGACGATTGTTCAAAAGCTCATGGTACTAAAATGTAAATATTTGATTATTGAATATTGTTTTACAACATGTGAAATTCAATACAATACAACAAAATAAACATAATTGATTGATTTAATCTAAGTCCAAGGTCCTATGTGAAGCGTCAAGCAGCTTATCCTGAAACATGCACGAAAATAATTTTGTCAACATATGATGTTGGTGAGTACTACTTAGTTTTGTACATATAGTATAAGTTTTGAAAGGTAGTACAATTCATGTGTCTAGTATCACCAAGGCATTATGTAAACACGCAAGTAACCAAACAAGACAAAGATCACATGTAAAGTTGTACAATGAAATTGATAATGAGCACCTCAACACGTGTGAGTCTAAAAGAGCACCATAACACAAAGTTATGTCTAAATGAGCACCGTAACATAAGTTACGTCTGTATGTAAAGAGCACCATAACGTAAGTTATGTCTGTATGTATGATTTTGTATGTAAGCTACGTTCATGTTAAAACATAAGCACAAAGATAAACAAGACACGTATATGAATTGTAAATGAATAAAATGTATGTGTAAATGAATATGGAGACTTTGTATAGTTGTGCATGAATCACCCCAAAAATTGTAAAAGCGAAAAAGGGGATAAGTAATACTCACCTTAGCAAGGTGGTAAGTCTTGTGTAATTGAATAAGTATAATCCAACGTTGTCAGGTATCACCCTATGTATAATGTAACAAATAAGTCTAAGTCTATTTAGTCTATAAGTATTTTCTAGGGTTTCGATTTGGGGATACCCAATTGTTGAATTTAGAATAAAATGTTAATTAAATAAAGGGAATTTTGATAATTAAATAAAAGAAAGTCTTTTTATAAAATTTGAATTTAGAATGTTCACAATAATGTGTTTAAAGTATAAAAATAATTTTTATAACATTATTTTCTTTAAAATAGATTTTTAAATCTATTTATTACAAATTGCCAAAATTTAACTTTAATATTTAAAAAATACTAAAATTAAAGAATTATTATTTTAAAAATCATATTTCTGTTCTAAATATTTAAAAATAAATTGTATAAAATTTTGGTGCAAAAATAATAAAAATTGAATTTATTATGATTTAATTATGATTAAAACTGACAAAAATTGATTAAAAATATAAAATAAATGATTTTTCTGAATTAAAAATCATTTCAGTAAAGTTTAACATTGTACAAACTCAGGATAATTTTTGTAGGAATTTATAAAATTGTTTTGATATTTTAATGGATTTTTATAAATATAATAGTATAAAATTGATTTAATTATTATAAATATTAAATAAATGAATTTCAGAAACTAAAAATTGTAGATAAATCTTTTACATCAGATTTGATAAATATAATTTTTTTTAGAATTTATAAAAAGGTTTTAATATTTAAAAATGAATTTACAAGATTTAAAGATAATATATAAATATAAATGGTTTGTTAAAAAAAAATGAAAAAGAAGTGGAAAAGGGTGCCCATGCCGGGACTCGAACCTGGGTGCCCTTGGTTACAAGCATTGATCACAACCACTTGGCCTAGGCCTGTGGTTGTGATTTAACCCAGTTTAAATAAAATAAATATGCTATATCAAATCAGTTTTATCCCTAATTCATCAATCACGAACCCTAGATCTGCAATAGTTTGATTTACTCATCAATAGCCCAATTAATCATGGGGCTATTGATGAGTGATGGCCGATATACAAAACCCACAGAAAAGATTGGACTTACAAGTCTGTTTTGTGTTTGATTGCTTGGTCAAGCTTAAAAGTCAAACAGCGAGTCAAGAACAAGAACGGGGTGAATTGAAGAAGATTGGGGGTTGAGAAGAGTTTATTGGCGAGTTGTTATGCATCGCAGAGGTTCAATTTATAGGGGGAAACGTTGGATTGATTAATTGGCAAGGTTGACTAATGGTTTAATGTCAAACGCGTCAAGAACTCAAATTTGGTAAGAATTGATGCTAATTGAACGTGTAATGATGGTTGATAGGCCGGTAATCACGAATCCAAGTCAAACCATGTTTAAATTCGCGTTAATAGTGTCAATTAACTGGTCAAAAATGGAAAAAGAAAAAAAAATAAAAACTAACATCTGTTGCTGCTGCTCGTTGATGTACCAGGGAAGAAGAAAGGGACGCAGGACAAGGTTTATATACAATTTGAGTTGGGTTTAGATCAGGAACGAGCTTGTAGCTCAGTGGTTGCACGCGTGTTTGGCTCGGAAATGGTCAGCGGTTCGAATCCTGGCTGGAACAAAGTTTTTCTTTCTTTTTTAACAGCAAATAATGGAGGGTGTTTGGGCCGGGTTTTCAGGTGGGCCGGACACTTGGGCTTGCATCTGTTGGGCTTCAGAAAGAGGAGAAAGGGGTGGGTTATGGGTTTGTAGGTTAATGGATTTAGGGTAAAGGTTTATTAAGTCTAATGTTTAAAAAAATCCAACATAAACTTTTATCATCATCATTATTATTATTATTATTATTATTATTATTATTATTATTATTATTATTATTATTATTATTTACAAAATAAAATAAGGAAAAGTGACGGATGTCACACAACTCTTCTGCAGTTTGGGGAGCTCTAGACCACTCCCAACAAATGGTCCTGTTACCCCCTACAACCTTCAACTGAGCAGAAAGCAACACCCGTTTGGACTTCTCTATATCAAACAACGCAGGAAATCTAGCTCTTAGCGGATCTGTCCCCAACCACAAATCAAGCCAAAAACGGATCTACAGAGCATTCCCAGGAATACCACGAATAACTCCGTTCAAACCGCTACCGTTGACCTTCAAATTGTTCCAGAAAGTGGCGCAGTTTTTCCACACACCCGGAAAAGCGTTGTTACATGGCACAATACCCCAACTCCTAGACGACCCATGAATAGAAAAAATGACTCTTCTCCATAACGCACTAGAATCATTAAGAAACCTCCAAAGCCATTTGACTAACATAGCATTATTATTGATCTCGAGAGGCGTTATTCCCAATCCCCCATCTTTAATACGTTTTGTGACGTTCTCCCATGCCACCCAACACATCTTACGAACATCATCCGAACCACCCCATAAGAAACGTCTCATCAACCCTTCAAGATCACCTATAACCTTCTTGGGAGCCTTAAAGAGTGAAAAGTAATACGTCGGAAGGCTATCCAACACCGATTTGATCAACGTTAAACGCCCGCCAATAGAGAGATTATTAGCTTTCCATTTCGACAATCGCCGTTTGAACGTTGATACAACTAGATCCCAATTCTTCACTCTATTCATATTTGCCCCTACCTTGATGCCCAAATACGTAAAGGGTAACGTACCTTTTTTGCATCCAAACTCCTCGGCCATACCAGAAACCTCGTCATCACTAACACCCACGCCAAAGAGCACCGATTTATGAAGATTAATCTTCAACCCGGAGCACATATAGAAAATACGAAGAATGCGTCTCATGTTAGAAAAATTAAAAGAAAACCACTCCCCCATAATCATAGCATCGTCAGCATAAAGAGGTGAGACATGTTTGGCCCGTCATTAGGAAGTTTGACCCCATGGAAGGCACCAATGTCACACGCCTGTTTCAGCATCCCCGAAAAAGCCTCCATCAGAATAATAAATAGAAAAGGCGATAACGGGTCGCCCTGACGAATGCCTTTTTGACAACCAAATTAAAAAGTAGGCGACCCATTCACCAAAACTGCAGCTCTAGAAGACTCAAGAATGCCACGAATCCATTCGCACCAAACATCGGGAAACCCCATCTGCGCCATGACATCCAACAAAAATACCCAATTCACATTATCATACGCCTTATCAAAGTCGATCTTGAAAAGAAAAATTTTCCTGTCTCTCTTCTTAGCCCAAGTAATAACCTCATTGGTTATTAAAGGACCATCTAATATATACCTTCCTGATAGGAACGTCGACTGATTCTCAGACACGAGACCGCCCAAGACCAACTTTAACCGATTAGCCAACACCTTAGAAACCACTTTAATGATACACCCAATAAGACTGATAGGTCTAACATCCCCTAGATTGTAACACCCCAACCGATGGCGGAATCATCGAGGTGCCACGTAGTGACGATTGTTCAAAAGCTCATGGTACTAAAATGTAAATATTATTGAATAATCCAAAATTGTCTTACATGGAAATGGAAAATACAAAGTCTTAAATGAAATGTAAATAATGAAATAACTGATTAAAATAATGCACTAAGTATCTCTTGATAAAGCACTAGATCAAACTGCACCTGAGACATGTACAAAATAGATTTGGTCAACATATGAAATGTTGGTGAGCATTCCTAGTTTTGATATATATAGTAGGTTAAAAAGTTATACAATTCAAGTGCAAGCTACAGTGCAATTATGTAAACTATGTATCATACAAATGAGCGAAATCAACCCTGTGACTGTATAATGTACTGTATGAACTGTAGTGTACTTATCCAATAAATGGATAAAAGCTTAACACTGGCCACGGATTCTCCGATGAAAAAGGGGGAGAATCAATCTAGGCGGGTTGTCAATCCAAATAGCGCTATCCAATGTTAAGGTCGGCTTGTACCATGTTAATGATTTCACTAAGTACAAATGTAATCCACATGTATTGTCTAAGCATAAAGCACGTTGTAAGCAATGCACATAGTACTAGAATTGTATTGTAAAAATGTAAACTTGTATTTGAAATTGTAATAGTGTACATGTATCACCCCAAAAATGAATAAAAGCAAAAAGGGGATAGGAAGTACTCACCGTTTACGTAATAGCTTGTAATTGAACTTGGACAACGAAATATGAGTTGAAATTATCCCAAAGAATCAACCTAAAGAATTTGATAATGTGTAAGGGAATAACTCTAGGATACATGGAGTTCTAGGGTTTCGAATTGGGGATAAACGTTTATTTGATTAATAAATAAATTGTTTATTAAAATATAAGAAATTTAATAAATAAATAAATAAAAGTCTTTTTGTAAAATTTTAAGTTGAAAATAGTCACAACATAAGGTTTTAAGTATGAAAATAATTTTTATAAAATTATTTTCTTGAAAATAGAATATTTAATCTAATTATTTCAAATTGTCAAAATACGACTCTAATATCTAAAAATATTAAAATCAAAGAATTTCTGAATTAAAAATTGTATTTAGGTTCTAGATAGTTAGAAATAATTTATATAAAATTTTGGTGCAAAAATATTGAAAAATGAATTTATTATGATTTATTTATTATTAAAACTAACAAAAATTAATTAAAAATATAAAATAAACGGTTTTTCTGAAATAAAAATATTTTCTGAAATGTTTAAGAATAAATAAGTTTAGGATAATTTTTGTGAGATTTAATAAAATCGTTTAGATATTTTTATAGAATTTAATAAATATAAATGAATAAACTTGTATTATTAATAATATATATTAAATAAATTATTTTTGAAAAACTAAAATTTGGGTGATGAACTTTATCATTTGAAGATCATATAATAATTTTTATAGAATTTATAAAACACGTTTAGTATTTAAAACTGATTTTAAAAGATTAGAGAGTATATAGATAAATAGATTTTTTAAAAAAAGAAAAGAAAATGTGTTGTTTATGGGACTCGGACCCTTGTCTCTGGGCGGCCCAACGTTTTAAACAAAAGACACATACCAACTGATCTACTGATCAGTTGGTGATAAACCTCTGTGTGTTTGAAATATAAACAATGGTCTGTATGATACTTCATCCCCAAATCGTATCACATGAACCCTAGCCATCTAATAGTAGCGATTAACAGACAATAGCTTCTAATTTGTTGGGGCTATTGTCTGACAGTGGCTGATAACCAAAACCAAAGTGTCAATCGTTACCTTATCACGCGTTTAAAGACCACGAACGAATGGTCAACAATAAAGTCAAACCGGGCATGATTTGAATATTAACCAGAGATTAAGAGATGATTGAGAATAGGGGTCTGTGTTTCGGCATCTTAAGTTTGTCAAGGAGGGTCCAATTTATAGAGCCATGGCCATTTTAGAAAGGTTTGATCTTTTGACCATAAACGCGTGATTCTTGCTCGGATTGGAAAGGTTTGAGCTGTAATTTTGCGTTGATTATGCATAAGATTGATGTACCTTGTTGTATCGGTCAAACCTTGTGATAAATGATCCAAGATATCAGCTTAAAGCTGACTGGTCCTGGTCCCCTGTTTTGTGCGATCAGTTAGCAGGAGACAAGAGGGAAGAAGAAAAGGTTTTGGGCTGGGCTTGGAGTATTGGGCTCAGACCTTGTGTTGGATCAGTGGGCTTCCAGATTTTTTAACAAAATGAAAGGTGGCTCATGTTTGGGCTTGATGGTTTGGTTGTGGTTTTTGGACAATTTTGACAAAAACATGTATCTTCATTATTATTATCATTATTATTATTATTATTATTATTATTATTATTATTATTACTATTATTATTATTATTAGATGGGGATAAAATGTGACGTACAAGATAGGTGGTATGAAATAAAAAAAATGTATATATATAATAATAATAGGGATAAAAGTGACGGATGTCACAGCATCCCCTACTTTTAGAAACTTCGTCCCGAAGTTATTAGAAACATAGGGTTATGGATGCTTGGGTAAAAATTAAGATAACTGTGGTTTGGAAAATTCGATTGATTTGGGTAAGAGGTTTGATAGGTGTGAGTTAAGGATTGGATTAGGTTCGTCTCGAATAAGAAGGAGAATAAAAATCTAGTAATTCACTAAGTTTCAAGTTTTAGGAATCCTATGATGAATGTACGAGTTGATTGACTACAGAAAGGCTAAATGTACTACTAAGTAAACAGAGTTTGTTCCTGGTCCGACTTCCAGTCTCACTTTCAATGCATCATTAGTGTTTGTATATAGGGTGTACCGCAGCTAACCCACCACACCTTTGATACCTTGAAAACGTACTGGACGCCTACCAAAAACTCTAATAGAATTTCACACTACCCTAACGCACCTGTAAATTCATGATTACGTTCCAGACCGGAATCATCAATTTACCTTACATTAGGGTTTTATGTCCTTCTATGATCCTAATCTAACACACATTACAGCAAATAAGTTTCACAAGAAGAGGACACAACAAGCACGTTGAGTTACAATGAGATGTTATCAATGTAATGAGGCCATGTAATAACGAGGTCAATTGCATTGGTTTGCAATGACTTGTAAGCATAATAGTATTTAAGTATGGGCTACCACTCGTCCGAGGAGCCCTTTAAATGAAATGTTTATCTGAGATGCGTGGATAATACACATATGCAAGCAAGTTTGTAAGCACTACAACCATTAAGTGTGAGTGTTATCTTAGTGGCCTATAGGAATAGTTTACGAGTATCATGAATAATTAAATGTTCAGTGGATAGTCAAACTAATGGAAAAATCAAGTTTCTTATGACAAACAATGATGTTTTTAGAAAAACTTTGTAGGATTAAATAAGTATTTTGATTATCATGGGTAACTAGCTCATGTGTGAGAAGGTGAAGGATATGAATTTAGTTCTTGAGAGGATGATGAAAATTGTTGAAGCAAAATCAAGGTTGTGAGGGGTAGTGAATGTGAAGATAGTTGATAAAGAGTTTATTTTATAGTAAGGAGATTATGTAGCAGTGTAAATTTTGGGGTTTGGATCAAAGGTTATAATCAAGTGTATAAGTAAACATGATATATGCCAAATATTGTAAAATTTTGAACAAGTTGAAAATGAGTGAGTGTCGTTGGAGAATCTAGAGACTAGATATTATTCCTATAAAAAAAAATTATTTTCAAAATTGGTTTTGTACATAAGGCAAAAGTTGTTAAATAGTACAAGCTAAGTAGGCTTTGATTAAAATATTTCTGTTAGTTGGAGATTTGAAACATGATATTAGGTTTTGAAGATTAAGGTTCTATTAGTGAAATAGTTTAAAGCATTATATAGAAAATCGTTTGTTACGTCAATAAATAATCCATTGAATTTAAGTTCGAGGAAAATATGTACTTTGTAAAGTTACTAGGTAATACAACAAGTTTTAGAAATCTTTAGTTTGTGCTAGAGTAAGAGGTTATAGTTTTTAAATAAATAACATGTGGAGAAATAAAATAATATGATTTGGGTAGGGTGTTGAATATTTAAAAAAATGGCTAAGATGGTAAGGTGAAGTGCGATTGTGAAATCCATAGATGGTTATGAAAGTATGAACTTGTAAGCAATATATGAAAATCGTGAAATACAAAATATTGTATATGAATCGAGAGAGTATTATTGAAAAAGCTTGCATAAAATGCTTGGAGTGCCCTTGTCTAGCTGTAAAGCCCAACAAGAACGTTGACTTTTCAAAGGAATTGAACCCAATGATGATCAAAGAAGACATGCTTTAGCCTATAAGTGGACACTCACTCCAGGAATCCCCAGGTAAGCATAACAGGTCCGTAAATGGATTTATGCGCTATGCTTGCCTATGCCAGAAAACCCAGTGTACAGGCATCCACCCTTCCAGATTGCACGTGTCCTTATCACACTCATTAAAGTTCAACGACTTTGAAGGAGCAAAAATAAGAGTAGGCATTATGCCTAAGAGTGTCTTCATGAAAGGTACTACTCCCGTTCCATGATGATGTAGGCTTTCCACTCCTTGTAGGACACCATCTCTATGCACCAGGATGAAAGATGAGGAGAAATGGAGAAGAAGAGAAGATAGAGGAAAGATAGAAGAAGGAAAGTAGAGGGAAATGAGGGGTAAGGTAATTTAGGAAATGTTATGCATGAAGGTTAAAGTTTGGTTATAGTCTAGGCCAGTTTATCTAATAACCTAGTTCCCTATAACCATGGCTCTGATACCAATCTGTAACACCCCAACCGATGGCGGAATCATCGAGGTGCCACGTAGTGACGATTGTTCAAAAGCTCATGGTACTAAAATGTAAATATTATTGAATAATCCAAAATTGTCTTACATGGAAATGGAAAATACAAAGTCTTAAATGAAATGTAAATAATGAAATAACTGATTAAAATAATGCACTAAGTATCTCTTGATAAAGCACTAGATCAAACTGCACCTGAGACATGTACAAAATAGATTTGGTCAACATATGAAATGTTGGTGAGCATTCCTAGTTTTGATATATATAGTAGGTTAAAAAGTTATACAATTCAAGTGCAAGCTACAGTGCAATTATGTAAACTATGTATCATACAAATGAGCGAAATCAACCCTGTGACTGTATAATGTACTGTATGAACTGTAGTGTACTTATCCAATAAATGGATAAAAGCTTAACACTGGCCACGGATTCTCCGATGAAAAAGGGGGAGAATCAATCTAGGCGGGTTGTCAATCCAAATAGCGCTATCCAATGTTAAGGTCGGCTTGTACCATGTTAATGATTTCACTAAGTACAAATGTAATCCACATGTATTGTCTAAGCATAAAGCACGTTGTAAGCAATGCACATAGTACTAGAATTGTATTGTAAAAATGTAAACTTGTATTTGAAATTGTAATAGTGTACATGTATCACCCCAAAAATGAATAAAAGCAAAAAGGGGATAGGAAGTACTCACCGTTTACGTAATAGCTTGTAATTGAACTTGGACAACGAAATATGAGTTGAAATTATCCCAAAGAATCAACCTAAAGAATTTGATAATGTGTAAGGGAATAACTCTAGGATACATGGAGTTCTAGGGTTTCGAATTGGGGATAAACGTTTATTTGATTAATAAATAAATTGTTTATTAAAATATAAGAAATTTAATAAATAAATAAATA
This sequence comes from Ambrosia trifida, assembly GCA_028751855.1. Classification (NCBI taxonomy): domain Eukaryota; kingdom Viridiplantae; phylum Streptophyta; class Magnoliopsida; order Asterales; family Asteraceae; genus Ambrosia; species Ambrosia trifida. The sequence continues at coordinate 142,153,310 of CM054125.1, forward strand.
AAAGTCTTTTTGTAAAATTTTAAGTTGAAAATAGTCACAACATAAGGTTTTAAGTATGAAAATAATTTTTATAAAATTATTTTCTTGAAAATAGAATATTTAATCTAATTATTTCAAATTGTCAAAATACGACTCTAATATCTAAAAATATTAAAATCAAAGAATTTCTGAATTAAAAATTGTATTTCAGTTCTAGATAGTTAGAAATAATTTATATAAAATTTTGGGGCAAAAATATTGAAAAATGAATTTATTATGATTTATTTATTATTAAAACTAACAAAAATTAATTAAAAATATAAAATAAACGGTTTTTCTGAAATAAAAATATTTTCTGAAATGTTTAAGAATAAACAAGTTTAGGATAATTTTTGTGAGATTTAATAAAATCGTTTAGATATTTTTATAGAATTTAATAAATATAAATGAATAAACTTGTATTATTAATAATATATATTAAATAAATTATTTTTGAAAAACTAAAATTTGGCTGATGAACTTTATCATTTGAAGATCATATAATAATTTTTATAGAATTTATAAAACACGTTTAGTATTTAAAACTGATTTTAAAAGATTAGAGAGTATATAGATAAATAGATTTTTTAAAAAAAGAAAAGAAAATGTGTTGTTTATGGGACTCGAACCCTTGTCTCTGGGCGGCCCAACGTTTTAAACAAAAGACACATACCAACTGATCTACTGATCAGTTGGTGATAAACCTCTGTGTGTTTGAAATATAAACAATGGTCTGTATGATACTTCATCCCCAAATCGTATCACATGAACCCTAGCCATCTAATAGTAGCGATTAACAGACAATAGCTTCTAATTTGTTGGGGCTATTGTCTGTCAGTGGCCGATAACCAAAACCAAAGTGTCAATCGTTACCTTATCACGCGTTTAAAGACCACGAACGAATGGTCAACAATAAAGTCAAACCGGGCATGATTTGAATATTAACCAGAGATTAAGAGATGATTGAGAATAGGGGTCTGTGTTTCGGCATCTTAAGTTTGTCAAGGAGGGTCCAATTTATAGAGCCATGGCCATTTTAGAAAGGATTGATCTTTTGACCATAAACGCGTGATTCTTGCTCGGATTGGAAAGGTTTGAGCTGTAATTTTGCGTTGATTATGCATAAGATTGATGTACCTTGTTGTATCGGTCAAACCTTGTGATAAATGATCCAAGATATCAGCTTAAAGCTGACTGGTCCTGGTCCCCTGTTTTGTGCGATCAGTTAGCAGGAGACAAGAGGGGAGAAGAAAAGGTTTTGGGCTGGGCTTGGAGTATTGGGCTCAGACCTTGTGTTGGATCAGTGGGCTTCCAGATTTTTTAACAAAATGAAAGGTGGCTCATGTTTGGGCTTGATGGTTTGGTTGTGGTTTTTGGACAATTTTGACAAAACATGTATCTTCATTATTATTATTATCATTATTATTATTATTATTATTATTATTATTATTATTATTATTATTATTATTATTATTACTATTATTATTATTATTATTAGATGGGGATAAAATGTGACGTACAAGATAGGTGGTATGAAATAAAAAAAAATGTATATATATAATAATAATAGGGATAAAAGTGACGGATGTCACATAGATTCACCGGGTCGCTAACTTTAGGAATCAGAGTAATAAACGACGACCCAACCCCCGGACTAAACCGTTTCACCTCATGAAAATACCCCATAATAGCAGCGAAATCAGACTCGAATAATCCCCAAAAGTGTCTGATGAACCTAAAATTAAATCCATCAGGACCCGGGGCTTTATCCGCACCACAATCAAAGACCGCATTCTTAATTTCCTGAGCCGAAAACTGCGCTACTAACCCTTCGGCACCCTCAGCATTCAACCTGGTCAACCCATAACACCTAAGAATTGGCCGAACACCCAAGGATTCTTTAAACTTTTTCTGAAAAAAAACCCATAACCTCCCTTTTTATAATGACTGGCTTCGTCTCCCACCTCCCATTAATCTCTAACCCAGGAATGAAATTAGACGCCTTTCTTTTATTAATGAAACTAGTATGTTTATTTAGTTTGGTACTTTGAAGAATCCCTAGCGGATTCAAATTACAAACTTGATTTGATCACCGTTTTGAGATAAGTAAACTTGAATGGAATTGAGAGAATAGACTTTTAAACATGGAATTCCAATAACAATCAAATGAGGCATATGTCGGTATTTATAGGGTGTCAACGGTTGCCTCTAATTAACCGTTGCACCGGGTAGATTATTTTTTGCGCCAACGGCCAATAGTACGCCGTTTGGTTTATGACCCGTAAGTATTGTTATAATAATATAAACTAGACTAGATTATATCCCAGAAGCTTTCCGGAATTGATAAATCTAATATGATGTGATAAAATATGTGTTATGATGTAACTCAAATTAATGTACTACAATATGAAAAAACAACAATTTTAATCATGTGAATAAGAATGAAAATGTATACTAAAAAGAAGATGTATGGATGAGGAGCGGAGCTAGAAACAACCATTACAGGGCGTGATTGAGGCGGTAGTCTTGAAGGTGTGACTTTTTTTTTTTTGGAAATGAGTGGTTTTAACTTATTCTGCTCTTGATGAAAATATAATTCCTAGTTTGAACATGATTAGACCATCTCCAATGCTACGTGCATCCTTAGGCGCCCTTAGCTTCCACGTCATCTGCCACATAATATCCTTACAAATCCTTAAAAACATTTATTTCATCTCCAACCCTACATATATCCTTACTCTTCTTAAGTTCCACTTCATCACTACCCACCAGTCCACCACACACAATATTTAAATAAAACATTTTCTTCTTTTACTTTAGGCTCACTCATTTACAAAAACCAATAAAAACCAAGCCCTTCCACAAGGGCTTAGTTGCTAAGGACTCACTTTAATGCATCCATACTTGTGTCATCCAAGATGAGTTGGAGGGCATCCTTAGTTAAGGATCCATTAAATTGCATCAAAAAAGTAAGAGATGTCTAACTACAAGGGCTTGTGTTGTTTGGTTTTTGTGCCAAATTTAATTTAATTTAACTTTATTATATTGTTTTCAAGTGTCTCTTTCTTATTCAAATGATTAAATGTAAAGAAAAAATAGGTGATGATATGGAAAATGTAAGGATATATTAAGATGTTTGTATGGTTGAAGAAAAAATTAAGGTTTTTAAAGATTTGTAAGGATATGATGTGGCAGCTGACTAGGCAGCTAAGGGCGGCTAAGGGTGCCCTTAGCATTGTAGATAGTCTTAAGAACAAAATTTCACAATGGTAAGGATTTGTAAGGGCTCCCAAAGGCATCACTCCAAAGGATGTATTGAAGATGGTTTTAGTGACTTAGCTAGACATTATTAATGAATTACCTGAACACATTGTGTGTTTTTTTCATGTATGAACAAAAACCGACAAAAAAGGGGTGACTTCTTTGAGTGTCATGTAGGATTTTATTATGTCGTCCATTGTGTTTTACACAATTGGATTTTAACTTTTTTTTTTCAAAAGTATTAATTGTGTTTGTTCTGTTTATTGTGTCTTTAGTATGTCATCCATTGTGTATTACGCAACTGGGTTTTCAACTTTTTTTTTTCAAAAGTATTCATTGTGTTGTAGTCTTCTATTCATTGTGTCTTTAGTATGTCGTCCATTGTGTTTTACTAGACTCTTGATTATGTTTTATACCCTATATTTAATTGGTGTTCATTATGTTTTACACTCCATTGTGTCTTACGCAAGTGGATTTTTGTGACATCCGTCACCTCCACCTTTAATAAAATTTTCAAATTTAGTCCCCATACCTTTCAACGTTGTTGAATCTATTTAAAACGAGAATTACTTATAAATTATAAATTTAAACGCTACTGAATGTGTGAATTTTAGTCGAAACTTACGAAATACAACCTTAATTAGTTATTTTATAAGTTAAGATCAAAAGTTTAAGATTAAAAAAATGTGGTTTAAGTTAAAATTTAGTTATCTTTGTTAAGTTTTATAAAGGAATTACTAACCAATTTACACATAAAACTAACTAAGTTATATATGAGGGACCAAAACTGTCAATAATCAAAAACTTTTAAAGTTGACTACCCCTTCTCCTGCCTTCCTCGATTTTTTTTCCGGTCAGTATCCGGTCACCGGAGCCAATCTCCGGCGAGTCATAAAAATGAGTTATAAGGCTTGATTTCAGTTTTCAGTTCACAATCCTTCCATCTCAATTATACTTCGACCGTTATAATCATTAATCATGCGAATTAATATGATTAACACCCGTCAATTAAGACAAGGTTGGTAACCGTCGGCATTTAACGGCCATGCCTTGAATGGGTCTGAAACATTTTTGCCCTTTTAAATTGGATCTATCATTGAGTTCAGAAACATTTTCGCATCTAAATACAAAAACAAACGCATATCAAACACACTCCAAGTCCCTGCAAATCGATACACATATAGGAGTAGTCGATTCTTTTTTATCCACTCTTTTTCGATCGGGTTAGTCCAATTATTTATCATACTTAGATTAGTTTTTGTTAGTTGTACGTAAACCCCATGATTCTGATGTCACGATACAGAAGCGGGTTTGATTGATTTGATATAGGGTTAGGGTTTTTGTTGTTAAGATAATTGGGGAAGAAGATGAAGTAGATGGTATTTTATAAATAACTTTACAATCAAATAATTTCAATATCTGGTGTTATGGTGTAGTGGTCCTATGTGCTTCTGAATATCAAACTGACCCGGGTTCGAGTCCCTCATTCAGCGGGTCTGATGATGTAGTTTTTATTTTCATTTTTTTATTTTCATTTTTATCATATATATTATGTATATAAATGCACTTATCTTAGAATATTCATAATAAATTCATTTTTGCTCCAAAAATTATAAAAATTTAGGTGTGGCATCTTGACACCCTAAAGAAAATTATCATATTTTTAGTTTCTGGAAAGGGCCATATTTTTATATTTTTATTGAATTTATTTGTTTTAATCGTATTTAATTGATTAAAAAATCATTTTTAATGATTTTAATCTCAAACTTTTTGATAAGTTATTTCTAATCATTATGTGCTGAAATAAAAATAGTTGGTTCAAAAAAAACATTTATTTTTATTAATTTTCCTATTTTTAATCATTTAGATATGATTTAATCTCATTAATTCAGTTTTAAATATAAATAAGTTTATAAAATTTATGGGAAAACTATTTCTATTACTTTACATCAGAAAGTGTCCATTTTATATAAAAATAGCATTTTTGGATCATGTCTTGAATTATTAGTCTTATTTATGTTTAATTAGACAAAATTAATTATATATTTATTTACATTATCTAACGTCTATTTTATAAATATTTTTTCTTATAAAATAGAGATATCCCTACGTTCGAAAGTCTTTATTATCATTAGTTTGGATCATGGTGTATTCATAATTATTTAATCAAACATTTATGATTATTGTATTTATTTACAATAATTTAGTTAAAGTAATTAATTAAATTAATTTGTCGTAACTATTCAAAATATGTTTTTATCTAAATATTCAATAGGTATAATTATATTACCTAAACCACGTTTACAAACTTTGGTATATTATTTTTAATATACAACGTCTATAGTGATTCAATTTATCATAAAAACTCTAATTCCCCAAATCGACATAGCAAACCCTAATGCCTTAGACCCTAGATACCTTAGACTTTTTAGACATTTCCTTATTAGTATTCTTACCCATTATAGGTTGAATTCCTCGGAATTCCCATTATCTAGCTCACGACCGCTTAAGTGGATTTTGATCGCTGTCGCAAACTGTGAGTATATCTTTCCCCTTTTTACTGTTTTACTATTCTGGGGTGACTCATGTACTTACTATTAAGTTTCTATTTATTTTACTAAATGCAATTCTCATGTTTGTTTGCTTTATGTTAATTGGTGTGTCTATGACTTGTCAAAATCATTAACCGCTGGGCGGCCTAGCATTTCAATGAATAGTACTATGGTATACCCCCTTGAGACTCTGTTGAGAGAATCTTGGTCATTGTCTTGTTAATTCATTATTCAGTTGGTTAGTCATTATTCTCAGGTTTGGTTTTGAACGGATATTACTTATTACATAATTGCAAATGGTACCGCACATGAATTGCTAAACATTTTTCCTACTATATATATTCAAACAGGGTATGCTCACCAATACATTTTTGTATTGACATATACTATTTTCGTACATGTTTCAGGTTGTTTTGAGATGCATCCTTTAAGCTTTCGGATTTATATTTAGATTTTGATTCATTGTATTTCAATTTAGTTGGCAGTTAGAATCGTTGTATTTCATTTGAATGTAATAAATTATTTAATCAATGTATTCAAATTTACACTTTAGTCCATGAGCTATTGAACAATCGTCACTACGTGACACCTCGATGTTTCCGCCATCGGTTGGGGTGTTACAATTTTGAATTATTTTTTTCAAAAATATAACAATATGGTACTCATATTAAAGATAATAAGACGCTCAATCTTATGGTATAATTTTTTTTTTAAAATGACGTATAAAAAGTTACGGACATTTAAAAATAAAGGTGGAAATTGCATGTGACTTGCATGTGCATATGTTTTGACAAAATTACCCCTCCCACTTGTTTAATCATTTGGACATATGTCCTACTCAATCCAATGATTGTAAGGCCATGTGTAGTGGTTGGTGAAATTTGTGGGTTAAAGGGGCATTTTTTGACATGTGGCAATGTGGGGTCACTTGGTGGGTGAAAGGGGCAATGGGTGTAATGGTGGGTGAAAGGGGCATTAAAGGGGCAAGGGTATAAAATCGAACATTTAGTTATTTTTTTATTTTTTTTATAGCTGCCACGTGGCAGCATTTCATTGGATAGGATAACATTTCACTTGAGCCAAATATTTCACCTGGAAGCCTTTCACGCCCCTTTAACCCACAAGGGGGTGGTGTAGCTAGGTGAAAGGGGCGCCAATTGCCCCATTTCACGCCCAATTCACAGATCACTACGCATGATCTAAGGGCCATTTAATTAGAATATATAAATATACTAGATTATGCCTCGGGAGTGTCCCGGGTTGAGAAATTTAATATGATAAATCAATTTTACATATGAAATAGACTGATGTATAACTCTAATATTAATATCAAACATAAAACAAATTAACAATGTACAACTCCAATGCTAACGCCTAACCTAAAAGAATGTAGAACTTTAATGTAACTTTAATATTAACACATATCCTAAAGACTAAACAAATGTACAACTCTAACATACTAATATTGATACATAACTTAAAACAACGTATAACTCTATTAACCTATTCGGCTCTTGTTGAAAAAAAAAATCATATTTACTGATTTAAACATAATTAGTGACTTGTCTATACACGATTAATGATTTACCTGAACACTTTGTGTTTTTTTCCTGTATGAACAAAACCCCACAAAAAAATTTCTCCGTTTTTTTATATAGCACTATGGTACTCGTTGGAAAGATAATAAAACGCTCGTTAATTTGGTGTAATTTTTTTCTTTAAAAATTCTCGTATATTAAAGATATTAACGTTTAAAAATTATGGGAGGAAACATGAGGGTGAAAAATCCAATTTTGTTTTTAAATTATTTTTTTCCTAAAATATCTCAATTCCACATGGGATGACACATGGTACACTCAAGTAAGAGAATGTCTCTTTGATTGTCATGTCATTAAAATGGCTTTGGTTTATTATATGTATGGATTTTTACAGCTTAATTAGGAAAATATAGCATAAAAGTTTTAATTGTATTTATTTGAAATTTAAATGGGGTGTAAATAGTAAAAAAAATACATTTAGCAACACCATGCTATTCGGTATAAACACTATTGCAATCGTTTTTTTAACGAGTCTAAGAACATGGCATACACAAAAGTACGATGATCGACTCCACGAATTCCTAATGAATTGAACATGTGTTTCTTTTTGAGAGGAAATGGATGATGGGACGCTTCGATTTGATTTGCTAGATGCCACATTTGAATTAAATACTTTTCAAGAATACTGATTTATTGAAAAATACTGATTTCTTATGATGAATGATGATTCTTGAATTAAATACTTTTCAAGATTACTTTTCAAGGTCTGGCGTTTCCATCTATCATTCAATTTCGTACGAAAAATACTGGAGTTTTTTTTCAAATAGGTGTAGTTATAAAACTTATTTACCAATATGGATAGTTTGAAAACTATTTATTAAAATGGGTATTTTGTGAAAAGTTACATTTTCTCACTCCTAATTTGATTGGTTAGAAAAAATTTCTTTTAAAAATATGTTATTTAACAATAATCAAGAAAATTTATTTTTTAAATTGTTTATTTAAAAATCACATTATCTGTTAGCTTTGTTGATAAATTTCTCAAAAGAACGTTGATAACCCTTTTTTTCTTTAGATACAGATATGTATAAGTTAAAACAATTTACATATATTCATTCTTTTTATTTTTATGTAGTTGATGTAATTTACAAATACATTTTTTTTTCTCGTGACATTCCTTTTTTTACTTGTTTGAAAAATAATTATTTATTTTTAAACTGTATACCAAAATTTCTCATTTATAACTAATAACTAAAAATGATATAGAATTCTTTTTAGTTGAAGTAGAATTTTATAATTAAATTGTTATTTTTGGTATGAATGTGCAAGTTTTTTTATTAGAAATGTAAATTTAACAGACAAAAAAAAATCGAGTTTAAAAAAAATTGTGTATTTCTTATCCTGTGAATATTTATGTTGTGTTCGGGTTCATATACCTAACAAGATTTATGGGTTTGGGTCGTATTTGGGTTCATGTAGAGCTTGACCCGCTAACCCGCAAACACGACTTATTTAGCACCCCTAATGAAATATGCGTGAGAAAATATAACTTTTCACAAAATAAATTAGGAGTGAGAAAATATAACTTTTCACAAAATACTCATTTTGGTAAATACTTTTCAAACTACCCATATTGGTAAATAAGTTTTATAACTACACCTATTTGGGAAAAAACTCAAAAAGACTGATTTCTTATAAGTAATTAAATACCTTTCAAGAAAAAAAATATAAAAACAGTTTCACCCATTTATATAGATTTAGTGGTCATATTAATACAATTTATTTATCTATAGGTATTCATTTAATTTCGTCTATAAACGAACCGAACATTCATGAACTGTTTGTGAATTTGTTTGGTGGAAATTCGTTTATGTTCATTTATTTAATAAACGAGTAAACACGAAAAACAAAATTTGTTCGTTTAGTTAAATGAACAAACATGAACAAATGTTTTGTTCTTTCATTTATGTTCGTTAACGTCCATTTATGCTAGTTCATTTATGTTCGTTTGAATTTATTAATTACGTAAGTAGTTATATATTATAAAGAGTAAATAACCAAAACCGTCCCTGTAGTTTGGTGGGTTTTGCCAGTCCAACCCAAAATGAAACCAATTGCGTGAATACAGTAGTTTGACGAAATGCGACAAAACAGTCCAATGTTTAACGGGGTTAACTCAACCCAGTTAAGTCAGGGACAATTTTGTCCATAAAACAAAAATTATTAAAAAAAACAACAAAATAAAAGTTTAAACATTAATACTTGAGTCACCCTCTGTTTCTCTAACTTCTTTATTATCATCTAATGGAATTTGAGGGGGTGGGGAGAGGTACAAGTACAGTGGCGAAGCTCCCTTGTTTCATCAGAACCCCGCCATGGCGGTGCTGCTCTTTCTGGCGCGTGCGTCATTTAACCCATCAATCTGGTGATGGGGAAGCCGCCTTTGGTAACGGTTCAAGAGTTGGAACAACGGTACAGTAGGAGCGATTGCCGTTGTTTTTGGTGGTAAGTGACGGCGGCGTTGGGTTTTTTTATCAATACAAAATCGTTTAGATTTATTATATTCGTGAACATCCGTTTATGTTCGTTTTGAACTTTTTGTTTAGGTTTTAAACGAACGGACATAAACGAACACAAACAAGACAAATTTCTTAATGAACGAACACAAACACAAAAATGTGTTCGATTATGTGTTTGTGTTCGTGTTTGTTTAGTTCGTTTACAGACCTACATTTAATGGGGTGGGCTATCTTATTGAGTTTGAAAAAATAAGAAATGTAAAGAGTCACTAAAGAGTGATATGTGTAAAATAATCTTTAAGGATTACATGTTTGAATGAAAATATATGTGACACTTTCCTAAATGTTGGAATTTATTCGGTGGAGAATTAGTGTAAAATAATCTTTAAGGATTATATGTTTAAATGAAAATTAAGCATGAAAACTTAATTACGTGAAATGAAACCTCGAATCGACAAGATCCTAGTATATTTATTTAATGGAAAAGTAAATATACGGTAAAGTGAGTCGAGTCGAGTCGAATGTTGAAACGAAACCTTGAATCGACAATTATCCTAGTATATTTTTATTTAATAGTAAAATAAATATACGATAAAGTGAGTCGAGTCGAATGTTGAAAATGAAATCTCGATCGACAATATCTTATTGTAATTATTTAATGGGAAAATAATTATATGGTAAAGTGAGTTGAGTCGGAAATAACATTATTTCAAATTAGTAAACTTATAGCTAAAGTAATACTTATATTTTGTTTTTAGACCTTAGAATTATCCAATCCCGCCCCCGCTAAACCGTGTGCGACAACCAATCTGAAACTTGGAGGACGAACTCGCCTTGGTGAATAGCTATATTGCTATTCAAGAGCAAGGACCCGAGCGAAAGCAAAGTTTTTGGAAAGCGGTTGTCACATGATTCAATGAACAAATGGGTGAAAACAATCGTTCAACGGACGTGATATATGGAAAGTTTGTATCTTTAAAGTCGAAGCGCGCAGTATTTCAACAATTATTCATTAATGCGATGGACGCCAATCCGGGGGGGTTAAACGAAGAAGAATTGATTGAAGAAGCCCGTAACCAATACCGAAACATACACAATGATAACTACCCGAGGGTCGAGGTTTGGAGAGCTATGAGAGGACGTTTTATAATATAGCCGTGTTTCTACTATTTATTTACGTTATTAAATAATGGTTTGATGTCATGTATTGATGTTATTTTATGGAATATTATGTAATTTTATTTTATTTAGTTTAATAATATGTTTAATTAATGTTTCTTTAAAAAAAAATAAAGATTTCAGTGAAGTGAATCAGTTAAGTGTTGTCTACAAAAAATTGTTTCAGTGAAGTAAATCAGTGAAGTGATGTGGCAGTGCAGGAATAGTTAAAATCAGTTAAGTGAAAACATGAATGTAGTTACGCCCCTTTAGGCCTTATTTTAGTTTTCTTCCCATCGAATTTAACAAATGTTTTTCATTTACATATACCTTATTTAATTCATTGTGGAGTTTTGGTTAATAACAATAGTTTATGTGGTATTTTTTTTTGCTTGTTTCCTTCTTCTCAGCAATTCGTTCAACTGAGACTAAAGCAATGAGAAAATAGAAAAATTAATTGGTTAAGGCTAACAATATAATTGGTGTAACATTGAGATTTCGATACAACCAAAAAGTAAAATGAAGCAAAGTAGGCAACTTTAAAGAAAAATCAAACTTCAAAGAAGTGATTACATATTTGAAAAATCTTATTTTGAAAAGAAAAGTAGGCAAACTTTAAAGAAAAATCAAACTCACCAGCTTATGCCAAAACATTTGTACCGCGACGGTGATATTTCACATGAAGACTTTAATTATGGCTAATAACTTTTTTCTCGTAAGCCTACGGGGAGTGGTGGTCTAAAAGGCCAACCCATCCCATGAACACCACCACCATAGTAGCGTGAGTAGACGTGGCCCCAAAAGTGGGCGATTTAGGTTTGGCGTGGGGCTTGGTGAGTGGATGATGTGGCTCTTGTTGATTAGTTTATTTAAAAAAAAAGTGATGCTTGTTGCAACAACTAGATTTAATAATAATAATAATAATAATAATAATAATAATAATAATAATAATAATAATAATAATAATAATAAAGAGTAAACTGCATGGATAGTCCCTGTGGTTTTTCTAAATTTAAAGTATGCCCCACACAGGGTCGGATCTAGTTCATAGGGACGGGGTGCGGACGTTGCGGCTCAACTTCGCGCGCGTAGTTGAAAATTAGTGGAAAATTTGTTTTTTTTTTTACGAAATTTGAAAAACGTTGCTACTAAAATGAAAAAAAATGAAAAACGTTACTGCTGAAAAATGTTTCTAAATCCGCCACTAGCCCCACACCTTTTTAAAATTACCCCAATGGGATCAGTGGTTTGGATTTTATTGCATCATTGGTCCCTAAATTGGATGCAGGTTAAGTTTTTCAGTTAAACCTATGTGAAATTACTAAATTACCCCTCTTTAAAAAATAAAAATAAAAGATATTATAAACTCTATACCTCTCCCTCTTTCAATCTTCATCTATGTGTGTCTTTCAACCCCAACTGCCACCACCTTCTTCCCCTAACCACCAGCCCTAAACCTTCCATCTTCCACCACCACCAATCAACAGCAACTATCATCCTTTACAGCAGTCTCACACTCATCAACCACGACAGAACTCGTGCAACCATCATCGACAACCACCACCACACAACCCATAACCTTCTCTGTCACCTACAACAACACAACCACTATCACTGGTAACGACCACCACAAACCCAGCTCCAACCACTCTCCTTTCCACCTTTAAAAACACAAACTTTCTTGATTATGTTAATTTTTGATTATTCGAACCCGAATCAGAAGACGAACAATTCTCGCACATGTTATGGAGTTCTGCTAAGTTGTGATGGTTTGAACAGAACTTCAGTTCAGATACTTCTTTTGAATGAAGGGTACAGAGATGGGAATGAAATTGATCGATTTGTGCACACGCGAAACAGGGCAGGTTTAAACCGAAGAATTGAGTAAATTTGATGATGAAATGGGAGAGAAA